>JAGXJF010000444.1:0-512526 GCA_019208055.1 Stipa capillata
TACGCAGCTCCCTGCACTTAATATCCAAGTAGAGTGCGCATCGACCCATCGTCAAGAACACAAACCCAGCATGTTCCCCACCTGGTTTATCTGGACAAGAGCAGTATGCTCATCCTCAACCGTGCGATCTGACATCCTCAAATTAGCACGCATCTAACGCAAACCAGGTTGTCCCCTGTGGAGTTGAAGCTCCTTGACATGGATGAGAATACCCAGAATCACCATCGGACCGTGACATCATGGTGTCTCTCTCGCCATACTCCACCCCTTGTGGGAGCTGAATTGTGGAGAAACTCGAGGCCGTCAAATCAAGACGAGAATGTCGCTCATGGCGGCCGCCATGTAGATTCGAGGCCATATATGGGTATTGTCGACGAGCACAGCTTTTAGCTCCGATCGCGGATGAGGGAGCTTGTCTGTGGGTATGCACGCGCCAGGAACATCTGCAACATAACCAACAGAAACAAGTAGGACAAGCCGCCAAGAGTAGAGATTGCCGTCCTGGAGTGGTGGGAATGGTGATACAATGGCGCACAGCGGGCTGTGAACTTCGCTCCAACCGTTGTTGATGTAGGTATCCAGCTGAAGCTTGCGCGGAGGATGACAGGCGGCGAGCTCGGGGGGCTGACGGCAGCATCGGGACGTCACCCGAGGAGGCGGAGCCAGCGCTTGCAGACGAGACTGTTGGGAAGGCGAGGCGGAGGATGATCTCGTGAGCGTCTGTCGGCGTAAGACGCCTCTAGCGGTGGTCCGGAGGGACGCCCTTTTGAGTTCGGCCCAGGGAGTATTGAGTTCCTTACGAACCCCAGTGGCTATCGGAGTTTGGCTAGTAAACTCAGTGGCTAAGGATGAAATGACACAAGGATTTACCCAGGTTCAGGCGGAAGCGTAATACCCTACGTCCTGCTTGTTTTGTGTATATAGGCGTGTGCGGCAAGTATGATGAGTTACAAAGGTATGCACTGTTCTTCTTCTAGCTCTAGCCCGGAGGAAGAACGGTTGCTTCTTTGATAAGGAGTAAAACTTAGAGAGATCTAACCTAATGAGAATCGAACTGGGAAAAATGAGCCAACCCTTTGCATGGACCAGGCTCTCCCTTATATATTCGGGGAATTACACATAGGTCGGCAAAGGAGAACACGAGCTGTACTTGTGCTGTAGACGACGTGGGCGTTACTGGAAACGCCCACACCTTCATTTAATGCCCACTTGAGACTTTCGGCGGGCCGTCGCCTCGGGTGTGTCGGAGCAGGGGCTCTGACACCTTTGCCTTCGGCGGGCCCCGCAGACGGAGACTTACGTTCTTCTGACTGGGTTGGTAAGACGTCCTCTCGCGGGCCCCATAGGTCAGCCTCTCATGCCGCGCAATTGATCGCGCCGGCGGCGTCCCCCATGGGGTAAAAAGGTTGACAGCGACAGGGCGGCGAGGCGGCGCGCTTGGTCGTGTCAAAGAATCTGTCAGCCCGGGCCCACCCCTCAGAGAGAGAGAGAGGATAGCTCACAGAGCTTATCGCTGCACCGGTGGGACCCGGCCCGAATCGTCATCATGCCCTTACAGGGCTTTGGGTTCCCCGTCGGAATGACAGGCATTTATGCCTCCGCCAGGGCGGAGGCTTGCTGGAGAAGCTTGGCGCTGGACGACGTGCATGGACGAGGGCCCCACCAGAGGACAACGTCATCCCCGGGCACTCGGTCCCGAGCGACTCCTTCGCTAGGAGGGGCGCCAGTTGTCTTCTACGCGCCCTGAGCAACCCCGAGCGCTCGGGGAGCACCCGCTGGGGGGCCGCTCGGGGCGCCTTGAAGGGGGAAGCCCGAGGGAGAGTACGCTCGACCCCGAGCGCTCCCCTGGGCCCCACATCTGCCAAGATGCCGAGCGCTCGGGAGGGGACCCGAGCGATGCCCTTCGCCTTCTGGGACGCCGAGCGCTCGGGGACGGACCCCGAGTGCTCGCTCAACGCATGGGCCGTGGATTCCCGGAGGCCCACGATCCTTCTGGTTTGCGGATGCAGCCTCTGGAGGAGACCCCTGGTTCCTGGGATGGCCGCGGGCTCCGTACGACGATCCGGGTGGGGCCCAAGGCCCCAGCGACCGGAGCGCCACGTGTCACCCTCTGCGGCATCTGGTTGGCCTCTGCCGCGATTAGGGGTACCTGGCCCCATTCCGCCGACAGTAGCCCCGGCCTTATTTCCCAGCAATGGCCCGAAGGGCTGCGACTGGGGATAAGGCCTTTCCTTCTTGGGTCAAGCAAAAGAGTGCGGCCATTCTGATGCGCCCTGCGGAGGGGCGCTTTTTAATGCGCCGCGCGCGGAGCGGAGCGACGCCCAATCCGCACGCGCCACCTGACGCGGCGCTTCGGGTTACGCCCGCGCGGGAAAAGCGCGCTGCTCCGGACGGTTGCGTGCCCCGGATTTCGCGCGACTGCAAAATTCACTTCGAACTTTTCGCCTCCTTGCGCAAACGCTCTGTCTCCCAAAGTACTTGCGCTTTTCTTCGTCTTCTTCCTCCGCCGCCGCCATTTTCGCCTCCCGAAAGCCTTCTCTGCCGCCCAAATCCCACCAGCCCCCAGCACCCCGTCGGCCGTCGGCAAGTCCCCACCACCGCCTGCCCAGATCCAGCTCCGCCGGGCCCAAACCGAGCAGCTCTTGCCGCCGCGCGCCTCCTCTGCCAGGACCACTGCCGCCGTGCTCTGGGACCGGGCCACCGCCGCCCTGGAGCTCCCCGCTCCGACCCCATCACGCGCGCGACGCCGCCCTGGTGAGCCCCGTTGCTCCGCCGCCTTACCGGGGACTCAAGCCACCAACCCCTGCTACTCAAGCTCCATTGCCGCCGTGGGCTCCCAAGACGCCGGCACCCGTCTCACCACCGGTCCACTCCGCGCCGCCATGGGTCGCCGGTGAAGCCCCTATAACGGCCACCTACACCGTGCATACCGCCCCCGCAACAGCCGAGCCGCCGCTCCTCGCTTTCCGCCGGATTCCGAGCTCCTCCCTCCCTCGGTTTTCCAACCAAGCGCCACTCCTGGCCTCCTCCCCGACCACCGCTGCTACCGGCCTAACGCTGCCCCGTCCAACCACCGGTGGCAGGCACTGCAAGTGGTGAGCCACCCGGTTCTCTCCCCAATCCAGTCTCTCTCTCCGTAGCGGTTAACCGAGTTCAATTAATAAGCAAATGCCGGCTTAAGCACAACCATCTGCTGACAACCAGGGCCCGCGGGTAGATTAGGTAAAAGTGCAATACTCTCTAGGTTCTGGTTTTCCTGTGTTATTTGGCCGCTTAGCTCTGGTTCTCTCAGTATACACAATCCCAGACTAGCTCTTCAAGTATATTATCGGTGCTGGACCCTTAGAAATATTTAGGGACAGTTGATTCTAATGTAAGTTCAAAACTCGGACTCAATTGAATGCAAACAGTGAAAAGCTTGTAAATTCATCTGAAACTTTAAAATCCTTTAGTAAGCAAAAAAATTAGCTTATGGTCTCAAGATACCTCAGCCTAATCAAACAAAGGAGTAACCCGTTCATTATACACTGTGTCCGAATGTCAGTAGAGATTGAGATAAGGAACAGCGGAGGAGGGTAGGAACCATGTGATATCGTCATACTTCACGATATTTGGAAAGGACCTTGAACCTTTAAAATCAGAATTTCAAAATAAACAAAATATGAAACAAGAAATTCCGGTAGCCTCTGAGAAATAAATGACTAGGTATACCGAAGAAATTTGAGCAACGAACTCGGGTTAACGTTCGAACGGAAGACCTCGTTCCGTGTGATAAGGCTAAAAATCTAATGAATATCCAGGGCCTTAGGGGTATAATCTTAGCGTTTCCAGCAAGGTCTAATGCCTTGGTATAACAGCCGCAAGGTGCTTCCTCAAGATCCTAGGGAATTCTATAAGCCGATAGGTCAAAAACACAGGGGACTGTAGGCAAAGCCCACGTTCATACGTACTCGAGGACCCATATTTCATGCTAGGAGAGCAAGTACCTAGGGGTTCTAGTCGTGTCTTTTAATCTTAGCTGCTAACGAACCAAGCTGTCCCAAAACCCTAGCAAGGGACATGAGCGTCCGTCATCAGAAGCCTTAAAACCCTAACTCGCTAACACTTGCTGAGCAACTCATCGGGATCAGCATCAGCATCTCACGTAGCTTAAGATCTACCTGAAAACCCTAAGTGTGAATATAGGCATACAACCTCCGCGAACCCTAATTAATAGCTCGTACCAAGCAACCCCTCGAACCGACATTAATTCGTGTCATATCTTGATTTCCTGGAGTTTAATTGGATCTTCCGTGCATTGTCGTTATTCGCCGCTTTTCACCGTGTAGTGGACGAAGTGACGTACGATCGTAAGGAGAACTCGGGGACACCGCCATCTCAAGATCAGAACCCAGGATCGCCAGGCAAGCATTCCCACTTTGACCATGTTGAACCCCATACTTGTGAACATTAAGTATTTTGTTTGCAAACATGCATGCTATGGTTATCAATGATATTTTATGTAGATTTAGCTATACCCGATAGATGCATTTGAATTAGGGATTGACTATCCGATTCCTTGTAACCCTAGTTGATTTGTCGATTGGTTTCCAACCGACAATATACTAAGGTTATAGGCAGTAGCCATTGCTTAGCCCCGCTATAGTTAAGACTAAAATTTTGTCGGTTGATACAAACCTTCGGGTATGGGAAATTAAACCCGCGGATAGCGTATGTTATCCGCGGTGACTTTTAAAAGAAATGTTGCCAAAATTCAAAATGAAGTGGGAGAGGATTTTGATTCGGGTAAGAAGGTAAGGTAGTTTGAAGGAAGATGAAGTAGCGGAAGGCTACATGGTGAATGATGACAAACTGGAGTCTTACTCGAATCAGTTAAGGACCGAACCTAAGTGCCGCTGAATCAGTTCCCCCACCGTACGTCCACATGTCCCTTATGGGAAGGACTTGACTCGGTAACCCGCCTAATATTAGGGTTCGGACCCGTAGGAAGTAAGAAGGAAGTGCTAGGTAGGACGTGGGCCCCTAGAGAATTCCCACGGCGCTACATGGGTCGAGATTCTTAGTGAGCTCCATTTAGGCATGGGTGAAGATTCGACACAAAGATGAGCATTTCTCCGGATTGTGGTGTCAGGCTTCCTGGGCACAATCGGAGTTAGGGTAAGTCTCATTTAGCAGGTCCGACTCTAGTATGAAAGCAGGCGAAAGGTCTCGTTGTAATAACCCTGTCAGTATACTTGCAAAGTACTCCCAGGGTGACTTACATCTTGTGGGTAAAGCCGTACCACCTCTGCAGAGGGTTAAAAACTATTCGAATAGCCGCGTCCTCGGTCATAGACATGAACTGGTAAGGCCACACACTGGTTAGACTGAGCTTTATCTATGAAAGCTGGGAAATGGGATTAAGGACGTGGGCATGACGTGTCCACAGTGGGCAATTTTAGGCCACGCGTCGGTGGTAAGGAAATTGCCGAAGAAAAGAAATTCGCCGTATTGCCTGAGGTGGATGGCATTCGGTCTCGTGATGGAAAACCTAGTTATCGGATATGCGGAAACTACCGTTCGATGGATGGTGCCATGGACGGTGAGTGGAACTATCGGTAATAGGTTATGAGCTGATTAGCGGTGTTTACCGCATGAGATGAGATGTGATGAGATGCTTACTTGAAGTGCTTTATATTTCGAAATGCTTTTACAATCTACTTATGTGTATTTGAAATAAGAACTTACATTTCCGCACAATTTGCAACTTAGGTTAGAGCTATCGCTTGATCTATTCCCTGCACGAAATATAGCCGTATATTTCCTCCCATGGGAATAGCTTGCGAGTACATTCCATGTACTTACCTGGCTTGTTGATTTGGCCAGGCGAAGAAGACATCAATACCCGAGGATAAGATTACGATCGCGAAAGCTAGGGCGTAACCCCAGTCAGTTGCCTGTCGGGTATGGTATACTGATGGGCCACCTCTCCGCTGGAATTCCGCTGCAAGTTTATAGCCATTGGGCTACAGGTATCAGACATTTGACCTTTACGGTCTATGTACTTAAATTCGTATGTATGTTGAAGATATACAGGTTAACTTGTGTGTACCGGTTACTGATCCAGGGACCGGTACAGTAATTACAAGGGAGTATCCGGCTTAAAAACCGGGTACGCCACAACACGTAGACACATCAGATCCTCTATAAAGATAACGATCCGAAGCAGCTCGCACACGTCGCCTTTCCTAGCCTTGCAAGCCTGTGAATCTTCGTGTTGTCCCAACTTCCATCTGATTTTTTCCGAGGGGATTCCATCTCTAAAAACATCCAGAAAAACAAAAGAAACAAAAACTTTAATAAAAATCAAGAGGTTTCAACCCAAACTACACCAACTTTCTACCCGAGATAATCCTTATTTCGATCCGACTACAACTTCCCACTGAAACGATTCAAACTTTCACCATCTCAACAATGCCAACTTCAACCTAAATTGTAACATCTTGATTTTTTTAGGGTTTTCAGTTTTTTTTAACAAAACAGAGGATGTTACATTGGACAAATATCAGTAACATATTTATATTTGGTTTTTATTCAAAATTAATTCAAAGGTTACATTATATTAGAGGAGTTATAATTATCAATAACTATTTTTGTTTCATCCCTAGAAATAGTTTTGTTGGATTTCTTGTAGTTTATTTGGTTTCTGTGAATTTTCTCATAATTTTTTAGCTGACTTTGAGATGCCTTTTGAGTTCTTGTTTTTCAGTTTTGATTAAAATCAAAAACCTCATTTGGGCATGGGCCGAAGCAGCCACAGCCCATCTCCCTTCCTTCTCTATCCTCTCGGGCCAAGCCCCCGCCTCCTTCATCTATTCCTCGCACCACCCGAATGGGCCGAGCCCAACTCCCCACCTTCCCCCTCGGGCCTGGCCAGTTTCTTCTTTTTTCCCCGCCAGCACCACATGGGCCAAAGCCCAATAGCTGCCAACCAAGTCACTTAGGTGACTTCGATCCGCACCGCCTGCCTATAATCCAACAACCGGAAGGGCATACCCCTTCGCCTCTGCTAATGCGTGTGCTTGGGAACACGGACAGGTGGGTCCCACCTGTCGGATCTTTCTCCTAGCTTGAGCCTGACTCCAGCTCAGCCTCTGATTCATGCTGGTTGCCGTGGTTGTGACCAGTCCCTCGCCGCGTCACTGTTTCTTCGCGCGCAAGGCAATAAAGAGACCGAGGGAGTCGCACGATCCCTTATCCAGTGTTTAAACGAGGAATCCAACACGGATGCGACTCGTTTGAACGAGCTCGGATAAGGCCGGTGCCGCCGACCTCAATCTCCTCCTCCTTTATGAAAACCTTCTCCACCCGTGTTAGATTATTCAAACTGCCTCACCCATCCAAAAACCTAAGAAATAGAGCCCTAATTCCCTCTTTAGCTGCCAGGTACTACTGTTGGGCTCTTGGCCAGAATAGTCAATCATGTTACAGTCCTACAAAGAGTAACTAAGGATTACTTGGTACTTCGTGTGTACGTACTGTCTTCCATGGGACCATATTTCGTAGTTTCCTGCCATATCCCAATTGCAAGTTCACCTTCTTTTCCCTACCCATAAGCAAGCGTACCTCAGTTGGATAAAAGAGTAGGTTAGATATATAAGCCCATACCTTTTATTTTACTTTCTTCCTCGTGGGTCTTCCTCTCCTCAGGATCTCCTCTCTTCTTCCTCCCTTGTTGCATCTCCTTCCTCCGCCCTATCTCTTCCCTAGCAACTTCGACAGCTAGTGAGAAATGAGAGGGAGGCCCAAATCGTCCCTTACTATGTGTATTACTACCGCTTTCCCTTCCAATAAACCGGATCTGAGAGGCGTTCTCCTTCCCCTTCTCCCCCTCACTCTATCCATGTTGGTCAGAGTGACAAAGAACACCGACATGTGTCTTTCTGCTGGATCCGAGCTCCTTCACCCATGGTGGTGCTTCGGTTTGGCCTGCATCACTCTCCCCAAGCCTATATTTTTCTCCAATATCCCCGTTACTAGTTTAGTTTATCTCCCTCTCCTGTTCCTACACCAAGATCTAGCCTTTTGGAGGCCTCTTTTGCTGGATCCAATGGTCCAGCAATCTATGATCCTTCTTACAGTGGCGGCGGTGAAGCTCGGTGGTGGGCTTCGCCTCTCACAGAGGCCATCAACCTCCCCCATGGAGGCCTAGATGCTAGTCTAGGCCTCCGCAGGTGCTTGGTGGTCTCACGCTTGGGGTCCTCACAACCATCAGATTTGGTCATCCAGCGACCATGGCGATCCTTGGCGTTCAAGCTTCTTCAGCATCCATGGCGTCAACAACCTTCAAGTCTGTCAGTGATATGCGCATCCTCCACCACCCGCATCGGCGACGTCATCTTCTTTCTCCCATCCCATTATGGGTGCTTTGGGAGGCACTCAAGGTGTTCTCGGGCCGTCGCTCTTATGTTCAAGGTGGCAGTGATTCCTGCGATAGCGACATCATCACCGGTGGTGACGTGGCGGCAATCTTTCTCCGGCGTTTTAACGAGTGTAACTATGCTAATCGAGTGTGCAAAGAGTGTCTAGACACGTGGTCTGCACCTATGTGGGTTCATGACACGTGTCCTTGGGGATAAGGTTGTTTTCTTTTGTTTTATTTTCTGGCCTTATCTTGTATGTTGGAGATTATTCGGGGTCTTCTGCACTCTTATGCCTTTATCTATATCTGGGGCTTTTTTTCCTTCTTAAATGCCCATTACCTATCTCAAACCTTCCTTGTTCTTTTTGTATGTTATTCTATTTTTAAGAGGGGTTGCATTTAGGCCACCCGTTACGTTTCATTAATGAATTGGAAGCTATTGAGACATGAATGATTCCAATTTTTCTCAAAGAAAAGAATAGTGATTTCCATTGTGTGGACGTATAAGACTGCCACACAGAGGACTCCCTCGGGGTTTATAGACTAGGGTACAAATTTCACCTCAGTCTGTGTTCTGAATCCTCGCCCATTTTTGAATGAAAAAAGTAGAGGTTTTGTCAATTCACACATAGCAACGCTAGAACTTCTCCAAGTCCAACTTTTAAAAGATATGGTCTTTTGAGGCATGCAGCTGAAATAGTGATATCAAATTTCCTTCCTCGGTACTTTGGTCTCTATGCAGATCTATCACCTTTGCTTTGCTATGAAGGATTTTTAGAGAATTATAATCCTTATGAATTATTTTAAATGAATTTTTTGATCTGTAGGAATCACTTAACCAGATCTCATATGAATATTGTAGCATTTCTAAGAAATAATAGAAATTTCGTAGGAGTCTAGACATCTACCACAACCTTCCCTTTTCACAATCCTATAAATCAAATGAGCTCAATCCCTATTTTTTCAATCATCTGTCTTTTCACATGTATTTATATTCTATTCCGTTGTTTTTCCTAAATCACATGTTGCAATCATGTGAAGCAGAGATACCCCTAATCTAACGTGACCTCATTCTGCCGAATGTACTGAGCTAAATAATTTCATCTACAGTACTGCTATTCAAATGGGATGCTTAAACAAGATGAAAGTGGTATAATAAAGCTCAGGCTTCTCTAAAACAAAGATCAAAGTGTGCATAAAGAAACAATTGTTTTCTCTCTCAATATAATAAGTGATTGTCATTTGTACTCTGCTAAACAACGTGTGTGTCTAGGAATCATTTGTTCCTCACATTGTTTTCCCTTCTTCAATTGCAGAGTGTTTTTCTCGGAGAAAGCCGAGAACTCTATTAACTAGGTCACAAAGCAACTAAGTCCTCACGAATGATGAGTACAAGGAACAACGGGCACAACGATAAAGTTCAAGCATACTTGGCAAAAGATTGAGCTATGTAATTAACCTTCCTAGACTCAAACAAGACTAGAAGACTACAAATGCTTGCAACTAGCTCCCAAGCTTCCAAAAGGCAGAAAATAGATCTGTCATCACAATTCTTCGAGAGCTCGGGCTCAATAATAACTCGATGATAGATAGGGCTACTTCATCCCTCGGAGCACAAGCTTCAATAGATAGAGCCTCCGTGATACCATGTACGTGCAACAGCTTGCTACCACGAAGCCCACACTGTTATGTGAGTTACACAAACGAGTTAAGCGGGAGCCCTTATCCGCCACTTTAGGTTTTTTTTAGCATCCTCGGATCATTTATTGAAGCATAATATTGTTTGGGATACAACAAACATCCGGGGAGTATGGAGCCACACATGGCATCTAGATGATAGAGAAAAAGCTGTCTTAGCTACATTATGAGCTTCAAAGTTTGTTTCTCTAAATTCGTGACTAAAACGCACATCAAAAAACTATTCACGAAGCGCCTTGATCTCACAAATGATTGTACCAAAATGACATAGACCATTCTGCTACAGGCCTTTCACCACCTCCAAGTAGTCCTTGGTCACCTGTGCTTTGTCTTCATGAGGATCCACAAGGAGAGAAAGAGCTTTTGCACATGCCCGCACCTCCAGAACCACTAAATCCGTCACGCCGGGAAGAATTCGTGCCGCTGCTCCCAAAAACAGCCTCCTCTCGTCTCGACAAGTAGCTCCACAGGTCCCAAAATTACCTGACTGTGAGACCGCAGTATCAACATTACCTTTAACATAGCTCTCCATTGGAGCAAGCCAACTTTGTGACCGTGACCGGCCAGCTACCACAGTTTCTTGACTCGCTCCCCTGTTACACTGAGGAACCAGAGCAAGATTGGCAAGGAACCAATTGATAAAACCAAAAGTAGCAATAGGGCTCTGATACTCAGCTTCATAAATAATTTGTCGTTGGGCACACCAAATCGCCCAGAGAGGCACCAGCAACTTTGTAAATTGATCACCTGGTAATGATTCTGCGATGAAAAACAATCAAGTCTTCGCATTCAACATCATATTCTCAGCAAGATATTCCGTAAGCCCTTTATCATGTAGAGCCCAGGCTCATCTGGCCATCATGTAGTCAATCAATGAATGATGCCAAGAGTCTTCGGTAGCCAAACAAATGGAGCACCTCCCCTGCTATGCCCATCCCAAGATGAAAGAGAACATCTGTTGTTGGCAGAGAACATCTGCTAGGGACATTATGTTTCCACGGAGATGACCACTACCTCCTCTCTCCTTCAATGGCAGAGGTTCCCGCCCCCCTTCTCAAGCCAGGCCTCACGCTGGAGTTTAACCTGATTAATCATCCTATACACCAATCTGACCAAAAAACTCCCCTTCCAGTCATAGTGCCATGCCAATAGTCCTCCTTATTGACCAAGCTTACCAGAATATTCTTAGCTATGTTGGCATCCATCGGGAGAAAAACTTCTTCAATCACTTCCAAACGCCAACTCCTGCTTGAGTGATCAAGCAGCTTAGAGACTATCTCCGGCGGATGTTGAACTCTTGAGACAACAGGCCGTAACATGAAATCTCTTGAAAGCTAATTATCTTCCGAGACCTTTGTCAAGATTCCATTGCCAATCCTTTAGATGATACCTTGTTTCAGAACATCTCTACCTTCAATGATTGCCCACCAAAGCTATGATGGTTGAGATCCTAGTCCTGCACATAGCACATCCGATGAGGGATAATAAACTGCACGCAGAACTCTAGCACTCAACGTTTTAGGGGCCTGCAAGATCTTCCACGCTTACCTTGCGACAAGAGCTAGATTGAACGTTTCAAAATCCCTGAAGCCCAAACCTCCCATATACTTGGGCATGACCATAGCATCCCAAGCCACCCAAGCACTCTTCCTTTCTCCATTCTTACTCCCCCACCAAAACTTGCGAATCATGCCATTAAGATGCTGACAAAGGGCCGCGGGGCAATTTAAAGCACGCCATAGAATAAACTGGAACCGCTTGAGCAACAGATTTAAGCAACACCTCTTTACCCCCCAACAGAAAAAGTCTTTTCCATCCATCCTTGGACCTTATTCCACACTCGTTCCTTCAAGTATTTAAAAGCTCCATGTGTTATTCTACCAACATCCATGGGAATCCCCAAATATCGATCAGTGATAGTCTCATTCTCCATGACTAAGATGGTTTTAATGATATCTCTCGTCGCGCCCGAACACCCCTTGAAAGGATGGAGGACTTGTCATGACTAACACATTGACCTGATACGGCATAGTACCGTTGCAGAATGGATCCCAAATCAATAGCTCCCTGAGCATTCACTCCAAAGAATAATAAACTATCATTTGAGAAAAGCAAGTGATTAACCGGTGGTGCTGATGGAGCAACTATTATTCCCCAAAGGTTAGGATCCTAGTGGCATGACGGGAGCATGCATGACAAACCCTCTGCCACCAATAGAAATAGATAAGGCAAAATTTGATCGCCTTGTCTTATACCTCTGGAGGGTTGAAACTCAGACAACTGCTCCCCATTGAACAAAACTGAAAAAGATATTGAGGTAACACCATGCATCACCAGCTCAATCCATCTCGGACCAAAACCCAGCTTGAGCATTATGGCTTGAAGATACTGTCTAGCTTGAGAGCATAGGAGCTATTGTTCTTTGATCTCTTCTTCTTCATAAAATGCAGGCATTCATAGGCCATTATGATATTATCTGTGATAAGCCTCCCAGGAACAAAGGCTAACTATTCTTTAGAGATAATCTCTGGAAGGATCTGCTTCAAACGATTAGCAAGTACTTTTCAAATGATCTTGATGATCACATTGCACAAGCTAATAGGTCTGAATTGACTCAAATAAATTGGGATAGCAATCTTCAGAATTAGAACAATGAACGTACTATTAATACCTTCAAGAGAATCATCTCCATTCAGAAAACCCAGCACAACACTTTCACCTCGCTCGCCCTAAAAGGCGCCAACAGCAACAGGTTAATCTCGGAGGTCACCCAGGTTGGGACATGAGATAGGACCTCCTCAATCCCAATTGTTCCCTCTGTTGCATAGAAATTCTCATAAAAAGCAGTTGCAAGACTCCACATCTCAGCCTCATTCTCAGTGGTAGACCCATTAGCATGCACTAGTTTACTGATTTCTGTTTACAGCGTAATTTGGCTTAGGGATTTATTTGGTTGGCCAAATTAAGTATTAGGTTTGCTAAAGGTTGAGATAATGAAACTAACAATTTGTGGATGCAGCATTTACTCTTAAATGCAGGACTAATAGTCGCATTATAGCCGAGTAGCTTGGATGCTCGCAGTATCTCTGATCCCGAGTATTCGTGGCATTTCCGAGTACCCCCGAGTGCTCGTTGCATCCCGGAAAAACGAAGCGCTCGTAGAAGTTCCTGATATCCGAGCAGTCGGTGGCGTCCCCGAGCGCTATCAAACCCCGAGCGCCATCAACCCCGAGCATCATCGACCCCGAGTACTGGTGACCCCAAGTGGCCGAGCCCCGAGAAGCTCCCCAGTCCCGAGGGGTTTTCCCCAAGTACTCGACTGTTTCCCGAGCAGTACGAGTTCTTCCCCAAGTACTCGCGAAAGTGTTTCAGCTGCCGAGTTATCCTTAGCAGATCCAAGTCACGGCGCTATCTTGTTGACCCGCGGGTGGGTTGATACGGCAAGTTGTCTACCTTCAAGATTTACCCTACGCCAGAGACTTTAACTTGGGATGCAAGAAACCACAGTAGATCGCGGCAATCAAGGAGAGTCCCACAAGATTTAGAAGGCCATCCAGTTTGTCTGGAAGGGATATCCCGTGCGCCAAGGGGAGTCCGGATGGCAGCGTTCGAGGCAGTCAGGTTTGGAAGGCTATCTTGGTTTGTATGGAAAGTCACATGTATGTTAGAATCAAGATCCTTTAAATAAGGGAAGAGATATATTTGTAATCAATTAGGATTAGGAGTCCAGATCTCCTACGGAAAGACCAGCCGCCCTATAAATATAAAAGGTGATGGCCGATTGAAAGACATCCAACAATCAACACAAATCAATCTATTACTTTTACCTTTACCTTTTCGTTCTAGTTTAGATCTTTATCATTTTGCGCTGAAAAACGATCGGTTCTTCTTCACGTAAGCAAGAAGATCTTTGTTGCTTTGCTCGGAAAGCAATCGCTCGTCGTACGCGTAAGTACGATAGTTATCCTTTGTTGTTTTGCCTGAAAAACAACCGTTCATCGCACACGAAAGTGCGGTTGGCGACTCCCATTACCTAGGTGTTCCACGGATCCAATTTCGTGCGAACAATTTCCTCCTGGTGGCTCACCTCAACCATCCAGTGGTATACCTGAAACTCTTCAACAGACGGAGTCACACGTGCCAGATCTGCTCTCAATCTTTCAAGCTTCTTCCTCAGCCCACGAAGTTCTTTTGTAACATTACCAAAGCTAGGACTGCTCCAAGAAACCAAGTCACCGGCAACTCGTTTTTGTTTGACACACAGAATTAACACTTGTAACATTCATATCAGCGCCCTAGGCAAGATCTAGCTGAGCACAAAAACTTGAATGAGTTTTCCCACATAACCTTGTAATGAAAAGGTCTGCCCACCACAGTCCTAATATTGGATGCAAGAGCTTCATTACACAAAATGATCGGGGAGTGATCTAACTTCACCGCAGTCAAGTGACGCACCAAGGCCAGTGGGAAGCGAGAGCACCATGATCCCGAAGCCAAAGCACGATCAAGTTTGACACGGCACGTCGACCCACCACACACTCTCTTCTCAAAGGTCCAGTCCAAACCAACATACCCCAAATCGCATAATCCACAGACATCCACCGCCTCACGAAACACCTCCACCTGCTGCATATCATGCTCATGGTCGCCTAGTTGTTCCTCCCTCCTAAGCACTTCATTAAAATCTCCCACGCAGACCCACGACAGATCTGAGTCACCCTTCAACATTTTCACAGTATCCCATGTACGGAAACGCATCCGACGATCAACTTTAGGTGGGAGTTAAGCGACCTCCACCCACAGTAAGTTAGGTGGGCCGGACAGGCCCACATATTACTTCTGAAATTTTTTACTTTTAAAATTCAAAACAAATATAGTTTATAAATCATGTTTAACAAAAATATATACAAAAAAAATATGTTTCTAACATCCTATAGTGCAAGAATAATATGTTCCATCAATTTTTGGATTTGTTCCTACGGCTCATGAGATTTGTTCAACTGTCCATAGAAAATGTTCATGTAGCTCGTGGATATTGTTACAGTAGATTAGAAAAAATGTTCCATATGTTGAAACATCTTTTTTTAAATATGTTCCAACCATGCATGAAAATTGTTCACATATTTCAGAAAAAACGTTTACTTAACTTGTGAAAATTGTTCTAGATTGCAAAGACGAACATGATGGATGTACTAATATTAATCTTTTACTTTTCGTGTCGTTATAATAAAAATCATTATTGGAACAAATTTATCTATTGGTGAACAAGTAAAACGGTTTGAGCATTTTTACAAAAGATTGCTGCAAAAAATATCTACGATGAACGCTTGAAAACTATAAGAAAAAATAAAAAATGGAGACTGAAACGAAAAGAATAAAATAAAATAAAGAAAAATGAAGAAAGAGAAAACCGAAAGAAAAAGTAAAAAGCAAAGAAGAATAGAAAAGAAAGAAATGTTATAAGCAAAAAACGAAAAACAATTAAAAGACCCGCACCAAGACTTTTATGGGCCGGCCCATAAGAGGTATGCGGCGTGGCAATTATTGTTACGTGGATAGCAAAGACGAGTTACATAAGGCTTGTTTGTTCGTGGCAACTCTTCTATTCCATACGAAAATTGAACCGTTTTCATCAAGTACTTATAAAATTCCTATGATCAAAGTGTGCATGGAACAAGGACGGCTCCATTGGGCATTTGGAGTTTTGCACACCTACACAGCTACGCTCATCAACCTCAGTTCCAGTTGTCGTCGACCAGAGGAGCACCAAGCAACACAAGAAGAAAGGAAACAAATCAATCGATCAATCAATGCATGCACAATTGTACATTTGCACACCTCTCCCTCCCTTCCCTTCCTCCCCAGTCTCCACACTCTCATAGTCTCACTAGATTCGAGAATCACACACACCATCTCTCTCTCTCTTCACGCCCCTCTCACTAGATCTCCAAGAAAAGAGAAAAACAAGCCAAACCAAACCCCAAGAAGGCATGGAGCAGCCACATTTCCATCCTCTTGCATTGCTCCATGTCCACGCCGTTGCCGTCGTCTTGCTGCTGCTGCTGCTGCTGCTGTCCTCCCCCGCCCCGACCTCCCAGCTCGGCCTCGGCGCCGCATTTGGCGTCTGGATCAATGGCGCTGCACCACCGCAGCCTCCTCCCAGTCCCGCCTCGCCGGGTCGCTCTTCGGTGCAGAGCAAGGGCGGCGGCGGCGGCGGCGGGGGGCAGGAGTACACGGCGCTGCAGGCGCTGAAGGCGGCCATCGCCGACGACCCGCACGGCGCGCTGTCATCGTGGCAGGGGCCCAACATCTGCGCCTACAAGGGCGTCTACTGCTCCGCGCCCCCCCGTCGGCGCAGCGGCGGCGGGCGCGGTGGTCGCCGGCATTGACCTCAACCACGCCAGCCTGAAGGGCACGCTCCCGGCCGCCGTCTCCCTCCTCGCGCACCTCACGTTCCTCCACCTCAACAGCAACCGGCTCGCCGGCGCCGTCCCGGACACGCTCCGGGACCTGCAGTACCTCTCCGAGCTCGACCTCAGCAACAACCTCTTCGCCGGACCCTTCCCCACGGCCACATTGCTCATACCGTCGCTGGTCTACCTCGACCTGCGGTTCAACGGCTTCTCCGGCGAGCTCCCCGCCGAGATCTTCGTCAAGAACCTCGACGCGCTCTTCCTCAACAACAACCAGTTCGAAGGCCAGATCCCGGAGACGCTGTGGTCGTCGCCGGCGACGGTGATCACCCTGGCGAACAACCGCCTGACCGGCCCCGTCCCGACGGCTTACGGCTACGGCGCCGGCGGCAGGGTCCGGGAGGTGCTGTTCCTGAACAACAAGCTCACCGGCTGCATCCCGGAGGCGCTGGGGTTCCTGCCGTGCGTCGAGGTGCTCGACCTCAGCAACAACTCGCTGTCGGGCCACCTGCCGAGCACGCTGTCGTGCCTCTCCGGCATCGAGGTTCTCAACATCGCGCACAACCAGTTCACAGGCGAACTCCCGGAGCTGGTGTGCGACCTGAGGCGGATCACGAACCTGTCGGTGTCGTTCAACTTCTTCTCCGGGATCAGCCAGGACTGCGACCGGCTGGCCGGGCGGAGCGTGTTCGACTTCGTCGGCAACTGCATCCCGGGGCGGGGCCTGCAGCGGCCGCAGCCCGAGTGCGACGGCGCTCCCGGCGACGGCGGGCTCAGCTGCCTGCGCATCCCGGGGTCGCGCCCCGTCGCGTGCGCCGAGGCCGCCGTGTCCGTCGGCCTCGGCGCCACCTTCGGGGGCGCGCTGCCGTTCGGGCTGTCCGGCGGCGGCGCTGAGGTCACGGTCACCGTGCCCTGATCGATCGGCCCGTGCATGCAATCACTTCTTTTTCTTTCCTTCTTTTTCGTGGTCAATCAATTAATTAGCCTCCTTTATTGACAGAGCACATGGATCATTACATGATGGTGGTAACTGGTAATTATTGGTCGGTTCTTGGCTGGCTAATTCGTCCCGCCATTTTGCATGTCTAGTTAACCATGCAGATGCTAATCATATAGTGCTATACTGTAGTACTACTATATAAACAATTCCTTACTACTACTGCTACTAAATCATTACGAACAGTCACTGGCAAATGACCAATTAACATCAGTTTGTACGCGTGGGGTTGCTGGATTAGCAGTGATGAGACCGATTGCGCTGTGAACCTGTGTTGTTTTTGCTTTTGAGCTGGACGAGATGAGAGCGAGGAGGAGAAAACGAATTAATGGCTCCATTAGTGCGAGGCAGGGCGGGAGCTGGTGGATGCAACTACCTGCTGCGAGGGGGGCCATGGCCGTGTACGGTGCTTCAGGCCATGTGATGTGCTGCATTGCGTTGCTAGCTGCCCCTCTCTCGTACTACACCTTTTGAGTGTGAGTGGTCTGGGGTCTTTGGATCTATCAGTTGTTTCACACCAGAAGTACCCGTGCCGCCACTGCGGCTTCGGTTTTGTTATCAGGTTGTTTATGGGTTTTTGAAGGTTCAATCATGCACAACGGGGGTTAGATTTGTTGGGCTATGTCGGCACGATTTGATATTAGTTTGGCTGTTGGCTCGAGGTTGCTGCACGTGCAAGTTAACTGAGTTGAGGAGACAAGAAACTGCTGTGGTACTTCACCGATTGCCACCCACATGGCTTTGATTCTGTTTAACACTTGTTTTTTTCCAGAATTCTATTTGAACCGGGAAATAAATTATTTCATTATTAAAAAAATTATGTAAACACTTGGAGAGGTAGTAACAAAAGAGACGTAGGTACATACAACTCACGAGTTAAAAAGAAACATCACTAACATGTCGAAATTGGGAACACACATTACAACCCTAGTGCCACTTCTTACTTTGAAATTTTTGATGAAATGTCCTGTATTAGTTTGGTTTTGATAAACTATCCCGTCATATATTACTAACATATGGAATCCAGATTCACCTGTCTGTGACACATAACGGAGCATTTTATAAAATGTCAAACCATGATGTTCATTTTATCAAATCTCTTTCTTACTTCACATTTCTTCATCCTTCCACTCTCGCCTCCTTCATTCCTTCCAATAGGGCAAGTATCATGTCACAAGTCACAAGTCATACATATATTCATGAACAAATATGCGCTTATGCGCACGTGCTTGTGTGTTTAGCCGAATCCTGCTCATACCATATGTCTCACAATTTATTCAGTGGCATACTCTCCACCTTATGAATTGATTCTCATCTCGCTGCTTTAGCAATATATGACTAAACAATGTAATTTTGAAGTTTTTGGAAATGGCCACATCCTAAATTTGATCAATTGCCACCTAAACTTCATGGAAATTGTTTGCTACCTAATGCTTCTACACTTTGTGTTCTTAAGTATGAGGAGTACTCCCTCCGTCCGCAAAAGACTGCACGTCTACGCTCCACCACTTTTCCGAAAATAAGTGTACGTCTGGCTTCTGAGCGGTAATTTTGCGTTCGCCTCCTCGGTCTACGCCTCAAGGTAACCGCAGCGAGCGACGACCCAATCCACTCATACTCCCGCAAATCTCCCCAATCTTCTTCTTCTCCCCCAACGTCTCTCCCCCCCACGATCCAATCCCAGATTGCTGCGAGTCAAGCTTCCAATCCAAGGCCGTCCCTGCTCATCTAGAGAGTAATGGCGGCTGGTCCATATAAGCTGCCGGTACGGCGTGCATCCCTCTGTAGCCATGGCAGGCGGAGGAGCGGGCGGAGGAGCGGAAGCCGGCGATGGCCAGCGAGTCATGGCCGTCGCGACGGCCGGTGGCGCAACACGCGACCGCGGAGGATCTGGTTCTGGAGGCTCTCACCGTGCTCGTGCAGGCAGGTTTCGACCGCGTTCGCCCTTGTACGTCCTTCGGCGGCGTCGGATCGGTTGCGGAGCCAAGCTTGTCGACCTGGACGAGGATGCAGGGGGTGATGGTGAAGCCAGTGTCGGGCACGGAGGCGCTGTACCCGGCGCTGGAGCGGGTCATGCGGCTAACCAGGACGGCGCGGCCGCAGGTTCTGGGCAGGACGGCCCGTCCGTAGGTGCTGGGCAAGACGGCGCGGCTGCAGGAGTGCGTCCTGGGGCTGACCAGGACGCCGCGGCCGCAGGTGCTGGGTATGTCGCGGAGAAGACGCGCAAGTACTACTAGCTCCGTAAGTTTGGCTGGATGCAATCTTGTCAATTAGTTTGGCTTTTAGTTACTAGCGTTTAAGTCAATGTGAGTCCTAGTGGTGATGTAGAGACAGATCTAAGTATGGCTGCATATCCTTATATTTTCAAGTATGAAAATCGATTCGTACTATGGTTGCTAGATGACAGATATTATGATTATGGATGATCTCTTGTATGGGATTGTAGTGTCATTGTTACAATTTTCGGTTGGATAAATAATTGGATAAACAAATGATGAACTCAATAAATAGTTGGATAAATAATTTTAACCCAAAGTCCAGCATTACAAAAGTCTAGCATTACAAAAAGTTACCACATCTACTATTACAACTTCTAGTCGGCTAAGGTCTGCATGACGCTCTCATAGAGTTCGCGATCACACCCTAAAACATTAGGAAGATTTCCTGCACGATCTAGGCCATCCTTGTACATGTAAGGGATCTTGTAGTCGTTGCCTCCACCTCTCTTCATGACCTCAATTAAGCAGCTTTGTAGTGTAAGGAAAATCCTGTTTATCTTATCGGCATCATAGGCATCATATTCCTGCTGCACATTGTTGATTAGCTCATCTAAATTGTTAGGGACCAGCCTATCTGACATGGATTGTAGTGAAGAAAATAGGCCAACGTCTAGGATATTCATATCCGGTGAGTTCGCAGGCTGTTGCATGAGGCGAATATCAAGCCCAGTTTGGGCAACAACATTAAGGAAACCTGGGTCATCACTTGGGACATGTGAGGGTGCATTGTCTTGCTAGATCCATATAGTGTCACCTGCGAGCTCTTGAGGCCAAACTGCTTGAATAGCTGGTAGTACCTTTTGAATCAAAAACTCCCTCGATGTATCTCTCTTAACTTTGATTGTTTTGGTGATTAGTGTCCCTCTTGGACGGTAATCACTTCTCCTTGGCGCTGGCTCCTACAACCAACAAAGCAACTCAAGTTAGATTAAGTACTAATGTGCATAATAAATAAAAAGAGTAAAGGTTGACATTCACCTTTTTGATAAAGGGCCAAATGCCTATCTTCCCATCAAAAATGTAAATACCTTCTGCATTATGTCTAGGCCTGGCTATAGCAACCAAAAACATTATTTTGCCAATGGAGTTTCTATTTTGCACAGTCCTATGTGGGTCTTCTTCTGATGGCAGCTTGTAGAATTTCATGGTCTTCTGAGTGGTGTTAAACCACTTTTCATCTAAATGGATTATGTTACGCATATCCTTGAACGTGGGCCTGTTTTGCAAACTTTGCTGGTCAAACATAGAGAGACAAAACCGCAGCCTAGCCTTCTTGTTTGCTTCCTTCAAATATGGCTTGAGTGAGCTTGAATGCCTAGCGAGCAAGCTTTCGTAAAAATCTTATGTAGTGTGCTTTTCTTCACACCCAAAGCTCTTGCAAGACTGCGTATAGTTCTCCTTTGACTCCGAGGAATCTCAGGAACCGTACTGAGGTCAACTACAATCCTTTTGCGCCCACAGTTTTTTGGCTTCCTTGATCTTACATCAACGGGTATGCCTTGTCGAAGGCACTCCTTCACTCTCCTCCAAACACGTCTGACCTTGTACACTGAAACATGGAACATGTTTGCAACTTCTCTGGTTACGTTCTTCTTTATTTTCCGATCGACACTTCTTGCTAGCAATTCTTCATAAGTACCAGTCCTTTGCAAATCTGTTAAATTCTTGTATTTGTCTTCATCATGAACTTGCTCATTATCTTCTTGCTCTTGCTCCACATCCATGTCTTCATCTGGTGCTGAATCATACATGGCTTCATCTGGTTCTGAATCATCAAGCTCTTCTTCCTCAAACTGAATCTCTATATCGCCTGCATACACACCATAGTCCTCCTGGTCAACTTGAAGGTTATCTAGAGCTTCATCCATTGCTTGCACTTCCTCTTCCATGCTTTGGAAAACACCACCTTGGTCTTCAAGTTCATCGTCTACAAGGTGAGGTTATGTGAGTAGTTGAATAAGATTGTAATTAAACATTCAAATATGCTAACTAAATTCTTTTACTAACCCGATTCATCCGATTCATGCAGGTCCTCTTCTCCATGGGCAACATTGGCCTCATGTTCATCTTCTACCTCAAGACACCATCAGGATTAGCTACAGTATGCAGAAGAATTGAACAAGAAGAATTGAACAGATCAGCAAGGAGTACCTGGGTCCATGTTTAGATCAAAGTGACGTTCGGGCTGGAGTTCTTCATGCAAGGCAGCTTCATCTTCTTCCTGTACGGGTTGCCCATTGAGATCAGGCAACCTGCCAGCTTCTTCCTCTCCCTCATCTGGTGGTAGTATGTTCAAGTCGATGGCCATGGATAGTGTGTGTGGTGTATTTTTTGGTTCATGTGAGCTGGCTTTGTGGCGCCAACTACTTTTGTTGTTTTACTAGTGTAACTGGTGGGAACAGTGAAAGTTGGAGCTAAATTAGCTGGCGGGAAATGATTTCTGGTGTTTGGATTGTATTTTGCTTGTGATTTAAATAATTAACGAGGCATGCGCATTAACTGTATACGTGAATCGAAGCAACACCACTACTGCCAGTAGCTTAAATGAGGGGAGGAAGGGGTTTTCTGCAAAAATCGTTAATTTGTCTTAGAATAGCCAGACGTCCACTCTTTTGCGGACGGAGGGAGTATGGAGTAAGGAGACGCAAGGATGGACGCTAGCAAAGCTCTTGTGGTGGGACCTCAACAATGAAACGATCAGCTTGTCTGATTGGAGACTCAGTATCGGTTTGACCACTCATACTTATTGCAGGCTAAGAGCATCTCTAGCCCTTCCCCTAAAACTTAACTCCCTATACCACCTCCCTAAACTTAACTCCTTAAAATTTAAGGGTTTAAAAATGCTTGCATCTAATCCTTCCTCTAAATTTAACTCCCTATATTTTTTTCCTTTGCTATTTCTTCAAAAAAAAACTGATTTACAAAATTAAAATTCCCCACTGGATCTTCCCTTCTCCCCTCGCCTCCTCCTCCTCTACCGCCAACGCTTCTCGCCGCCCCATCCCTTCCCCACCGCCTCCTTCGCCCGCCCTGGTCGCCGCTCCACCGCCCTCCGCGCCGAGCCGGAACCACAGCCGCCGCCACCCAGGTCCGCGGCTGAGCCTCCACCTCGACCCCCTTTGACGGCACCGTCGCCGATGCCTTCGCCGCCGCCAAGCCCCACCTCATGCACCTCCGGACCGCCGCCGCCTCCTCTGCGTCCACCTGCTCCTCCGGACCTCGCACCTCCGGACCGCCAACTCCTCTGCGGACCGGGAGGCGAGGAGGAGGCCGGGAGCTCGCGCGCGCGTCTCCGGCGACCACCTGCTCCTCGGGCGGCAGGTCGCGCGGTGGCCGGCGGAGGGGAGGAGCTGCCACTGGATCTGCGTGGGGAAGAAGCCGGGCGGGGCGAGGTCAAGGGCGCGGCGGCCGGCGAGGGGTGCTAGGAGCTCGGCTCGGGCGAGGTCAGAGACGGCGGCCGCGGCAGGAACTAGGGGAGGCATCGGGGCCGCCGGCGAGCAGGGGGTCGCCGGTGTGGGCGTGGGAGCCGGCGGAGGGGACGCGGGGGACTCGGAGGGGGCGGCGGAGGGCGCCGGAGTGGATGATAAGGGCGGCGGCGGGGGACAGTTGGGCGGTGAAAATTCATCCCGCCAAAATACAGAGGTATAGGGAGAAGATAGGGGAGAGACCAGATTTCCTCAAATTTAGGCAGAAGTGTTCTGGTTATAGGGGGTCATCCTCAAATTTTAGGGAGTTAAAAGAATTTAGGGGAAGGGCTAGATGGGTATAACTCCCTAAAATTTTAGTTTTTAGGGAGTTAAAGAAATTTAGAGAAAGGGCTAGAGATGCTCTAAGTGGCTCAGCCCAAATGGACTTTGCCTTCATTCTTTGCTAGAGCGAGGGGTATAAAAGGGGATGCCCACCGCTTATGTACAGTTAGACTTTTTAGAACGAAAGAGACTTGCGAGTTTTGTTCCTCTTCTAGGGTTAGAGCTTTTAAGCCACCTTAGAATTGAGAGCTCTTGTATTTCCTAGTTTGCAAGATCGAAGTACACCAATTCGAGTAAAATTGTGGCATTCAATCAACCATGTTCATTGAAAATTTTCATCAAAGGCTATTGCGTTAGCTGTTGGCATCGATTCGTCATGTAATTCGAGTTATCCATTCTATACCGAGAAGGTCGACATCATAGTATCACTCCTTAAGCACAAGGTTGGGTGAACAGATTTGGTAAGGAATCTTGTGGCAAAGGCATGATAATTATTTTGGAGGATGCAGAAAGCGAGGAGATAAAGGGAGCATCCTCGCTCGTAATACTCTCGCCCGTGACACGATGTGCCAAGATATATTCTTCTTTCTTAGATCCGGCCAACGTACTGCCATGCTACTTCACCCAGCACGGTAAGCTCGCTACAATCCATCTCGTCTACAGCACCGCCATTCAAATTACTCTGTTCCTTGCCAATTCCAATTTTCTTCAAATTCCTTTCGTAAATCCGCAATCAAAATGTGGCGCTAGAGTACATGAGAAGTGGGAGTATGTAGGGGAAACACAATTTGACTACCGGGCACTAATGTTCTCTAGAGGAAAATTTTATTTTGGCATCGCGAAAAATTCCTAAAATAATTACCACATATACACGTTACAGTACTTTGTGCCCTTGCGAAATTATGTACAAAAATATGTATCTTTGTGATCCGTTCGAATAAAATTTGATGTAGAAATAGTTGCTATTTTAGCCTCTTATTTTTTTGTACAGACCAAAAATGAATTTATTTTTTCATGAAATTTTGCACGTCTTTAGAGTATTCCCATGTGTACACTGATATTTCTTTAGAATTTTTGGAACTTCGAAAGACACTGTTTGAAATTCAAAAATAAGAGGCTCTTTAGTGCTCCAGAGCCAAGCGCACAATCAAACAACATGGTACGTGGGTACTCCCTCCATTTAGACTTATAGAACGTATTTTAACAGTCTAAATTAAAATTTTAATCATAATTAATCAAATTATATGTTGATTATGTGACACAAAATTAATATTACTGGATTTTTCTTTAAAAATACTTTGATTCAAAACCCCTTCAAAAATAGGAGACAAAAGATTGGTCGAGTTGAAACCGATGTCTCCACAGCCCTCCACAGGATCGAGAGATAACGACTTGGAAATATGAATGGTTTCCTCAGCAATACATGTGATCGATCCGAATCTTGAGGAATTTGTCCTGCAAGATGCCCAAAAGGATGGCAGTCTATTCTGGTGAAGACAGAAGGAATTGGTGACACCAGAAGGCTATTGATTCCGATGAAGCCCAATTAAGATGCACCATCTTTTTATTTTTGAAAGATACATGCAACATCAAGACCTGCTGTTTTGCAAGTGCCATAGCATCCCGGCGACTTCATTCCCACATGCATTGGCGGTGTCCCCTAAGGACCAGCCTGCGCATGAGACTAGGCTAGTATGAATCGTGGCCATTGCGATCGTTGGGCCGTGCCTTCTTCTCTCTATTGTTTATTCTTCTCTCTTGGCCCACTTCCTCCAAAGTATTTTCTTAGGAAAAGTGCTTCTAAACTCTTCTAACCTATTTTTTGCACGATTTTTAAAGCGCCACACGGATCTCAAAGCAGCTGAAGCTTGTGCTCATAGGCTTGGCCCATATCCAAACCCGCCCACCTGCCTCAATTTCTCCCAACCCGCCTCTGCTTCTGTCTTCTCCATGCGTGAGCGCGCCGCCGCAAACTCCTCCCCATCGCCGGACGCTCCTGCCGCCGCCCCAGACCGTCGCCTCCTCCTCCCGCGCGCCGCTGGTCGTATCCCACCCGCCGCCTCCTGCGTCTGCCCCTGCGCCCAGCCTCGCCAAGGTCAACCGCGCCGGTCCTGCACGCCCCCGCGTCGCGCGAGAGCTCGCCCGACGTGCTGTCCTGCCCAGCGCGCCGTCGAGCCCCAGCGCGCCGCCGCGGCAAAATGAAGAAATGGCGAACATACAGTTCAGCAGTTTCTCGACGTGCCTGAGAGCTTCTAATTATCTTCTTTTCCCTCTGACTTGTAGGGATGAACTTGATACTGTTGAATCATTTGCATCAAGCTTGCCGGTTGATACATGGGTGAGTCACAGATACATGGGTGAGTTGCAAGTTTGAAATGATCAATAGGCCAATTGCTCCAGTATTTGTTCTCCTTCACAAGAAATGATCACACGTTCCGGTGAAGCTCCACAATTTGGGACCTAACGATGGAACTAAATGCCACAATGCATGCGGTGATACTGAATTGCTGATTACGGTTATGTATCACGAAAGGGGAAAACTACTGAAGGAGCATTTGGCCTTTTTCATGCGAATCTCGTGGCCAACATCCAGTAAGTTCAGCTGTGTTAATTTCTCACCCAGCTTTTAGAATCCACAGGTCTAATTGAGTTCCAAAAAACCACATCTAATTAAGTTCAGGGAGTTTCAATGAATGAGAAGATGCACATTACGAGGGGTTATAAATAGAAGCACAGAGCGAAATGGCAAGGCGCGCTGGGGCTCGACGACGCGCTGGGCAGGACGGCACGTCGGGCGAGCTCTCGCGCGGCGCGGGGGCGTGCAGGACCGGCGCGGTTGACCTTGGCGAGGCTGGGCGCGGGGGCAGACAATCTAGTAGACCTCCTTTTATTAATGTACCATGACTGACAAGTCTTTATAACTGTATTTAAACAAATCACAGTCGATAGATCATCATAACTGTAACTAACCAAACCAAAACCATTAGATCTTCATAATTGTATCTAAATAAATCACAGGTAATAGATCTTTATAACTATGGCTTAGATCATCATAACTGTACCTAAATAAATCACATCCGATAGATCTTCATAATTGTACCTAAACATATCACAGCCGATAGATCTTCATAATTGTATCTAAACAGATCACAACTGCCAATGATCTTCATAATTGTACCTAAATAAATCACATTTGATAGATTATCATAACTGTACCTAACCAAATCACAATTATTAGATCTTCATAACTGTGCCTCAACATATCACGACTAATAGATAATCATAATTGTACCTAAATAGATCACAACCGATATATCTTTAGAAAATTGTATCTAGACATATCACGGCTGATAGATCTTCGTAATTGCACCTAAATAGATGACAACCGACAAATTTTTATAATTACACCTAAACATCATCTTGCAATTTGTCTGGTAGACCTTTATTATTAATGGACCACAACTGATAGATCTAATATAACATACAAGCAATCCACTAACTGTGATCCTAACTTTAATTCCAAGTGATCTAATATCATGTACAAATAATCTGTCGGCTTAGTACAAACGACGGAGCGTCCCTCTCAATATCCTTATGTACTTCTACATATAGCGAGCTTGATTAATTCCATGTACTACTCTAATACCATGCACAAACAACCAACCAGCTAGTGACCAGAACTTAATTTCATGTGCCGATTACACGTACTAAGTATCGAACTTTAATTATGGGTACTGATCTAATATTATGTACAATTGGCACAACCAGCGGTAAGTTGGTTTTCTTACAAATAACATAACAATATATACCTATATAAATTCAAAAAATTAAATATAATTAAAGACATTTCTTGTGCAATTGTGCGGGACACCGTGCTAGTTATTAAAATGACAAGAAAAGAAGCTACCACGTTCATCCACGTAGGCTGAAATATCTCCACCATTGATTGTGATGTGGGTCTAGATTATAACGATATATATGAATTAGAGTGTTTACAAAAATCCATAGACAACTCTTATTAGGTGCATAAAGAGTACAACTCTATTTTAGAAACTCATATTAGATAAAACTCTTATTAAATGGATAAAGAATAGAACTATGTTTCCAAAATGAAATTTTAAAATTAATTTTAATTGAAAATTACCAGTTGGATTTATATATTAGGTGGATAAGAATACAACTCTATTTCCCTAAATAGCTAAATTTCATAATCAATTTTAAGTTAAAATTAGTAGTTGGATTTATATATTGAAATTTGTTCTAAAACTAAAATGCACATTTGAGTTCCATTCGATGAATATGCATCGATGATCACATTGGTGTTGAGGTCATGAGGTGAGTCATGACATGATGACAAGATAGCAGAGGATCATACTTTAAAGGAGGTTTGCTAGACAAACTGGTGATGATGATGATGGAATGCAACAAGGGGAGGATACTGGTGATACGGCCCTAGAGGTAGTTTGAGTAGGAGGCGGTAAAGGAACCGGTAGAGTTTAGGTTGTTGCAAAGGAGCGTAGTAGCATGACCACCTGGGTCACTCTAATGCACTCCAAGAGCAGAATCCGGCGGCATTACTTGGGTGCCACATGATGTGATAGGTTTAGTTAACTACGAGGTTGAAGATCGATGAAAAAGACGTCTGCTTTGCCGTTGTTAATGACAGGATGGCCAAACAACGGAGGTAAGTAGAGTAAGAGGAGCATGTGTGGGAGCATCTGGAGGCATGATATTGCACTAATCAAATAATAAAACTGTAATAGAACCAATGATAAGGTTTATGTACAAGCCATCAATGCTTATAATTAATTCTTGGAGGAAAAAATTTCAAAAATTATTAATAGAAATATAGACACCGCGGGATGAGAAGGAGTGGAAGGTGAAAGATATAAATTATTATGAAAGTCTATGATTTTGCATGACAGGCCATTAACCTCAATGAAAATATATCTATTAAGATTTGCTATTAAAATAGTAATTTGAACTAAAGGCTAAGAATATAATACACAGATTAAATTTCTATCAGACTCAAATCATGTTTCCTTAGGACGTGCTCTTGGCTAAATTTTTCTGCATCTTATATAACATATAAAAAATATAATATAGCAGTGAATAAATTGAATAATAGTTGGCGCCAAGGGACAAATAACTAATAGAAACATAATATCAAATATGACAATGTGTAGTAAATCTAGCCACACAAATGCGTGGGCCACCCTAATTGCTATAGTCGGGTCATTACAATCGGTTAAAAACCATCATTACTGATGAGTAACCCACCTGTCTATCCACCTGTTTGTGATAGGTGTCATCATAGACATTGTTCACAGAAGACCCATCTGTGATAGCTCTCATCACAAACGGTTGGTTGCAGACGAACCGTCTGTGATAGTAGCCATCGTAGACCGTTACCTGTATATGATCAGTTTGTGATGATATATACCACGTACGGCTGCACTGATCCAATCGTCTATGGTTATGAGACATCACAGACAGTAGGGGCCATTAAAACTATATATGATATCTTTTCGGGAGGGCATGATTTTTTTGCTGTTTTAGACTAGCCTTAGGAATGCTTGCCATGTACTGTGAAAAATAGCAGATCATATTAAGATCACATGTTCATTCAACTCAAATCACCCGTTCACATCACAATTGGACTCATATCACCATCACCATATGCACACATTCGATAGAAATAAGCCTGTATATCTCATCTCATCCACATGCACAAATGAACTCAAAGTTTATAAAGACATAATAATAAGCATTTATCTCACAATTTAACCCACTACATAAGTTAAGTTTTACAGTATCTAACTCTCAAGCTCTCCGGCGCTAATTCAGAGAATGGAATTCGCTATTTTTGTGGATGACATCGGCAAGTAGGAAGGAGACGATAATTCCATGAATCCACTTGATTTCATCTCTTTCCAAGCTATCGTCCGTGCATCTCCAAGCCCGCAGCTAATAAAATAGATCGATTTAATACATCTCATAGATAATTAATTAAGTCTAAATGTATTGTTGTATGACAAACATTTTAATCTTTGTTTCCAGTCATGAATTGTGTGATTATGTGCAAGTGATAGCAAGGGAAGAATCTGCAAACGTTGGTCTTCTTGGCTACTGTTTGCACTGTTAAAAAATAAAATTGGCTTATTAGTTCTTGAGTGCCTAATTAGTCAAAGTGTGCTATAGGAACATGGTATAACTCATATCGAGAATTAAGATTTGTGGAAAAACGTGTGCCCCTTGCATCTGCCTCCATGAGCACTGAACTCGATGATTGAGTTGTTTTCTATATCTTAGATGGGCGTAAATTCGCGACCCGTATGTTTTGAATCAAGGTATATTACCTTGTTTAACTGCACCAAGATCACAACCACAACCCAATGAGAGTTACAAATGTATATCGTAATGTTCACTAAACCTAAATTCATAGAGTACAAAATTAACTAAGCCAAGCAAATAGTGCAGTACTTACCCCGGGTTGTAGGTAAAGACTATATAGTCCTTATCCTTTTGCTCCACCAATGCATTTGTCATGTATTGGGTGACAAACATAGCATTTTTTTTAATTTTCACATATGGCATCCCAGGTGACCATGTATGGGTCAAGGAAACCCATTGATTCTTCATGCCGTCTGGATTGTTGGATCATGTATTTATATATGAAAAAGCAATGAGTATATACTATATCGGTATTGCATGAAAGGAGACCTTGATGTAGCACACTTACAGCGTCCAACAAACCCACCAGTTCTTAATGCTATCTAGATTGTTGGATCATGTATCTATATATACAAAAGCAATGAGTATATACTATATCAGTATTGCACGAAAAGAGACCTTGATGGAGCACACTTACAGTATCTAGCATCTCATAAGTGACTGTTCAAGGGTTTCGAGGTTGAAGAGCTCGAAGAAGTCATGGAAGTAAACAAAAACCTTGTCGTCAAGGTGTCAAAAAAACTCTTTTACCTTGAACCTGATGCCAACATCTATCCGTCACTCTTTTCCTGGCTTGTTGGTCTCTATCATGTACCAATGACGCAACCTAACGCAAGCCGGTGTCAAGTCATTCGTTTTATTGGAAGGGACCAATGGCTGTCCTAAAGTGAATTGCTAGGCCAACGACATTATAGGAAAATCATCTTTGGAAGATGCCGGCCTGGCACTCTTGGCATTCTTTGAGCTCTTGCCCTTATCATTCCTGATTTTGTGCACCAAATCACCTATATGCCGAGGATAGACTTTCCCATGGCCAGACTCCACGGGGTGATCGTTGAATAGTTGCACCATAAGTTTGTGTTTGCATCGCAACCTGAATATCGATTAACAACTAGGAAAGGAGAAGGAACCAACATATTCAATGTAATTAGCATGTCGTAGGTTTATATTACCGAGATGAGGTCACAAGGAAATGTTGGGCATGTCGGCGAACGTGCAATTACTCCGACAATTACCGGGGCTGGCATTAGGTAATCCGATTTTCTACATCGTAAGGAATTCCCTGAACTTCTACATCTCCATCTACTAGCCATCGTGCCCTCCTGTCTATCTTGTTGTTAAGCACATCATTTTTGGCTCTCTTCCTTTGGTACCGCTCCTCATTCTCTAGGAGTCCCTTTTTCTAGCCAACACCACTCCCTATGCCTCGTGTGCAACCGTGTGCTCAGGGCTTCCTAGGGCCATGGTAAGGTTATCTTTACCTCTCTCAATACTGAAATTGCTTTGAGAAGATTGTGAACTCAACATGACCTATCATAGCTCGACAATTTATTTAACTTCCAAACAGAGTAATATATGGACTATAGGTAGTTTGATATCTTTCCAAGTGTTGGGTAACTTCCTTTCCTAAGGGGTTTGGGAAGGTTATGATGTCGGTCGACCGATCTACCTTCCCTCAAGCTCTTGCCCAGTCATGGATGCGCCCATCTTGAATGTTAGCAATAATAGGGGGGCCTCCACAGTCGTGCCTCCTTGTCCACTCGGGCCCATTTCTTCCTCTTCCCCACGTAACCAATAGTGCTTAATCTATGTGGGTGCTTGTTTCTTGACTGTAGGTTCTGAAACACATTGCTTTTGGCTTGAAATTCGGGCGTGTTCTTCATCTCCACAATCTTTCATATTTTTGCCAGTCCAAGAAAGGCTATAACATAAATTGACTCCTATTCTTCCTCGCGAACTTTTTTAAGAGATCTTTCTTGAAGTTCCTCCATGCCTTATTCATTGTTCCTAACATAACATGTCGAGTGTCGTCCTGAAATTCCTTTGGAATTTAGAACCTACTCCTTCGGGTTTAGTAGGCATCCCGGACTTATCACATATTGCGGTGATGATGATCCACACTGAAGGTGCCTTTGAGATCATTTTAGGTCCCCGTTTAGATGTTCCTGTAGAGTCGGAAGGACTGGGGGAAGGTTTCGAGGAGTACGACAATGAATGTGAAGGCAACATGTTATTCGAAATAAGATTATGCATGGAACAATATTACAAAATTAGTTACATAAATTTGGTAGCATAATTAGCATAAACCATGAGAATCCATGAAAATTGTCACAAACCACTAAAATTAGCATAAACAATGAAAGTTAGCATAAATTATGAAAGTTGTTGGATCAGTGGCTTCTGATAGAAGGGGGTGAATGTCAGTTTTTAAAAAATTCTTCTTCAAATTCAAATAGAAATAGCAACTGAGGTGCTACTGTAAGTGACAGGAAAGACACCGTTAAAATAACTCGACAAAATACCGCAAAACTAGAACAGCAGTGTCTCACACCAGTGACACAGCTGGCTCGGTGGAAAAACCCCCAAAAGTCCTTGGTGATGTGGAGCTCGTCGATAGCTTCGAAACGAGTCCAAGATCACTGAATTTCGAGTTCGGACACAAAAGTTATGATCAAAACAGCGAACGTCCGAAGTAGCAGCAGTAGCTCACACCAGTGGCACAGCTGTGTGACACAGCTGAGTGTCACAGTTGGGTGACACAGCTAGGTGACAGTTGTGTGATAGGCAGATTAGTCCAGAACTGAGATTTCAATCCAATTTTTGGTCCAATTCAAAATCTACCCAACTAAATCCAACCAAAATTTACAGAGAGGTGTGAGAAGGTCTTGTGAGTCTAGATCAAGTGTTGATCTCCATAAAAACTTCTCAAATTAAGACCTTTACCCTCTTTTCTTTAATCAGCCCTAGAAATAAGAAAAAGAGGAATTTTGAAGGGAAAGGAAGCTCGTGAGAAATCTTGATCTCAAATCACTATGGTATCATCTCACATGTCCTAGCAACCTATTCCAAGCCCCAAATCACAGCATCAAACCCCCTACAAAGATTAGTCACGAAAATCCCATTTCTTGCTTGTTTTCCAAGGAAACTCGAAATAGAGAAGAAAACGGTTGAATCCTTGGGTATGCTTGGATGGGATCAGTATGGAGATGATCTTCCCATTACTTATTTGCCATACCACGGATCAATCCATAGGAGAAAAGAAGAAAACAAAAATTCAAAAGAGCTAATGAAGGAGATAACTCAAGAACACAAATGAATGGGGAAAATCTTTTTGTATTGCATTTTTGTGGATTTTCTTGCTGTTTCAAAGGCCTCTCATGATTAGGCCAAAGCTCTCTTGAGTAGACCCTAACTAGGGTTTTTCACAAAACTTACAAAAGGATTGAGGGATAAGCACCTCTTACCCCTCCTTTTATAGTGGTAGAGGCATACCTCCCACCACTTGGGCTTTAAGCCCACTTAGATGGCATGAGCACTTAGCACGCATCACAAAGCGTCTAAGTGACTCATCCACCATCCATCTTTCCTTCTACCCTAAGCAACTAACCCTAAACCGCTTCCCGGTCGCCGCCGTAGTTTTTTGGTTATGCTTCTGTAGATTCCGCGTTTTTATCAAAACGCCCTCGCACTGGCTTGGTCCTCACATCTCGTCTCCACCCGCTTTCTTGTCCTCCGCGTACATGCTTTTAAACCGCACGATGTCGTCGCCACCTCCTTGACAGCATCTTAGCTCTCTAAGCCTCATTCCGGTCCATATGACCGAGCCATCGCCGCACCCAACTCGCACCTGCACACAATAGACCAAGCAAAACGTTGCGAGCACAAGTTTTCCACTTGACCCAAGTCAGCCAAGAACAATCCTTCAAACACTCAATTTTTCGTTGAGACAAATTGAGAAACTCAATCAACCACACAGTCAATTATCCAAAACAACAGTCATTGAACTCATGCAACTGAATATTCAAATCCAACAAAACAAAGTGTGGCAAAATATTCATCACATATATTATTTATGTCATCACATGACTCACAAAAGTTAATTCTATTAACCATGAAAATTAGCATAAACCATGGCAATTAGTTGTATTAGCCATGAAATTAGCATAAATGAGCATAAACTGACAATTAGTTATATTAACCATGAAAATTAGCATAAATCATGAAAATTAGCTTTCCATATAGGCTGTTGATGGACATTAGCATAAATCATGACAATTAACTTGGCTACAATGCATAAACTTCACTGCAATATCATGCACATGTATTAGGTCAACTTGATGGTCGCTGGCAACGGAGAAAGGAAGGCGAGGCGGTTGACTCGATGGTCGCTGGCAAGGATCGAGGAGGGGCTCACTATGGGTGGCATGGTGGTCAGGATGGTGCAGACAACGGGGCATAGTCCTCGGGGCAGTGTGGACAGTGTTGACTGTTGAGGGGTGGCGGCATGAACGTCAATGATGCTAGGGCTAGGGTGAAAAGACGCATGGGCGAAATGGAGTGAGTGGGCTGGAAACCCTAAATCCCCAAATTTATAGAAAAGATGTCACAAACAGTTTATACTTGCGCACCTGTCTGTGATAAGAGATATCACAGATGGCTTATCCTTGCATGCCCGTCTATGATATCTTTTTTAGAGGGGATGCTTTTCCCTGTTTTGGAGCTAGTCTTAGGAAATGCTAGCCATGCCCTCGGCAAAACATGCACATCACATGATACAATCCATTCGAATATATCACAATTCTCACCACATCTACAAATCATGCACATTCACAAAAATAATATAATTCAATAAACTAAACTTCGTATAACTCAATGCACTTAAGCCCACGGTTACAAATCACACACATTTACACATCTTACATTAAACATTAATGATCAAAACTATGATATTCAAACACGAAAATTATAATACATAAAAGTAGCCTTCATCACTTAATCCATGACTTCCTTATTTCCTTTAATAGATTGTCATTCCTCATGATTCTTGCATATGTACCTAGGTTCCTCATCTTCTTCTTCCGCGGCAGTCATGTCATTTTTGAGAGGCATCTCGTCATATCTGTTGTAGTCATCATTTCCACTACATTATCAACTCCTATAGTACTCCTTTTTCTAGTCCTTACTAAGTGGCATATCTTATGTAAAGGGTCAATTACATAGAAGAATCAGTTCAATTATTTAGCAAATACAAAAGATTCGACTTGGTATCCAACTTCTTGCAAGTCCACAGTGGTGACGATGTACTTGTCGACCTTAGCTGGAGGTCTGGTCGTCACCTCGTTGCCCTCAGTGTCATCATCTTCATTCTTACGCTTGTATTGAGATATCTTGCACAATAACTTTTCATATCTTTACGGAAGAAGAACAGTCGTCTAGACATGTATTATTCTTTCTACTTCCACTCACAGGAAGAAGCACCTTTTTGGCTTTATAGGTGATTGTGGGCATATGGTTTCCCTCTGGAAACATTTCCTCTAAGAGAGTTAACAGCAATGTGAAACCTTTGTCGGACCACCCGTTGCTTGCCTTCATTTTAAGAAATATAAGAATGGATAACAACTTGGTGTATTTTGACTTACACCCCTCATACAAAGATTTCTCGGAGTCCTCCAAAGATTTATCATACTCTTTCCCACTTTGATCATTCCCTTTTGCATCGTGCAACATCTGATCAAGATCATAGTCATTATTGGGCAACGTATCCTCATCATTGGATTCACAATTGACATCAACCAGTATTTAATTGACTAGTCCAACGAGTGTAACCCTATACGAAACCCCTCTGAATCAAGTGTCCTTGGATCTAGCCTTGGATATTTCACATCTTTCAGTTCTTGCAATCAATGTATGGACAAGGCATAAGCTGCTTGCCCTTTCTCAACATATCCTCCTTGGCGGCTCTTAAAAATTCAGACACTCCATTAGTGTGCTCTCTTGACACATGGCTCTGACCGTACATCTAGCTTCGCTCCATCTATGCGGGAAAGCATACATACTCATATATATTTCCACATAAATCTACAAAATATCTACTTAACAAACATCTCTCCATATATAGAAAACTAGATTTCAATTTCTAAATCACATCTTCATAATCTCTATACCACCAAGAGCTAGACACTATTTAGTTACTTTAATTGCACTAACCCTAGCTAGCTAGCTAAACTAAAATTTAACCATGCATAATCTTCACCGGCCCTATCCGTTCCTCATGTACTTGTAAAATACCAAACACCATCATCAATTATATATCTCGTTTAGCTATGTCTAAATAATCTTCTCTCTACCCCAATCTAAAGATAACCATAAACCATGCATAATTAACCATAAGCAAAGATTAAGAAAAATAATTAACCTTAGATGAAAAAGTAGATATAGATCTCCACCCAATATGTGTGGTGGAATATCCTCAAAATCGCCAAATCGCTCAGCTGCATTAAACTCTCGAAACAGATCTAGATCTGGCAGGATTTTATATGGGTCGGCCAATTATCATAGATAGTTAATTAACTTAATTCACTTACCTTATCTCTGATGACATCTTAGACAGATGAGAAAAGCAACCGTCTACAATATGTAAAAACATTACAGACAGCTCATAAGTACAGTCATCTATGATGAGTTATCAAGGGTGGTTTACTCAAAACCCATATGTGATATGTAAACACATCTTTTTTGGGGGAAAGGTAGCTATATTGATTTCCCGTATTGCATCAAGATGATATCAATATAAAAGAGTTCAAACCTGGCCTCTGCATCGGTGATGCACACAACCAAACTTATTACAAAATGCCAACGTCCACGGGAACAAACCCGGTAATAGACACGGTAATCAACCATGACAGGAGAAAAGATGAATCCTCATGGAGCCGGTATGCGCAGACTAGACCGTCACCCATGGTTATGAAATAACTCCCTAATGACCCTGTCCACCTGGGTACAGGTAGCCAGCACCACCGGTCGATCGTCTAGCCGTTGAAGCATAGACTAGGTATGGAGCCAGAGTGTACATAAGTATACAACCTACATAGGAGAATTAATTTTTCTATTATAAAAAATAATATCATTCCTGCAACGCCATAGAGATCAACATAAAGCCGTTGCCCCTACCAGGACTAACACACTCAACTTTTTATCTAATCCTCCCAGCCAATTACCAAACATGTTAGCAACACTACGAGGAGGATACAAGTTAGAGGCCACCTGAATAATTCGCTGCAAGGCGCGTGCGAAGGACTGTCAAAAAAATAGATAGTGAATGGTCTCATCATGCTGACAAAAACAAAACTTGAGACTACCCAACCCAAGCCTTTTAAGTAAGTTATCTTTAGTTAATATGACACCCTTGCACATATACTTTCCTGAGAGTTGTTCTTTGCTCCTTGTGACTGTACTGATCTTGCGTGTCTTCCTCCTGGCCGTGTGATTTATCCCCGGCACCACTATCACTATCGATGGGCTCGATGATAGCTTCATCGTCATCAACCAAGAAGGACTCGTCCTCCAAGTCCAATCGGATTTCATAGCCGTCGGTCCCAAGTACAATGTCGGTTTCAACTAGTAGTTGTTTCTTGTCGAGGACCACCACTTGAATACGCACGATACCCCGTTTACGGAGGCATCGCATATCCACAGCTTGGATGGTGCCAATCATTGTGCCAACTGCCTATAGACCCAGATAGTGACACAAAACACGCGGAACACCTGAGACATGTACCTAGATGTTGTCCAACTTGAAAGAAGGTGCAATATCTGGAATAGGGTTCCACACTCCAAATTCTAGCACGACCCCATGAGGCTTGAGCTTGTCTTCAATGTTGACCATACGTTGCGGCACCTCATGGGATGGGAAATCCACAAGGAAATCATCCTCCCCATGTGGTATAGCCTCCTAATTCCATTTCATAGTCACTAACCGCTGCACCTCTGCCTCGATGGTAGCCACGAATAGACGGCCTCCCAAGACAGTCACAATGGTTGAAGAGCTAAGAGGAGGATTGGCCCCCGTGTTTTTCTGTTCGGTAGATAAAGCGACATGGTAAAAACCTAACTTGTTGCCACCATACCCACATAACACGGCCGACGACTTTGATATCTTGAAAATAGGCCATTTAGCCGTGAGGTGTTCCGCGGTGTCACAAATGTCACAATGCAAAATTGCCCAAGACGTTTCCATCACATGAGCTTTAATTTTGCAACGGAGACAGTAGGGCTTGTTCTTCTTTTGCTCTCTGCCGACATGGTTGTCACGCGCACCATCTAGAGCCGCTTGCCCAGCCACAGCAGGTGCCATGGCCGGCTCCAAAGCAGCTCCAGGAGCACTGGGTTGCCGTGCCCGGCCCAACTACCCCATCGGTTGGCCACCATGCATGGGCATCGGCCCCTGTCTGTTGCTGTGACCCAAACGGAGGCGATCCCCGGCTGCCATCCTGTCATGGCGAGGGTGAGGTGAGGCGGCATCGTGTGATGATGAACTTTTGAAGCTACCGAAGGAGAAGCTGCCAGCACCATGACTGCCAAGGCATGCTGCCCCGCCGAAGCCGTCGACAACGCCGGCAGCCTTTGCAGCACGGAAGGATGGGAAGAATGGTGATGCCCCCAGCGAAGGAATTGGAAAATGAGCATGTTGCTGAACAGCGCCGCCACCATTTTGAGGACATTCCGCCATGCTTGATTGAAGAGCCGCCGCGTACTTCCGTGATCTGCAAACAAGATTAGCACTAGCGCTTGCAAATCTCTAATTACAACAGAATAACCTCGATCATCTCGGGCTAAGGCTGGAAATGAGCCGCGAGCCAGGCTCGGCTCGGGCTCGGGCGCGGCTTGAGCCGGCTCGGACTGGCTCGCGAGCCAGGCACCGGTTTCTCTTCAAGCGCTGTAACTCCCGATCCAAATCCACTCCCGAATCCCGATCCAATCTCTCTCCGCACAGACCCGCCGCTCTCTCCTCCTCCGCAGATGCCGCCGCCGTTCCTCCACCGCAGACGCCGCCACCAGCCCGCAGCCGGCCCGCCGCTCCTCCCTGACGGGCGTGTCGCCCTCCTCCCCGACGGGGGCGCCACCGCTCCTCCCCGCAGCCAACCCATTGCTCCTCCCCGACGGGCGCGCCGCCGCTAGCCCGCAGCCGGCCCGCCGCTCCTCCCCGACAGGCACGCCGACCTCCTCCACGACGGGCCCCGCTGTCCGTCTAGGGCCCTGCCGGAGTCCCAGACAACCGCAGACCCGTCCTCGGAGATCACTGCTCTCCACCTTGGGCCTTGACCGGCCACTGCCTCCTTGCTCTTGGGTTGCAACTTGCAGTTGAACATCAATAAGTCTCTGTTGCAGGTGAATAGCCATGACATGATCATTGAAACTCGGGTTGATTAGTATTAATATATGTTGATTAGCATCTGTTGATGAATAGCCATGGCATGATCAATTAATTGATCATCCAAAGTCTTTTTTGTTTAGTATATGTTGATGAAGAGAGTTCATTATATATATAAACTATGAAAGATTGAAATATATAAATTAACTCTTTGTTTAGTATCTGTAGGTTCTGTTGAGTACCTGTAATTTTTGTTTTGGTACTTTGATCATGAATTGTAGTATTGTTGTATGTAATTTTTGTTTTGTTACTTGGATCATGAATTGCGGTATTGTTGTATCCTAATTTTTTAGTTATTCATTGTATTGTTTATTTTTGTTGTTTTGTGTTGTTAGATGATGTATAATTGTTCATATATGTATGTGGATTGTTAACTTTTAGTAAATGTCATGTCTAAATATTTTTATGCAACAAGACCAAACGAGCCTACGAGCGGCTCGCGAGCTTTCTGGTTCGGCTCGTCGAGCTTTACGAGCCGAGAAGGAGGCTCGGGTTCGGCTCGTTGCGCCTCTGAGCCGAGCCTTGCCGAGCCCGAGCCAAGCTACGAGTCTCGAGTTTTCTGTCCAGTCTTATCTCGGGCCTCCCTCGCGCACGTGGACCCACTCGGATTGGGACCCACTGCCAGCGATCTGCACCGTTTGAATCCGCACCTGACCGCTTGGACTGTCGCGATCGTTAGCCCCTCCGACCAGATCACCTTCGCCAGCGAGACCTGGTGCTGCTCTGTCGGTGGATAGAAGTCCCCAAGGATAGCCTAGATCGGTGGATGAGGCCGAGGAAGCAAGCAACGCCACTGACGAGATGGATGGGGCCACGAGCGGCCTCTGCCACGAGCACGTCGCAACCTCGGTGAAACGCATCCCCGGCCACAGCCGACATTGAAACCTTAGACGCCTTTGGCCCGCCCCTATCAACCCTGGGCCCTGTGCAACAAAGCGCGACGTCATGGCTTTAAGCTCACCGGGATTAGTGGTAGACTTTGCATCGCCTTCGGACTCTGCGTCCTCGTTGGAGTAGCCCTCCTCCCAAAACCGAGAACGGTGCGTAGGAAAACCAATCTAGGTCCAAAATTCCTTGGTGATCTCCCGATTGGATGGTCACGTCACCGCCGCCGTAGAAGCCACACGAATAACGACAGAGCCGTCGGTCCCCACAACCTGGACGAGCCATGGCTAAGACACATCATGCACAGTCTCGTCGGCGTCCTAGGCCTCATCTAGCAGACATGTAAAGCGTGATCCGCCGTTCGATGACGGAGGCCACGGCGCCAGCGTGAGGCGGTGACCGTCAAGATCGCCTATTCATTTGTCAAGTGTGCTCATTAGTCATGTAAACACATCATAGATGGATCAAAAGTGTGACCATCTATGAGACAGTTCCTTTGCCAAATAGTCTGTGATGTTTTAATCGCCACAGACAACGAATTTCTCTTAGAGCATCATAGATGGGTGGTTATACCGCCCGTCTAGGATGTGGAAAATGCGATTGTGATCTCGTGTCTATGATAAGCCGTTTTTGATGGCCCAATCTGTAGTAGTGCCCGCTAGTTACTATTTTATTTCAACCGAGTCTTATTACAACTCATGAAAGCTTGTCTACGTGCATCAGTTAATGCATGGTGTATCCATATCCGTTCAGACGCTGGAGTAAGGCTTATAGTAGCTTTATATATAGCTAGGTACGTGCAGAACTTGGTTGAATAGATCTAGCCAACGTAGTACATGGGGTCGGGCAGCTTGAAAGTGCGGCCACCCTCCGGCGCGCCGAGGAGGTCGGTCCACTGGTCGCCAATGTTGCCGATGATCACGTACCCGGCGTCCACCAGCTTCTTCCGTTCCCCGGCCAGACTTGAACTCGATCGCTGACATTCTCGCATCCACCGGCCTACACGCATGCGCGACTACACAAACGTTACTACTGGTTATTACGCATTCTATGCACACACGCAGGCGTGCGTACGTACTTGCACAGGAGCTGATCTCATAGCCGAGGTAACCGGCGTTCTTCAGGTTCTCGACCGTGTCATCCCTCTTGTTCTTGCGTCGCCCCGTCAAGATCATCGGCTTGATGCCCAGCTCCTGCACCTTCTTGTACAGCCTCAGCGTCTCCAGCAGCGTCGGTGCGCTCGCCTCCTGCACGGAGGCGCCGAACTCCACCGAGTTGTACGGCTCAGCCATGCACACAGATAAAGCCGGGACTTGGGCCGGGCTTTTGCATGTCAGCCCGAGCCCAGCCGGCACGGCCCGAGGCACGGCCCATGCCCAGCACGATTGTACAATGGGCCGGGCTGGCACGGCACGGTGGATCGGGTCGGGCCGTGCCCGGCAATTGCGCCCGATGGACTGCACGGCTCGGCACGAGGCGGCGTGTCGTGTTTGTGTCAGCCCGGCCCGGGAAGCACGGTGGGAGCACGACGGGCACGGCGGAGCACACGGGGCACGGGGACACGGCGGCGCACGTAGAGAGCCAGAGGGGCCCGGGACCGGGGGAGACGCTGCGTGGAGGAAGGAGGCGCTGGGGAGGGAGACGGGGTGGGGGCCGGTGGAGAGGAGGACACGGGGCGCCGAGGCCGGTGGACGGGGCGCCGAAGACGACGGGTCACGGGTGTCGGGGCGGGGACTCGGGGACGGGGGGCTGGTGGAGACTGGAGAGGAGGAGGCGCAGCGCCGGGGCCTAGGGCCGGTGGACGGGGGGTGCCGGAGACGACGGTTGTCGGGAGGAGGAGGCGGGGCGCCGGAGACGAGGTAGGGGACGGGGGGCCGGTTCTCGGGCGTCACGGGCTCACGGCCTCACGGAGTCACGGGGACGACCGGGCGAGAGGCGCAAAGAGAGAGAGGGAGAGACCGAGAGAGTGGGGGCCGTGGGGGGGCGGGGTGGGGGCGTGGAGTGTGTGGCGCCGGGGGGGCTGGGGCACGTGGGGGGCGTGGCGCCAGGGGAAAGGGTGTGCGCGGGGGGCCGGGGGAACGTGGCGCCGGGGGGCCGGGGCAGCGGGGGCGGGGTTGCCACGTGGCACAACGGGAGGGGCCAGGGGGCCGGGGCAGTGGGGACAGGCGGTCCGGAGGGACCTAGGGAGGGAGAGAGTGCTTCGGGAGCGACAGAAAACCCTAGAAAAGAAATAACAGAGAGGCTTCACCTATATATTGGCTTCTCTGGTTCTCCTCAACACTAAGCTCACACAAATATTACTATGTACACAAACACACAAGTAAAATATACTCTCTCGTGGGAAGAAGAAGGCGGTCGAGGATGCACGTGGACGCCGTCCTCCCCTTCCTCCTACAGCGTCACAACGGGGTCGATCCTCGTATAACGGCGTGACGCCGCCACACCCTGTTCCTCTTCGTATGGGAGACGATGATATCAATCCTCGTCTACTCTCCCCCAACATGGGAGACTACAGTATGGAGGATGGTCATATGGACGGTAGCAGTGGTTTTGAGGATGCCAATTATTTTGCAGGAGAACCGGTGGAGATAGAGGGGTTAGAGGCCGACGCTGGATCATCGATGCAAGCAACGAGAGGTGGAAGTAATCGACGGGCATGGTGCTGGCAGCATATGGAGCAAAGCATAGAAATGAAAAACGGTTGTCAGGTCTCATATGCCACCTGTAAATATTGCAAAACTAAATTGAAGGCTTCTTCAAAAAATGGAACAGGTAGCCTAAGGCGGCATGCTCAGGCATGCTTACAAAAGATAGCCGTGGGACGGAGAGAAGGGGAAGCTGTCCAGACCCAGCTTAACTTTGGTCCCGACGGTTCGGTAAGTACATGGATGTACAACCCTTAGGTAGCAAGAGAGGAGATAACTAAATACATAGTTAGCGAGAATCTACCGATTAGTACGGGGGAAGTGCTAAGTTTGAGAGATTGATCCAACAGGCTTTTTGCCCACAGTACACTCACGTCACTAGAAAAACCACTAGTAGAGACATAGTAGCACTTTATAATCATAAATTGGATGAACTGAAAGAACAGTACACGAAAGTGAGTTTTTCTTTCGCTTTAACGTCAGACATTTGGACTTCCTCCCATCAAAGATCTACCTATCTTAGTGTTGTTGCACATTATTTGGATGAAAAATTTAATTTAAACAAATGAGTCATAGGTTTTAAGTTAATAGATGAGGCACACACTGGAGAGGCCATCGCGGAACGTATTCTTGAGGTTGTTAGAGATTTTAAAATAGAAAATAGAGTTTTCACTATCACTCTTGACAATGCCTCGGCTAATACATCCACTATGAAGATTACCTCACCTTGTTTGCAAGTCTACACTGGAGGTTACATCATCCACCAGAGATGCATATGCCACATCATTAATCTCATCGTGCAAGTAGGTTTGAAGGTAATGAAGCCTAATTTAAATAATATACGTACTGCTATTATATTCATTACACCTTCATCGACAAGGTACAAAGCGTACCGTGACTATTGTAATGCCAATAATAAGGTTGCAAGAAAATTCAATATGGACATGAAGGTAAGGTGGAACTCCACATACACCATACTAGAGCAGTGTGAGGGGTACGAGCATATTATTTCTCTGTATGTGAACTGTAATGCAGGTACGCAGGTAATTACTGATGGGTATTGGGAGGTTGCTAGTCATTTTCGTGATTTTTTAAAAATGTTTTACAATGCAACCACTGTTCTATCTGGTATTTATTATCCTACTTTTTACTTAATCATCGAGTGGCTTTGGACAATGGTTGAAGCTATGAAAGAAAACAGGGATGATAGCCTCCTAAAACCAATTATTGAACCAATGGAGGCTAAATTCTTAAAATATTTTGAAGCTATTCCACATCTTTATTGTTATGATATTATTTTTGATCCTCGTAGAAAGTTAGAAAGACTGAAGGAGGCCTTTGAAGCAATCGGTGAAGCATTGGGTTTAGATTATTCTGATGCTTACACTCATGTTTATGATGAGCTTTTTGATGTTTTTGATTTGTATTATAAGAAATTTGGCAGTACAGGTCAACCAAGAACAAGTGCATCAGTAACCCCACATGGAACAATCAGTTCGAGCGCTGCTAATATGTGGAAGAAGCTAAAAGGCAACAATTCCAGTGGATCATCTTCCCAAACCTCTGGCAGAACGCAATGGAATCCAAGAGTAGAGATCAACCACTACCTCGACACACCTTATGCAGAAACTGAGCTTGATCTCACAGAAGGCCAAGATGTCAACCTACTCATGTGGTGGAAGAACCATCATAGGATATATCCCATGCTATCACATTTTGCACGAGATATACTTATGGTTCCGGTGTCGTCTGTCTTATCGGAAGCCACTTTAGTATGGTAGGAAGGATAATCGAGCCAAGAAGATCATCCCTTGCACCTGGTATGGTTGAGGCACTTACATGTCTCAACGACTGGGACAAAGCAAAGACCCGACAACAACATCAACTCGAAGATCCGGAGATCACGAAGGCGATGGCAGATCTTGAGAATCTTGATATCGAGTAGTATCCATGTATACATATAAAGTTATTGTACTCTTTTTCTTACAGGAGGTATTCCACAATAGAGTGTAAGGTTTTTAATGAGGCAATAACTGCATCAATAAAATTTAGTTCTTTCTCCAAATATTTTTACGTTTATAAATATTATAGTTTCATTTAAAATTCTTTATCTTTTTATCTCTTTAGTTATCTTCTTTTTATTTTTAATTTTCTCCTTTTTATTTTTATTTTTCCGCTCGGGCCCCTACTCCCCTTAGTCCCCTAGCCCCCTGCCACCCGGGGCCCCCCTCACCCCGTCAACACCCCAACTCCCCCGGTCGGCCGGGTCCCCCATCCCTCCTCCCCTAAAATTCCCCCCGAGGCTCCCCCCGAGGCCCCGACCCCCCTTTCCGGTTCTCTCCTTCTCCAATCTCCCCCAAATTCTCCGCTCGGCGGGCGGCGGCCACACCTCCCCCCAAAATTCCGCGCCCACGGCCTCCTCCTCAAGCGCCTGTTCCCCACCCTCCCCCCCTAAATTCCCCGCAGTGGCAGCCGCTTCCCACTACCACCCTTGCTCGCCGCGTGCGCCACCACCCATCCACCCTGTCCGCCGCCACCCATCCGCCCCTGCGCCTACCCCTTCGGCGGTCCGGCCCACGGCCTCCCCCTCCGGTCCACGAGGACCACGACCTCACCCGTCGGCGGTCGGCCTCATCTCCGCCACTTCGCCTCCCTCCTCCATTTGCCCCCAAAGCCGCCCGAGCTGCCCCACGCTAGCCATGGCGAGTGCGAGGGCGACGGCGTCGGCGTGGAGGGAGGCCGAGACGGTGGGGGCCACGGCGAGCGTGAGGGAGGCCGAGATGGCGGCGGCCACGGCGAGCGTGAGGGCGGCCACAGCAAGGGCATCGCTGTGGAGGGAGCCCGAGACGGCGGCGGGCACGGCGAGCGCGGAGGGAGGCTGAGACGGCGGTGGCCACGGCAAGCGCGGAGCGTGGCCGAGATGGTGGCGGCCCGTGGCGTGTTCGTGTCGACACGGCCCGGCGGCGGCATGGCGGGCCACCGTGTTGTGTTTGGGCCGCTGCCGCGGCTGCGCGTGCCAGCACGGCACGGCACGGCCGGTTGGTCGGGCCGGGCCAGCACGGCCAGCTTCCAGCCCGAGGCGCGACGGGTTCGTGCCGGGCCGGCCCGACCCGGCCCAGAGTCCCGGCTTTACACAGACGTATATGATATGCAGTTATACACGTAGTAATTGCTAGGCTGATTGGTTTATTTGCATGCATATGCATGCATGCGCGTGCGCGTGGAGTGCAGGTACATATATACCCGAATCCATGTTGGCGTTGTAAGGGAGGTTGGAGATCGAGGGTGGTCTCGTTGACGTCGAACACCAACACCTCCTTGCCGCCACCGGCGAGCTCCAGGCCCTCGGCATAGGCGATGGCCTCGTCGACGACGACCTTGGAGTCGTTCCTGTAGTGCCCGCCGAGCATGTAGTTCCCGACGTACGCCACGCAGCCGCCCGGCACCGTGCGCCAGTCACGCAGGTTGTTCCTCTCCACTGCCAGCCGCCAGCTGTCGCACGGCACGCCGGCGTGCAGGCCCAGAAGGCCGCCCGAGCCCTGCAGCGGTCGCAGAATGTGGATCACCGGCATATCGTCGAACAGCGCCGCCGCGTCCCATGCGACGGAGCCGCCCACGAGGGCCGTGAGGACGACCAGGAGCTTAGCCGCCTCCGCAACTGCCATTGCCATTGTCAGTGTCACTGGTGTGTTGCTACGGTGCAATGTGTGCTTGTTGGATCGATGGAGCTGGTTTAATAGTGCGAGTAGCGAGGGCGCGAGGCGCGAGCAAGAGGAAGAGAGAGGGCTAATCTGTGGAACCCATCTTTAGTATGTATCACGCTGGGCATGGCGGGATCGTGCATCACGTTCCCCTGTGGCGGCAAATGCTTTCGTCCACTCAAGATGATTTGGACGGCTACAATTGAACGAGGCCGTGTCTGGATCAGCATGTCGTGTCATTCTCGCGGAAGAATTTGTATGCTTGTGTTTTTTAGCCGAGGTAGCACGGGGATGTCTCGAAGATGCTGAAGCTGCCGCACGAATTAAGTTACATCAGGATACATAGAAATCTGTCTTCCATTCGTTTGCAAGCTGATTTGCTCAACATTTCCCGAGTAGAATTTTGATGGAAATTAATTACTATAATCTTTTCGACCACCCGGGACTCTTGTCCCGAAGATTGATCTTGCAAACTTATAGTATTACGGAGAATCAAATATCTGTAGTACTAAGATCAAACGGGATGGATTATGAAAAGAAAATTTCTCTATTAATCAGTGGATGATGTGTACAACATAGGTTGTTCAATACTTACGCTTGTGCTTTCGGTATGCGCTCTCTTCTTTCATCATGGCACATGGGCCGGGCTTATATACTACGACTATTAGTGCTTGTCTTCTTGGTGCCAACTGCTGTCAAGGCGGGAACCGTCAGGATGTCCCCAATAGTCGAGGCTTCTGGAATGACACCACGTAGCGATGTCTTCATCGAAGGATAGTAATTTCTTTTATACATGTACAACTTACGCATAAGGATAACCGCTCCCACGACGCTCTTGGGCTAAACAGCCTATGCTGGATCTAGGAATTGGGCTTAGGCTTGTTACTGAGAACAGTATATTCTCAGGCTCCTTGGTCCGGTATAAATAGTATATTTATCAGATTAATTTAATTTCATATAAGTCATGATCATCGACTAGGTCAACGATTATCGTTAGCTAGCCTCCAAGCCTTAAGAGGATAATGAATTTCCCTTAAGGCTTACGTAAACCAAGGATGTCAGGGGGGGGGGTCTGCTTGGATGTATATCTCATGACGACCTCTTCTGATGGAGTGGTCGTTTACACGACCTCTTTTGATGGAGTGGTCGTTCATTGGAAGTGGAACGCTAGTCGTTCCTAACGGGTGCCTCATTAGAAACTTCGTTTTAAAAACACCTAGTGGGAAAAATCAAAATAAAGGAAAAAAGTACATTGTTGTGTGAGAGTGGATAAAACACCTTGTCCAAGTATTTTAGTATTTTGGAGTCAAAAGATGCCTTACGGCCACACTGAGGCAGGTGGCAATATAGCCTTGGGAGAGTAAGGCAGTAGCAATGATGGCTTAGCATGAAAGCATCCCGATATAGTGATTGATGTGCATGACGTAATGCGCCAGGCACGTGCGAGATAAGCAACGAGCTCCATGGTGCAACGATTAGTCATATCACTGAGAAAATGGATTGTAAATGCGACGTGGGAGATGAGTGATTACTGGGGTTTAACTTCTTGCATTTTTTCTTATCCGAGGCACACGACATCTCCCTCCTATTTGCTATAAAAACCCAGCAAGAGGAGATCATACTTCATCTGCACAACAATTCTCATTTTCTCTGTTTGTTTCTTCTTCTCTTCACCATATCCACCTGAGAGAAAATATCAAGCGGCGGATCATCTTCCTCTAGTGAACTAATAGACGATGCTGCCCAACGTGCGGCAATCGCACGGGAGAAGCGGCCTATGGAAGACATGGAGAATAATGAGGGTGAAGAGGAGGTCCACCAGAAGAGCTTGGTGGAGCACCTTCAAGGAGAAATCTTCAACTTGAAGTGAGATATGCGCTGTGAGTTGATTGCTTGCAAGAAGTTCTTATTTCTTGCTACGTGATTCAACTTCTAATCATTTTCTTGCTTCTGGTTCTTGATGTGTTTATCATTGTTGACCCAACAGTAGGACATAGCCCAACAAGATTCCTCGTGTTGGCACGACAAGAAGGAGAGGGCAATGCAAATCCTTGAGTTTGTAGTGGACTCATTATGCCTGGAGGTCCAAAAGAACATGACTTTGGTGAAGAACTTTGCACAAGGTTCTTTGGTAATTTCTCTGACCTCTTTATCAAAACCTTCTTCTCTCTATTAGTGGAGCACATACTTATGAAGCTTCATGTATTGTGTAGGGGAGTAGATTGATCAAAGTTCACCATTATCTTCTGCTAGGAGGCCTATCACGTAGACAACATGCTGATCCGCATTAGGGAGGTCTTGTAGGAGATAATGTAAGAAAATCCTGCGGACAACCCGAGCATTGCCAACAGCACCACTAAAAGGGCATTCTTGAATGCTTGAGAGCTAGTAAAAGTTGACCTCACAGCCACCCCAGTTTGGGAAGACTACATCCTTGACCACTCACACGGTGTTGTGTGAAACGTGATCGATTTTTTGGGGGTGTTCAAGCACCTATTGTTCTTCACGACCAAGTCCCGACCAAGAGGAAGCTTGTGGTGTACTTCAGCAACTTCACCGCCTGGGCCCTTTAGGACCTCCTCATGTTTAGTTATCTTAATCTGTTGCATTTTTTCCCCTTATGTAAAAAGGAAAAAATTTCAAGAAATCAAATCGTTTCCGCCGTTTCCTTATTTGCACCTCGTATTTTTTTTTCCGATGTGACAATTAAGTTAGCCGAATTGAATCATGGCGCTTGGTGACTTTAATTTTGTGGCTACCAATTATTGAAATAACTGCACAACCACCTCACTTCCCATGATGTTGGTAGTAGGAAATTGCTCGACGTCGTCTTTAAACAAAGATAACAGCGAACATCTCATGCTCGAAGGAGGAGGTCATTATGCTATTAGGCCAAGTCCGTCCTTACTAGTCTATAGCGGTCATTATCCTTGGAGAAAATCTGAGCGGAAGGTAGCCAAACGGCTCGTCCCAAAGACCTCCAAGTGTGGTGGGCCTAATATTCCAAGTAACTTACATGAATTACTTAGCATATGTAACTATCAGACTTTCTTTTAATGAAAATATTTTGCTTTATCACTATTTAAAGGTAATTTTCTCTTTAAGCAATGCTTTCATGTAACTAACCTGCTCCATGGTCCACTGGCACGTTCTGCATGCTCTTGGCTCGAGGACAAGTAATCACGTCCTAGAGAAAGTGGGTTTTTAGGCCGTGTTTGGTTGGGCCGTGGCTGTTGGAAAAACGGCTGTTGGCTGGCTGTATGGAATAGCGGCTGTGGCTGTTGGCACGTGAGGATTCGGTTGTGCACGTTTGGTTGGGCTGTGGCTGTTGGCTGTTGTATGAGGAAATGTCTGAAATACCCCTAGAGTTGTGAGAGTGTGTATTATATAATTCTGTGAATAAAAAATCATTAAAAATTGTTAAAAATCTAAAAAAATAAGAAAAATTAAAAAATCAGCAAAATTCTGAAAAATTCAAAAAATAGTAAAAATCAAAAAATATTTGAAAAATTCTAAAAATAAGTAAAATTCCAAAAATATATAAAAAAATCAGTAAAATTCAAAAAAATCAGGAAAATTCAAAAAATTAGGAAAATTCAAAAAAATCAGGAAAATTCAGAAAAATTCAAAAAAAATCAGAAAATTCAAAAAAAATCATGAAAAATAAGAAAAATGCAGAAAAAATCAGGAAAAATCAGAAAAATGTAGAAAAATCCAAAAAAGGTAAAAAATAAGAAAGGGATGAGTGACCACTCCGCGACGGGTTCCATCCCCGTTGCCATCTTTACCTGATGTACATGTTAGTACTGACTACTGAAATCAGAAAATCATAACCGACGAAGTTCACAACTTCCTCTCCTTTCACAATGGAACACAATAGCCTCAGTTTCTTGTTTGATATATATACATATACGCCAATTGGTAGAATGAATAATCATAATACTGATAATCGCGCACTCTGAGAGAAGCAATCCAATTTCACAATAAAACAGTAACTGAACAATCTGTAATCCTAATATATTAATTGAAAGTGTTCAATAAAAAGCTTACTGGCTGCTCAAAGCTTACCGCCTCCATGAAACAGAGGACAATGTGTCCACCTTATAAAGAAAGAAGTAGCAGCTAAATATCACATGAACAATTAGAACCATAAATAAACTAGTTCCAAGCCCCAACCCTGTTAACAATATTCTTTTATGGACGAAAATCTGCAAAAACACCTAAACATCTACCCTAAGAATTGTAGCAAGAATCCTATAACGAGAGACACTTCTCAGTTCCTAATTTATATGGATCAAGTCCTAGGTGTGGAGGACTTGAGCTCCTCAAGCGTTGCCTTCACCTGGTCCTGCAGATGCCAGATGCTTGCGGTTGCCGGCGGCGGCTTTGGCGTTGTCGGGCTCCGGCTCCATTCCGGCAGCGGCAGTGGCGGCACTGGAGGAGGGAGAGGGGTGGGGCGCCGGTGCTTGCGCCATGGAGGCCGAAAGGAGAAGAGGAGCACGTCCAGGGTGCTCGGGGGAGCGGTGAGCGGCGGCCTGGGACCGAGTGTGGAGGAGGGCGGCCGACTGGTGGCGGGGCGAGTAGCAGCGGTGCTCGGCTGAGTGCGGCAGCAGGGAGGCGCGACGCGGGGGAGACGCGGCAGCGGCAGATCCGGCGGTGGCGACCGAGCGGCGGAGGCGAGATGCGCGAGGGGGAGCGGTGACCAGAGGGCGGTTGAGGAAGACGACGGATCTGGCGGTGGGGAGGCGACCGAAGGTGGAGATGGAGGTGGCCAGCAGTGCGGCGGAGAACGGAGGGGAGCGGCGGGGTCTTCGCGTGGGGGGACGGCGGGGATCCCTCGGTGCTCCGAGCGGACGACGGCGGGGAAGGAGGGGCGGCGCGGTGGAGGAGGGCCCTGGAGGGGACGGCGCGGTGGAGGAGGGTGCTGGGGAAGGGGATCGGGACAAATGAGTGAATTTCCACCGAGACCACTGCGGGAAGTTGCTCTCGGCCGGCTTCCCGCAGTGGACGAATTTGCACGCCAACGCAGCTCGGGCCATTTGCAAAAGCTACGCGGAAGCCCCCCGTTTGGTTCGGCTTCGGCTGTTGGAAGGGAAAAGCTAGGGTAGAAGCTAAACCAAACACGCCCTTAATACAGTGAGGAGATGCATGGATACACGTAAATGTATCCTTTCACCATCCCATCGCAAATTCACTTCCCAGTTCTCACCATCTACTTCATTCCACTTTCCACAAAACCGCAAATTTGATCTCACGGCGCGCTGCAGCAAATTTTCATTGTCCAGGGACACTTTGAAAGCACTTGTGAAAGAAGGTGTTCTTCCTCATTTAAAGAAAGCAAAGCCAGTGATGCAATAGCTCCTGGACGACCTCCATGGCGAAGGAGGCAGACACTTTGAAGCCCCTTGAGGAGGTTACAGCTCGTTCCACGAAGTTAGCGACCACTATTTCTACTGTCCCAACTATACAGGTCAAAAATACAACAACTGAAGTTGTCGGATGTGCTACCAGCACGGAGGAGAAGGCCCTAATTAAAGGCATTAGAGGCGACTGAAGGTTATAATTTTGTCATGGTATGTTCCCTCAACAGTTTTCCATCCACGACATAGCATTCAAAATCACTCAAATAGGATGAAGAGAACAACCGTATCCCACTAGCATTGGCCATAAGGTCTCCACGTTCCTCCCTTTCACATGCTCAGCCATCTCCCCCACTTCCCAGTTAAGAAGATAACGGCTCAATGAAAGTGATGGAGTGTATCCCCAACGCCCTCAAGGTAAGTAGTCTCCTACGTTTGTTAGAGTGGTGTATGTTGTAGTAGATTTGATATCGGGTCTTTTTGGTCACAAGCTTTTGATGAACTGGTCAATGTGACAAGGCCACTTGCTGTGGCCAAAGTAACATAAGTACTTTCTTTCCCTCGTACTTCTGACTTGGAGATCCTCCTAGGAAATCTTAGGTATCCATTCTCCTTGGAGATAAGTCAAAAACGTATCACTCGCTTGAACGAGGTCGCAAATATCACAATGGTCAAAATTGTCTCTTGTGTGGAGAATGCTAACCTACGGACACTCTTCCTTGTGGGTTTAACACTCTTTCTCATCAAAAATGCTATAATTAATCATGTGCACTTGCAGGCCATCAAGCATTTTCTAACGTTGTTGTTGGGGAAGTAACATTCGTTTCACTCTAAATTTGATTTCACCACTAGCTCTTTTTTTCTTATTTATAGTTTTTATTACTTGCTCTCTAGTTTATTTATTTTTTATAGTAGTTTGTTTGCTTGATTTTAGTTCGTCTTATTGAAAACAATAAAAGAAATAGTTACTACTCCTTTAACTTTTGTTCTTATTTTGCTAGAAAACTAAAAAAAATAGTTTAGTATTATGGCTTCTTTGGGAGAGATGTTTGGGCCTTCTATGGAAATTTTGCACTCTAGTATATGTGAACCGCTCAGCCAAGAGTAGAACCTTTTTAAATTGATCCTAAACTTTTCCTTATGATCATGCAATATGCTTTTGAAAGAAAGATAGAAGATGGTCCACACTTGCATATTAAGAAATATTGCTTGTTATGTTTTACAATGAGATGTGTTCATTTACAGATGACAAGCTCAAATTGAAATTATTTCTCTACTACTATAGTGTACCAAGTTTGAATTTTTGAGATTACATCCCTTTTCTCTCTCCTCACAAGATCCAGAATTCAATATGAACCGTCGATTTAATTGTCTATGTTTTTGATCTATGGTCAGATGCCTATTAGATTGAGTCCAACGGTTGAGATTTCTCGGATTCGCGGTGTCCAGCGCGCGCTGGTTTTGCGCCTCTTTTCCGTGCGCGTGAACAGTAGAACACCCTAGAAAGTCAATCCAAAAAAGCATCGCACTGTCGTCATTCTCCGTCGTCGCTCACACCCACGCCCACCGCGTCGCTCACACCCGCGCCTGCCGCCGCTCCACGGGCTCCCCGCCTCCCATCACCAGCACGCCCGCCGACGCTCCCCGCGCCCCCCGCCTCGGCCACCGTGGCCACCGGCGCAGCTCCTGCTCCCACCGCCCCCGGCCTCGGCCACCACGGCTGCCGGCGCAGCTCCCGCTCCCACCGTCGCCGCTCCCCGCGCCCGCCGCCTCACCAGCGCGTCCGCTGCCGCTCCCCGCGCCCGCCGCCTCACCAACGTGTCCACCACCGCTCCCCGCGCCCGTCGCCTCACCAGCACGCCCAGCATCGCTCCCGCCCCTCCCGCCTCCTGCCTCCCATCACCATCGAAGCCACTGCCGTGCCTCACCAGCGCGCCTGCGGCCTCACCAGCGTGCTCGCCGCCGCTCCTCCCACCGCCGCCTGACCAGAGGCGCGCGCGCCCGCCGGCGCCCTTTCACCTACCGCAGCCACCGCAACACCCTTTGCCTCTCTGATCTTTGGTATCTGAAAGGTAACGTAGTATACTATACTATGTACTTTGATTTGATGATTTGATTTGGTGATTTGATGATCTACTACATCTCAAGATATTCTGAGCACCAGGTGTTTGTTTTTATGTCCACAAAGCTTTTGAATCTACTGACATTAGGAATGTAACCATGCACACAACCAGCAATTTCTCTAATAACTCCTTGCTAGAGTGATCTTTAGTACTCTGTTTTAGTGGTCTGCATGTATGGCTTGATGTACTGCTGCAAGGCAATGATTTTTACAAGTAGTCCATAAATTCAATAGGGTGCAGCCCTTTTGGGAAATTACTGGTTGCATATAGGAACATTGGGTTTTACAAGTATGCAACCGGCACAAGTTCTTTTTATTGAAGAAGTAATAAATTAAAGAGTAATGGCCTTGTTTCACCATAGCTCTGTTTTGTTCTACTAACAGGAGCTCCTCCACCCAGAACAAGTTGCACTGTTTCCTACTATGAACTATACTATAAGCCTTTTTGATTTTAGATCTTGTGAATTCTATTCTTGTTCATGTTTAAACTGAATAGACCTATAACAAACATGAAGTTACAGTTCATTTTGCACCCTGACGAGATTAGTAAAGGGACCTACTTAGCCATGCTCCTGGTTCTTTGTTTATACTCTCAAATAATTTTGCTCGCTACATCAACATAAACAGGTAATTGGTGTTTATCTACCTTTTTTTCCCCTCAATTTCTTCAAGGTAATTGATCTGAAAATCTGCTTCCAAATACACTTTTGGTATAAATTAAATGATAATATAGTAATTTGTTATCACTATAAGAAGTGCACAAGCCGGAATTGTATGTATGTGAGCATTGCTTTTTGTACCATTGATTAAATTGCTTTTACATATCACTGTAATCACATAGAATTGTGTGTATGTGAGCATTGCTATTTGTCCCTGCCTCCTATCATCCTATATTTAAGACAAACGGCTATATAGGTATTTTCGGATAGTGATATAGTAGCTTTTAATGTACTGTATTTTGATCGCTAGGTGTTGCCGTGGTACATTGCTATTAGTCTAGAAATTATAATATGATGAGTCCAATAGCACTAATCTCATGAGATCAATCTAGATAATGTAGGAAGCATGGATATTAGAGCGTTTTATGTTAAATTGGGAAAAGTGCTCATCAAATTTAGGTAGCCAATAGGTTCATGGCCAAATGTCCTGATAAATATAATCCCAGTTAGTTCTAATAAAGTTGATTTAGTACAAGCTATAATTAATTCCATATAGGACGTGAGCAAAAGAACCTATTGATGCTCACAAAGGAGAAATTGATATTGGCTTTGTTTCCATGCAGGAGTGGTTGTCATAGAAAGATAGTTAAGGTTAATTGCTGCTGCATAGACCACTGTTTTGTTCAAGCAACTTCGCATAACACTTGAAACTGTTCTGAAAGAATTGACAACAAAGCCAGAGGTATGGTGTCGCTCCTTTTTGTTTGGTATGTAAGGATAAAGGGAGCACCCACTGATGAAATGAATATGCCATGCAGCTATATCATCTCTTGCATATCTCTTTATACAGCTATAGCTATAGAATCAGACTCTGACTCATCTCTCTCGCAGTCCTATTGTTTTGTTGTAGAAAAATAGAGAGTGAAGTACAATGAAATTTATGACTTTCAAAATCTTATTAGATGGATCTTTCTTTCTCTACATATAATAATGCAGTGCTTTAGCGGAATCATGTATCGGCAGTTATCTAGAAAGGAATGGAAGGAAAATTCAAGTGATCATACAACAAGATCCACCATATTACAAGCACGGACTCCTTTTCAGGATATTACAAATGTCGTTGGCTCGAATAGATTATCAAAAGGGAAACAAGGTACATATCTTTGTATATTTTCATTCTTACTGCCGACATAAAATGGCTCACGATGTCAAGGTTTTCATTCTTACTGCACACTATACACCCCTCTTGTCCCTTCCACTTTTGCTGCTTTCATCTACACTTTGGTCTAAAACGTATCTTGAAAACATGGCCAAACAAAGATCTTTATCTCAAGGGGAAGTTAGCCTATCTTTTCAGCATGTGGTGTACATGATGATTTTCCCCAAAAACGTGTCGCGTAAACTAATCTATCCTTTGATAATATGCAAGTATTGCAAATCTACTCTAAAATCAACAACTCTTCAGCTGTGTTACTGACCCCCATACATGTCATCCTTTAATCGCTTAACAGTTGATTTGCTGTGAGCTATCAATATCATTCATGTTTCTCAGTACTCCACATCTCATTCAGAAAACATATTCACGATCTTCAGCACGGTAGGTTTTGCAGTAGCGCCACCACCAACACAACGAGGTAGGGCCTGCTGATGAGTCATTAGCATTAGAAATTTACTCAACATACCTCTAAGCATTGCGAAATATTACAATCATCTTATGGAGTAAAAAAACTGCATGGATTTCGATGTGAAGGAGTGTCCTCTTCCTGTCGCTCAAAGTCCTCCTCTTGGAGGCCTTTGAGGGAGAAGGAGAGTAAACTCCTTGAAGACCCCCTCCTCTTCCTCTCCATAGATACTATGTGCAACTTCAGTAAGCAGAGTGGGACAGCAGAATTACTTCGAAGAGCATCTTTAGTAATTTGGGATGAAGTTGTCATGACAAAACGACAAGCTGTTGAGGCACTTGATAGATCCTTGCAAGATATTACTGGCTGTAGATCACCATTTGGAGGGAAAGTAATAGTGTTTGGGGGAGATTTCAGACAAGTCCTTCCTGTAGTGAGGCATGGCACTAGAGCACAAATTGTTAATGCCACTCTTCAAAAATCTTATCTTTGGGAGGATATAAAACAAATAAAACTCCGGCGCAATATGAGAGCACAATCTGATCCATGGTTCTCTGATTTTCTCTTGAGAATTGGCAACGGCACTGAAAAATCAATTGGTGAAGACTATGTGCACCTACCTGAAGAGATAGTTATAGGATATACAAATTCAGAAGCCTCAATTAATAAATTGATCAATGATGTCTTTCCTTCACTTGACCAGAATGGAAGATTACCGTCTTATATAAGTGCTCGCGCCATTCTTTCCACTAAAAATGAATATGTGGATGAATTAAATGCGATGCTTATAGACAGATTTCCTGGAGAAGAAAAAATCTACTACAGTTTTGATTCAGCAGAGGATGATACACATAATCACTACCCACCTGAATTCCTAAATTCTCTCACACCTAATGGCCTACCTCCACATGTTCTCAGATTGAAGATCAATTGTCCTGTGGTCTTGCTTCGGAATTTAGATCCTTCTAACGGATTATGCAATGGGACAAGGCTTATTATTAGGGCATTTCAAGATAATGCCATTGATGCAGAAATTATTGGAGGACAACATGTTGGAAAGCGGGTATTCCTTCCACGAATTCCGTTGTACCCTTCCGAAGATGATGTACTTCCCTTTAAATTTAAAGAAAGCAATTTCCAATTCGTCTTAGCTTTGCAATGACAATCAATAAAGCTCAAGGTCAAACCATTCCAAATGTTGGCATCTACCTTCCAGAACCTGTGTTCTCTCATGGTCAACTATATGTTGCTCTGTCCAGAGGAATATCAAGGCAAACAACAAGAATACTTGCCAAACCAAACGAGGATATTGACCCGTTAGGAAAAAGTACCAAAAATATTGTCTATAAGGATGTTTTGATATGATAAATGTACGTAATGCAACACTGTCATTTTTTACATGTATATGAGCATGCTTTGCTTTGTTTCAAGGTTACAATCTGGTTTACACTACAGGAGATGTTATTGTACCCCATGGTGAAGCTATTACTGTAGAGAGCTTTATGGCCTGGAGAGAACGTTTTGAAGCTAAATTGGCGATACAGCGTGCTAAGTAAGCATCCAATTTTTTATTCTATTTATATATATATAATTATCCTGCTCTCGATTATCTCATGGAAAATGGAATCTTGTTCGCACATGGCATGTTTCCTTTTGATAGCATTTGTTTCTCAACTTTTGAAGTGTTAAAATATGTGCTTATAGCCTTATAGATAGTATTTTAAATTTCCATGATGTGCAGGCTCATGCCAGATTCAGCTCTTATAGCTCCAAAGAAAAAGAAACTCACCGGAAGACAGCATTTTGAAAGTGGAAGACATATAATGGTACTTAATCCTACTACATAACACATCTTCCCTTGCCTGTGTTTTATTATGCCTTAGTGTAGCATACTTAGCGATTTGCCCTAACTACTGCTACATGAGGTGCCACTTTGTTCTACTATTGCAACCTACTCCCCCCTTGACCACTTGTGTATAGAGTTCTTATTCACTCTGATTCCTGAACACAACGTTCCACCATTTCTTTTCTCAAGGTCATTGCAATTGCATCTAAATGCATTGGATACTTTAAAAATGATGCTAAAAAGATGGTGGTTGCGCTTGTTGGTATGGAGTGTACCTTTCTCACCCCGCATCACTTCATGTGTTTCTCTACTTCTCTATCTCTACTATTACTATAGCACATCATTTTTTGAACATTTGAATTTACCATCCTCTCCCTGTTTACCCGCCACTCACCATATAGATTCAATTCAAACCATCGATATCTCCTCTTGACATCCACCATGCATTAAACCCAAATCCACTCGATCAGATGGCTGTTCTCACTCAGGTTCGCCAGCCCCTTTTCCCCACCATCGTACGAATTGCTCGCCTGTTCTAGAATGCTCCTCGGTCCTTACCACCTCGAACAAAAGATGGAGATCCGTTCCCCACCCCACCCCACCCCACCCCACCCCACCCCACCCTGCTACAGCTCCACCTCCGTCTTCTTACTTTCACGTATCCAAGATTTTATATTATTTATTACTAGAAATTTCCTGCTGTGTTGGTTCAAGAGTCTTTTGCTGGATTCATATATATTTTTCGCTTACAGTAGTTTACACCTAAATATTGATCATGTTGCCTCTTTTTGCTATTATTTTGCAGTTTTGAACTGGGTGGGTGGCAGCGAAAACCAGGATGCTCTCTCTGAAGTGTTGGCTGACATTGCGTATCCCCTTGACACTGAATTCTTTTGCAGTAGTGCTCATTCTGCAACCAAGTATACTGTGGCCTCAATGGTATGTGCACACCAAACCTTTCTATTTTTCTGAATTGAATTGTTAATGGAACTGAAAAAAATACTTTTATCATTTAATTTTCATGTTAAGGTAATCAAAAAAGGAGGAGAAAGCAATGAGCTATTTGGTATTGGTTGATATCCATTGTCCTGAGAGTTTATAAGTTGTGATGCCATTTGTTACTTGACTGGTGTGGATGCTACGCTAATTTTGAGATGCGCGTGATGCATCTTAATTATCGACATAAATGTTGGATTATTCTTATAAGCTGAGCCTGGCCAAGTTGGTATTACTCTTAAGACTGAAGCAAGGTTCCTGTTTTTAGAATGAAATGGAGAATGGTAATAAATGGCACGGTCACCAGGTTCATACTGGCTACGTTTCCTTGATAAGGCATTTTCTGCTATTTCTAAAGAAGTGGATAACGGGTTCAAACTATGATACATCATATCTGAGTTGGTGGACATATAGTACTTTGGGGAATATTTGCAAGTTGTGAAATGGTCCTATCTGTGACATATATTCTCCTGTCTACTTCACTGGTATTTGGAAGATTCAAGACACGAATTTGAGCAAGAATCAATAGCTTGTTCTTTAAAATGTTCATTGATTGAACATTGGAGAAATATCATATGTAGGTAACCTGGTCTTGTAACCTCTGATGCTCTCACATGTCTTGCATTATTTTCCTTCCCTTCATGTCTGATAGGAAATGATCTCATCAAATCACATGAGTGGTTGCTGAGCATAAACTTGAGTAACCTTTTCTCTGCAGAACTTTTTCTCTCTGTGTTTAAATGAAGTCGCTCTCTTGCTGCTTTGAGTTTTACTACAGGCCTATTGCAAGGTTGGTTGGATGCTCTTGTTACTTAAATTTTCCTGCTCATATATGCAAACATAGTCATCCCTTGCAAATACAATGCACCTGCAGACATCTATCTTATGCCAGCCTGCAATCCAAACTTTTGCAGATCTGCTATGCTGATGACTACTACGGTTGCATTGCTCGCGATATTCTGTAGGCATAGGTATAAATATAGAACATAAGGAATTCCTGTCAAGGAAAATGGAGGATCAGGTGGGGTGTTTTGCTATGTGACCAGTTGCATTTATGTTTATTCAGGTGATTATAAAAATCACATGTGTTCATTTATTTGCTTACTAGGATTAAACTTGGATTGAGGTACATCAGTTAGTCTATTATCGTTTCATTTTCGAGTACTATCTTCTTATTTAACATGTGGGTAGTCATGATAAACCTGAGTAAGCAACACCGCTGACAAGTATATGTTGATGGATTTTGGTAATCTGAATGTACCGCTGTCATTATGTATTTCAAAGCAGAAGTGCTTCTTGCAGTGATCAGTATACGTCTAGCCATCTCTTATCTTCATTGAATCTTTTAGGGATTGAATGTCACTTCTCTTTGTCCTCTTGCCCCAAAAGTCAAATTATTGGGCATTACCTGTTAATAGTTGCCTTGTTATTCTATTCATTCTTCACTTCTGACACGCGGCACCTTTTCAATGTAAACAGGTCATTCCTGCTTCGTTAAGTTATCTGTCAATAAAAAATAACTTAATTGAGGCAAAGATTGTCCATGAACAGATGTGTGCAATGCTCAAGAAGTAAGCAACAGTCGGAAATTATTTCTGTGGATAGTGCAGTTTTGCTGAGTTATGGTGTAGAATAGAAAAATCATTCTATACTTAGTAGCATTCTTATTTTCTTTTCTCTTACTAACTTTGTTGGCATAACTAACAGGTCTGACAGGGAGCTTTTGGGTCATAACAATCAATATCTTCCAAAGATAGTCTCTGTTTTCGCAGAGGTATTCATTACATCATAGTGCATATGGGCCACAATGGTTTCACAGCACTCAATATTGTTTAGCTGTTTAACGCCATATCTACTTTGGGTTGAATGCAGATATTATGTGCGGGTAAGGATCTGGCAATAGAACAGACTGCTAAAAAGATAGTTAATCTGCTAAGACAGCTTCAAACAACGTTATCTCCTTCAGTACTGGCCTCGACATGGTCTTCTCTGCAGCCAGAGCAACAACTTGCACTACAATCTGTGCTGACATCATAGCTGATCACAATAACCTCTATGGTGTTAAGCATATGGCCTCAACAGCTTGCCTTTTTGTGTGTGTTTTATTCATGTATTTTTGTGCTTGGGTTCCTGGGGTTTGTGGAGCATACAAATGCCCTGAGCTTTTGTACCAAGGGCAGGTTTGCATTTAGTGTGTATATTGTTGCAAGATGGCATGGAAGTATATGAGGCTGTTATTCTCACAGGCGCATGTAAATTTCTCTGTGAATGCATGCTTCTTAATTTGGCGGCTATTGTTCCTTGTGGCCATTTCAAATTTATGTAACATATTTATTTGTTTAATGATCATTGATATTGAGATATAATTTCTCAATCTTGAGCGCCAACACACTATTTCTGTAGGTTGCTATTTTGTTTTAGCCTCACAAATATCATGTTGTGTAACATAATGAATGAGTCAGTATTCACATGAACGCATCCACATGTTACCACCTATTACTATTTGATAAACATATAAAAAAATTTACTGTTTAGCAGAGCCATTCTTTTAGCAAATTGGTCGTTACATGCTACTGTTTCAAGTACAAAATAAAGATGTAAACATATCCCCGAAGGCATAGAATGGACATTTTGAATTAATTACATGTTCTTATTTGATACTTGACGTGCAAAGCACGTGCAGTTTACTAGTTCCCTTAAAATGCAAAGCTGCAAATTCGTTACGTACAAGACCCTCGGGATGCTTCAAAACATCGGAAGGTATATGTAATGCATTTCTACAATATTTATTTGAATTTAGTAAGATTGCTGAATGTAGGAAGGAAATTATGAGTTTTAAAGAAAATGATAATAAGGACTTTATGTCTTGCTATTGGAAGGTTTTTAAAATTAATGCATGCTTATCTTTCTTGGTATATCTGATTAAACCTTATGGAGGATTGACTATGGCTTCTCGGCAAACTTTAGATAGTGCTTCTAATGGTAGTTTCACAAATAAAACTGTTGTAGAAGCTTAGAAACTTTTACGCCTTATGCATGACAATTATTATTAAGGACATTTGCCACTAAGAAGATGAAATTCATCATGACTTGTATCGTATATATGTTCTGAGCAAGCTTAACAAGTCCAAATTTTCTACTCGGCTCGATTTGTTAAGGCACGAGTTTGAGCTGAGTTACCGATTACTCGTTAAGCTCATGAGTTTCTGAGTTTATCTTCCACCTCTAGTCATATACCCAAGAGGCCTTATCTCGTACGTGACTCAATATAATTCGTTGCACCATCCACGGTCAAAAGATGAACACTGCACACTATGTTTTCTGAAAGCCCACATTATGTTGAACCATACATATAACAACGGTGTAGCTCATTGGTCTATCAATTAACAGCAGCTCTTCTTATTAATGAAGGAAAAACAGGGGATAATGAAGCGGCACATCGATCACGAGCGGCAGCAGGGGAGCTTGTGCGGGCCGAGCAATCAATGGCGGCTGGCCGGAGCCGGATCACTAGCCGATGTAGTACAGCGGGTCGGGCAGCTTGAAGGTGCGGCTGCCCTCCGGCGCGCCGAGGAGGTCGCTCCACTGGTCACCGATGTTGCCGACGATCACGTACCCGGCGTCCTGCAGCTTCTTCCGCTCGGCGGACTTGTACGCCACCGCCGACGATTTGAACCCGAGCGGCTTGAGCACCAGGTTCATCCACCCGGAGTATCCCTGGCGCCGGAGGTTCTGGACGGTGACGGCCCTCTGGTCCTCGGTCCGGCCCGTGAGGAACACCGGCTTGACGCCGATGGAGAGCAGCTTCTTGTACAGCCGCTGCGACTCCGGCAGCGCTGGCGCGCTCCCCTCCATCACGTACGCGTTGAAGCTCGTAGCGTTGTACGGATTAACTCTGCGTGCACATATATATGCCACTGAATTAATGACACAGTTTAACCATAACACTAAGTAGATATGCACACAATAAAGAAACATAACCATGTTAATCTTGTTTTACACGTCGTGGTTTGGAACGCAGTAACTTTGCAGAAATTTCCTGTGAAACAGTTTAGTTTACCGCGTCGGTTTGTTTTTTGTTTCGACGAAGTATACCGCGTCAGTTTGTGAATGAGCGAGACTGTTGATAAGGTGGCCAAGTGGAGAGTATATATTTATTATATCTGATAATCTATACGGTCCTACTCCGGCAATCATCATATCGATCACATCACACCACTATTTGCCCTATCATTCGGTGTCATGCATGAATATGACAATATGGCCCGATCTCTGTGGATCGAGAGGACCGAAATAACTATGTCCAACTTACACCTTTTTATTTGTTTTTCACTTGAACTGTTCAGCTTTACTGATTCTCTGGATAAAAATAATTAAGCTCATGATTGCAGCTTTATAGCAGTTCAGCTTTATTACTGGAGGTATAGTTTCAAGAACGATCAATTCTGTCATGATTAGGGCGAAGAAAAGTTATTCATCATACTTCTGGACACAGAAGTTACGTACTATAGCTACTTCATCAAAGTTTCTGACTTAATTGTAGCGCGTCAGCTTAATTAGTTTCTAGTGAGTCGACAAAATTAGTCAATTTTTTACTTTATTTGAGCGATAAGGCCGGTTACTTTATTTGAGCGATAAGGTCAGTGCAAGTCCCTGCTCAAATGCAGCTGCAAAAAATATGCACGTCATAACATACACGCATAGATGCATTATAACATATCCTGTATTAGTATTACCCGAAGCCGTGCTTGGCGTAGTAGGGGAGGTTGGAGAGTGAGGTCTCGTCGATGTCGAAGACCCACAACTCCTTGCCGTTGCCCGCGAGCGTCAGGCCCTCGGCGTAGGAAATAGCCTCGTCAACGACGACCTTGGAGTCTCGGCGGTAGTGGCCGCCGAGCATGTAGTGGCCGACGTAGTCCTCGCAATTGGCTGGGATCGTCTTCCAGTTGCGCACGTTGTGTGCCTCCAAGCCCAGCAGCCAGCTGTCGCACGGCACGCCGGCGCGGCGCCCCAGCTGCCCCCCGGAGCCCAGCAGCGGCCGCAGCGCGTGGATGAGCGGCGCCAGCACGGCGCCCTCCTCCGCTCTCTCTGCCGCCGCCACGGACGTCGGCATCCGGATGTTGAGCTCCCACGCGCTGCAGGAGCCCGCTGCGGCCATGAGAGCCACGGTGAGGAGGAGCGGCCTAACCATCGCCATCGCCATCTCCGGTGCTAGTGAGCTGCTCTTGTGCTTCTTGAGCTTCTTGAGCTGAAGTGCGCAGGAGCGTGAGGCTCAATAAATAGCTAGAGAAGACGGAGAGGTAGAGGCTGTGACAGCGGCTGTGTGTAGGAGAGAGAGGAGAGGAGGGTTGGTATCAGTGGTGGAGCCGCGTTCTGGGCGTGGAACACGTTGGGAGATAAATGGCGACATTTTTGTAGGGTTGGACGGTATTGATTGGAGGAGAGGGACGGGATGTACGGTGCATCTTGTGATCGGATATCGATGCAGTTAGTCCTGGCATATAATGGTCATGTTAATGTTCATGCATGCACTCAACACGATACATGTCTTCTCTGCTTTCTCGATCATGTGCACTTTTGCTATTCGTAAATTTTTTGATATTTTGTTTCTCTGAAGTGTCAAATTTTGTTGAATTTGTATTTGGACAGTAAGTAGCTACTTAAACATCGAGTGCGGATTTTTGGCGCACGGCGGCGCTTGCATCCATTAAGTTTTTTAAATTTTTTTAAATCACGTATATATTTCAAAAAAATCTGAAAAAATTTATAGCGATTTATGATGGAATGAAGTATACATAGGTAAATTTTCGTAAAATAATATGCCCATTTGTAACCTATATAAAAAAACAAATATGTGTACTGTTCACGACTGCGTACTATTCACTACTGATCACAACCCCCAGGGTGTTTTCTTCGGGTCACAAATGGGTATATTATTTTATAAAAATTTAACTATACATACTTTACTTCATAATATAAATGTATGAATTTTTTAAATTTTTAAAATTTAAATATGTAATTTTTAAAATTTTAAAATAATGGATGCACCCGTGTGCACCCTCGACTTTCACCTTAAACATCCCGCTATACACAGCACTGCACTGCTCTGGATGCAGTTGGTACTGTCAGCCTGTTTGGCTTGGTACGTACATGCATGTGATGCATCACTGCATCAATGGGCCTGACAGTTGTCCAAAACCGATAGTGCGCACCCATCCAATCCTGCTCCATTTGTCGCCTCGTGCAGTCACGTTTGGTTCATGACTTGATTTTGTATTATCTATGCTATCTTACAAAATTTAAATTAGTAGTAGCAGCGCGTCACATATTTTATGATAATGTCACATTTTTCTGTTAACAAACAGAATCTTTATCCTCTTAACAAATACAATCATTATCTTTATCCCCTCAATAAATAGAATCATTATTCTTATCTCTTCAACAAACGGCCAAACAAACCACGAACCATTTTCATCTTCTTTTTCATCCGCCTCTCCTCCTTAGCATGTTGTTCCCCTCACGGATCGGTCCCTTCTTTTCCTTCCTGTCCTCCCCATCACAGCAAGCGGCGGGCAAAGCCCTATGCTCGTTGTGCCACCTCCGCCTCCTAGGGATTGCTGGCGTCGCCCATCGCGCTCACTCCCTTGGCCTCGACACACTAGTAAAAATTTGGCCTTCCATGACAAATTCTTCATGACGTTATGTATTTGCGTCATAATCAGGGGTCCTTTTACGACGAAAATACCACATTCGTCATGATTCCAAGCTGAGGGGCAGAAACCTTGACGGATTTATGATGGAAAAATAAATTTGTCATAAAACTTGGTACAAATTTCGTCATAACTACCATTTGGCTTGTGCATCTGGTCATCTACGATGTTTTTTTAGAGATTTTACGATGATTTCCATACCGTCATACAGGCACGTTGTGATTTCCACCCCACAGCAGGTTGACCGATTTGATTTGGAGTGACACAAATTAATTCGAAAAAAAAACAACAAGGGGCTGGACACTCGAGGGAAAAAAGGCACAATTAGTCCACCTGTGCACGTCAAAGCCGGATATGGCCCCGTCGCCGAATCAAAGCCACAAATAATAAGCTCACGGATGGAGTCCGCGAGGGTTGGGGGGCGGGAAAAAAAATTTAAGCTCGCGGATGGAGTCCGCGAGGGTTCGCTTCACCGAAAAAAATAAATAAAAATATTACAGCTCGCGGATGGGGAGCGCGAAGGGCTCCGTCGCCGAAAAAAAAATTTTAATTGGTCTTCGCGGATGGAGAGTGCGAGCGCCAGCGTGAAAGTCGACGCGAAGGGAGGACCTTTGCGGACGGGGAGCGCGAAGGGAGGGCCGTTCGCGGGCCTGCGTCGCGAAGGAAGGCCTCGCGAACGGAGAGCGCGAAGAGCTGGGCCTCGCGGACGGGGAGCGCGAGGGTGAATAATTCGGCGACGGGGCCATATTCGGCTTTGACGTGCACACCGACGCTCGAACCCGCGAGCTAAAGTGTCAGAGTAGAACTAATTACTAGTACAACAGGATATCCAATGTGATAATATGCTAGGCATAAATTTATATATACAAGTTAGTAGCTGAAGAAGCTGGCCCCCTGTCAGTGTGTTCTTGGCCTGCTTCAGCTAGACCCACCTGTCAGTGTGTTTGTGTCCTTGCTGGCCGGACCCGCTTGCTAGGTTAACCGATTTAAACTGTAAAAATTATGAGTCCGGAGGAACTCGAACTCGAGACCTAGCACACTTGATAGCAATAGCTTACCACCGTGCCAGTCAATTGGATGTTGCACAACAAGGCATGTAAACTTTATTTACTTAAGCTCTGGTTGGATTAACAGCACCAACAAACTGAATCGAGTCTACCTGTAGATTTTACTCTGAATCGAGGCCATCGAAAGAACGGCGGCGCCAGCCCGAACCCACCACCACCACCACCCCCACGCGGTGCACGCCTTCGCCGCAGCGCCCACATCATCACCCGCCCCAGTGGTGGCCGGTGGCCGCGTCAGCTTCGTCCTCGTCTCCTCCCGCGCCGACCACCGCGCCGAACATTCCGCACGCAGATTCTCCCGTCGCGGAGCCGCTGCTGATCCGAGTTCTCCCGCCCCTGTAGTCCCCCTCGTGAAGCATTAAACACCGCGCGCGCCGCCATTAGAAAAGGAAAAAGAGGAGGCAACCGCTTCGGCTTGGTTTTGCTGGTGTCGTAGGAACTGAGGCGGCAACTGCAGCAGCCCCGGTGAGGACCGCTCTGCTCTTCTTCTACTACTACTTCTTCTCGCCGTTTCGCTTCCACAATCCAGCCCTCAAATCTTGTTATTTGTGCAGTGGAGACTGGAGATGGATTTCTGTGCTGAAGTTGTTGGGTCCCAGATTTGGTGGTTGATTTCCTTTTTGTTGTATTGGTTCTCTGTGTTCCACGTTTTGTTGCTGTATCTGTAACTGGGGATCTTGGTCTCCAAGAGCTTGACATGTAGTTTAGTTCGTGTCCCAACTCGCTGTGGTCTGTGTCGAATCGATCATTTCTTGCATGCTAATCAGAGCACTCAGGAGCATAACTACTAGCTGAGATTAAGCTCGATTCTTTACTCACTGTTGTGATTGATTTGAGCATGGTTTCTTGTAGTGATAAAATCTTGTATAGGTAGTGAATAGCATGGATTGTGACAACATCTTCTTGTGATTTTGGTTATGGCCTGCACCATGCTTGATTTTGAGCATCGCTTTTTGTTATGATATGATGTTGTTTGGGCAGGGATTTAAGACGTGTTGTTGGGAAAGTGAATAGCATGGATTTAATAGATGCTGTTTGGACAGTGAATAGCATGGATTTAATATGGTGAATATCATGGATGTAATATGATGTTGTTTGGACAGTGAATGTCATTTTTTTTGTTGTCATATGATGTTGTTGGCCATTGGTGTCGAAGATATACTTGTGATGCATATTCTCAGATTTCATAGGTTTATATATGGCTAATTTTTATGTGCTACAATGATTAATAGATCAATGGACAGAAGCTGGATACATGCTAGGCAATTTACCCCTGCATTTCTCGATGGCGTGAAAGACTTCATGCAGTTCATCCGGGCACAATTCAATGAGAATGATGAGATACTCTGCCCATGTCGTAGATGCCTCAATCAAAGACGTCGAGCTCAGTCGACTGTGGAGGATCACCTATATATCAATGGGATATCAAGCACATACAGTCGGTGGGTACATCATGGAGAAGCATTTGATGTCGAAGTGTTTGAAGATCCGAATGATGTGAATGAAAATGCTTCTTGTATGGGACATGCTGCTATGGATGTTAATGATATGGACGAGGATGACGATCGTGATGAACCAATTCCGGAGTTGTTGGGAGACCTATACACTGCTGCAGAAGCAGAAGGAAGCCATCCAAAGTTTTCGAGTGTCATACAAGATGCAAAGAAGGCACTTTACCCAGGATGTCCTAACTTTTCAAGATTCTCTTTTTTTGTCAAGTTACTACACATCAAGTCATACCATCGGATGAGCAATACCGGATTTAGTGCCATGATGAAGCTCCTATCCTTAGCATTCCCTCATTGTGAACTTCCAAGTTCATACAATGAAGCAAAGAATTATCTTCGTGAATTGGGACTTGGATATGATTCAATCCACGTGTGCACGAACAACTGTGTCCTGTTTTGGAAGGATTATGCCAATCTTGATGCTTGCCCAGTATGTGGAGAATCAAGATGGAAAGACTCGGATGGTAAAATGCGGGTTGCTCAAAAAGTCCTTCGACACTTTCAATTGATACCAAGATTGAAGAGGATGTTTGCATCAAAGAAAACAGCAGAGGACACACAATGGCACAAGTTGAAGAGAGAGCCCGTCGAGGGTGAAAATGAGCCATCCAGCTGACGGGGAGGCATGGAAAGACTTTGATGGAAAATACCCCGATTTTGCAGAAGATGCAAGAAACTTGAGACTTGGCGTTTCTACGGACGGTTTCAATCCATTTGGTAACATGAGCACCTCCTATAGCATGTGGCCCGTGATTGTTGTGCCATACAACCTGCCACCATGGGCTTGCATGGATCAGTCAAACTTCATGATGACCTTGCTAATCCCAGGTCCAAAATCTCCAGGAAAAGATTTTGACTTATTTTTTGGAGCCGCTCATAGAAGAATTGCTTCAGCTTTGGATCGGAGGTGTTCATACTTATGATGCACTTACCTCTGAATTGTTCTACCTCAAAGCTGCAATATTATGGTGCATCCATGATTATCCAGCCTTGCGCGCTTTGTCGGGGAGGACAACAAGTGGTTATTTTGCATGCGTGCATTGTGACAAAAATCCACTGTCGAAGGCATTGAGGGGGAAGATTTGTTATATTGGGCATCGTCGTTACCTTCCAAAGAACCACCCTTGGCGAAGAAGCTTAGATTTTGATGGTCACATTGAAACCCGTGATAAGCCTGGAAAATTTAGTAAAGATGAGCTGTTGGAGCAAGTGGAGAAGGTAAAAATGTTAGACCCGGAAAGCATCCTCAGCCTCAGGTTAAGAAGAGGAAGCGTGAGGAGAATGATGGGCCAGCATTTAACCGAAGGGTGAGTTTTCTTTGACTTGCCGTATTGGGCAGACTTGAAGTTGCGACATAACCTTGATGTCATGCACATCGAGAAAAACATTTGTGACAACCTTGTTGGGACACTTCTTGGCATTGTGGGTAAGACAAAGGACACAATTAATGCTAGGCTCGATTGGAAGATATGGACATAAGAGAGGAGTTGCACTTAGAGGACAGGGGCAGCTCATATGGTGTGCCACCAGCATGCTATACCTTGACTAAAGAAATAAAGATAGCATTCTGTGAATTTCTAAGAAATGTGAGATTTCCCGAAGGATATGCTTCCAACCTAGCAAGATGTGTCGTTGTTGATGGATGCAAGGTGCAAGGGTTAAAGACTCATGATTGTCACATCCTTTTGCAAAGGATTTTACCTGCTGGCATGCGAGGATTTGTGCGTCAAGATATTTATGAAGCTATTGCTGAGTTGGAAAACTTCTTTAGGGAATTATGTAGCAAAACTGTGAAGGTAGATGTTTTGCGTCGACTACAAGCAGATGTCCCAAAGATTTTATGCAAGCTTGAGAGAATTTTTCCTCCAGCATTCTTCGATGTGATGGTGCACTTGACTGTTCACCTACCTGAGGAAGCAATGCTTAGAGGCCCGGTGCAGTATGGTTGGATGTTTCCAATTGAAAGGCGGCTAGGCTCTCTAAAGCATTTTTTGAGGAACAGGGCAAGGCCAGAAGGATCCATTGCAGAGGCATATATAGCTGATGAGGCATTGACATTTTGCTCCAGATATATGGATGATGTTGATACTAGATTTAATCGAGAGGGGAGAAGTGGAGATGTCGACGCTTCAGCAGGTGACCTCCGAGTGTTTAAGCATGGTGTTACCTTACAAGGAGCCTCCCGGATGACATGTGTTTAAGAAGGATCAATTGGACGCGATGGTTTGGTATGTGTTAAATAATTGCGAGGAGGTTGAACCGTACATCAAGTATGTACTAAATTAAACACTTCTGAATTTTATCCTTTATAGAACTTTTGCTTGAATTAAATTGTGTTTTGGTGTTTCCAGGTTGCGTAGGGCAGAGTTAGAGATTGAAGGTGCTCATGATGTCGAGAAAAGGCTTCAGAAGGGTTTTCAGGAATGGTTCCAGAACTATGTAAGTTTTAAATTGTGTGATCTCCATTGATTACTGAATTTTTATGCATGATAGGACCTGACGATATCTATTTTTTGGCCAAGATTGCAAGATTGCGAAGTGAGAAACCAGAAGAGGTCAGTGAAGACTTGTATGCGCTATCATGTGGCCCTGATGTGAGAGTCTGCATGTTTCAAGCGTGTACAATCAATGGTATTTGTTTCAACACTGTTGAACGTGAGAAAAATAGGAAGACTCAAAACAGTGGGATCATGACTGAAGGTACGCATCGAAATGTCTTCACCGAATTTTATGGTGCTCTCAAAGAAATAATTGAGTTGCGGTATGAGTCAAATCTTCAAGTCCGGCGATCAGTTGTGTTGTATCGGTGTGACTGGTTTGATCTTGAGGGCAAGAAGACGGGCATTAGGGATGATGGATATTTCAAATCCATCAACATTGAAAGGTGCTGGTACAAGAGCGAACCTTTTATTTTGTCAAGTCAGGCAAAAAAGATTTTTATTTGCAGGACACAAAGTTGGGTAAAAATTGGCGCGTTGTGCAGAAGTTTGAGCATAGGCAAATGTATAATGTGGCTGAAAGGAACTCAAGCATGCCTAGTGCACCCAACCAAGATGCATATCAGGAAGACAATTGTTCTGATACAGAACTTGAATTGCAAGATATTCATGAACCTATGCAATCACTTCACAGGCCGGCTGGAGAAGGATGCAGTGTCAATGCCTCTGTAGTAAACCGTTTGAAGAGTGATCTATTGGTTGAGGCATCTGATAGTGATTATGAGGATGATGATACTTGGCAGCAGTACTGTAGTGACAATGAGCATGCAGACATTCCGATTGGTCGCGAGAGGGACAACGACGAGTAGTTTGTGCAGAATATGCACATGTAATCTGTGTGTCTTGTTAGTTAACAAGTTTGAATCTTTGAGTGCTTGTGAGACTATTATTCCTCTATTTTTCCTTGTGCTTGTAACTTCAGAAACTCAATGAGAAATGCTTGTAAGACTTATTCCTTTCTTTTTCCTATGTTCATGGCAGACTGAATTTTCTGTGTTTTGTTGTTGAATCAAAATGCCTGTTATATCAATGCCATGTGGCTGTGAATATGCCTCTTATAACTCTGTCAGTGCATTGAATTTTGACATCTAGGATATCTAGTGCTTCTCCAGCAAGACCTGCTTTTGATTTTATTGCATATATGCTGTCAAACGCAAGCTCAGTTATGTACAAACAGAAAATTCAGTCCCAGCACAAACAGAAAATTCAGTCCCAGCACAGCAGCACCCATACTTGTTCCTTACAAACTGGAAAACATACTTGTTCCTTACAAACTGGAAAAGAGAAAATGCCTGTTACATCCAGCATACATACTTGTTCCTTACAAACTGGAAAACAGAAAAACAAAACACTAAAAATGAACCTCCACAATTCTGATTTCTTTTGATACATTACTAGCAGCTGCATTGCTGATGTTGGGGCTCATTTCAAATTGGTTCAGTCCCAGTACAAACAGAAAATTCAGTCCCAGCACAGCAGCACCCATGGTCAGTCTCCATGATGCATGACGTGACAAAAGATTTTAAGGATTTTATGAAAGGAAGCAGTTGTCGTTGAGCTGTACAAGAATTTGTCTGTGATGTGTGCAATAGGAGCAAAGCACCAGCTGACTCAGACAAATCTCAACGTCTCCACACCAGACAGCTTAGAGGGTGCTATCTAGTTCCTAGCAACCTTGAGAGAGAGGCCCTTATCTGTCGAGCTGCATTTTCATTTGTTGAGCTGATAAATGAAAACAAAGCTTGTCTCGGTGTCTTCACACAAATTACAATCTTATTAACAAGGAGAATGGACCACTGAAGTTACAAGTATCATCTGTTGCAAATAAGGGAAAATCTACAATAATTCAATATACTGGTAAGATTATAGCAGCAGCCATGGTCAGAAAATTCAGATGCATGGCGGCAGGGAGCAGCCATGGTCAGAAAATTCGTTGTCCTCCTCTGCATCTGATTGCCAGGGAGCAGCAGGGCGGCGGCCATGGGGAGATAGCACCAGGGCGGCGAGTTGGGGGGAGCAGAGGGGCGGCGGCGGAGGGGAAAGAGCAGCAGGGCGGCGAGCGGCCAGCGGCAGGGCGGCGAGCGGAGGGGAGCACCAGGTGGGAGCAGCTGGGCGGCGGCGAGTTGGGGGGAGCAGAGGGGCGGCGGCGGAGGGGAAAGAGCAGCAGGGCGGCGAGCGGCCAGCGGCTAGGGCGGCGAGCGGAGGGGAGCACCAGGTGGGACCAGCTGGGCGGCGAGCGGAGGGGAGCACCAGGGTGGCGAGTTTGGGGCGAGCAGCGGGGCGGCGGCGGAGGGGAAAGAGCAGTAAGGCGGCGAGCGGCGAGCGGCACACTATAATGAGAAGACTCTGTAATGAGAAGAAATCATAGAAATCATGAAGACTCTGGATCTGATTATGATCCTCAAGTGGATGAGGGCAATGTGATCGAGGATGCTGACATCTCGTCATTGCACGAGGAGGAAGCCCTCAATGATCTCCAATCCATTTGTACAAGCTCACCAACAAAGGTGCTTGTTTTTCTATCTTGGCTTAGAGTTAGAAATCATGGTGCTTATATATAATGTTTTTGTAGTGGCAGTGTAACAAATAAGTCCTTGCGGTGTCATATTCCAGTATTTTCTTCTCATGCAATGTGCTTATTTCAAACAGGCCATTTGTATTGATTTACTATTCTTTCTTATCAGGCCTCTAAGAGTTTTGAGAAGAGTAAGAAGGCTACTAAGAAGGCTTCAAAAGAGATGGGTCCTGGTGTAAAATCAACTCGACCTCCGAAGAGAGTGAAGGCCAATACACAAACAGAGCAGCCTCCTAGAGTCTCAACAAGGTCTCACGCGAAACAATTGACCTTCGGACCAACAGGTGCAGATCTGAGTGATCCTGGAGTGGAGGTGCCTGCCCAGGGCCATACAAGGAGCCATGCAAGGAACCGCTCAGCTGAAAAAGAAAGCTATCAGCCACCTGGTGGAGAAAAGTCTCAGCCAATGAGTGATGACTTTGCAATGCTCGATGCACCTTCTGCCATGGATGACGCATGGCAAGCTGGTGATGGCGTTGGCCACTCCGAGGAGCGCATCTTGCTCCACGATGCAGGCAAGTAAACTATATGTCCATGTCTTTTTTGGTAACAAATGTGCTGCATACTCATTCATATCCCATGCTTGATGTGCCTTAGCCATGGAGGAAGGGCAAGCTGGTGATGGCGCTGGCCACTCCGAGGAGCGCCTCCAGCTCCATCATGCAGGCAAGTTAATTTGTTAGTTGAGTCTCATTTGTCTTATGAAATCTGCTGAATCACTCACTCTGTGAATGGTATTTTTGTAGATCCTAAGACAAGGTGCAGGCAAGAGACAATGGGTCACACGCTTGATAGGATGACAAGAGTTATGAAATGTCGATTGCCTGTGACTGTGAGCGAAGGGAAGCTGCGGCCTGAAAGGCCAGTGGAAGCTGCAAAGTTAGCATCTGAGAGTGGCGTTGCTGTTCGTACCAAGATACCCATCTTCACCCATTGGAAGGAGTACAAGAAAGATGAAAACAAAGATCACTTCAACAGATTTGTCGGCACTTTGGGTGTAAGTGTTTGCATGATCTGAGAATGCTCATTTACTGTTGTCCTCTTGTATGTTCATTTTCCTTTGCGTTGTACCTGTTATTGTATTCTATATATCTCATGTATAGTTGTCATTCACTACAATAGGAGAGGCTGGCACTGGATATAGAAAATATCGCAACAAAGGCAGCATGTACAGATCTATTTAGAACTCGAATACGCAATGAGCGCAACAGGCTCAAGAAGAAGTACTTTGATAATACTGTAGCAAATCAAGTGCGGCTAACATCTCCGGTAGATCACATTACTGATTCAGATTGGAGAAAGCTGGTGGCATATTGGAGTGACCCAAAAAACCAGGTGTGAATATTAAAATCTCATCACTTGTGACTTTGTAACTCTGATCGTACCTCACAGGATTGCATTTGTTTTGCAGGAAACCTCCGCAAAGAACAAACTGAACCGGTCCAAGGTGAAGTTCCAACAGAAAACAGGGTCGAGGAGCTATGTGGCCCATTGCTATACTGTGGTAACTAATCGTAAACCTCAACACTTGGCAAGTTTCTTTTGCTGTACCTGCTGCCTCTTTTCATGAACTCATGCATAAGTTAGCTTTTATCCATGAATCAAGTTCCAACCTGTAAGCGTACAAATTGTAAAATATTCATGCTACGGGCTGAATGCTTTTATCATGAACTAAGGAAGGAAATTGATGATGTTACACCAAGCTTCTATTCATGAATTGTGTAATCTGCGTATCACTTTTGAATGGTTGTAAACTTGATGGAAGACCATTTTTTTCTACATGGATCTTATTTGCAAACCATGCACATCAGTACTGATCTGAGCTCGAATGATAATGTCCTAAAGCGTGTAATTCTGCATTCATGCAATTAATGTATTTCTTTAATCATCAACAGAAGGAGAAATGCAAAGAGGGAGAACCTGACGCAATCGACTACTTCAAGGAATGCCATAACAGCTCGAAGAAAGGATTCACTGAGCCGGTCAAAGAGGCTATTGTGAGTTCTTTTTTTTTGTTTCTGCTACTTCAAAGTGTGCTCATGACCAGTTTTGCACTGTGCAATGCTATCGAAGTGCTCAGTACCTGTGGTGTCATCTGTTTCATCTCTTTTTTCATTTTTGTTCCTTTTTATGCTTTGCTTTCTTTGGTCTGTGTGACCTATACCTGCTATTGTTATGTGTGGTGCTTGCTTGATGCGCTTGTACATGGTGTAGGTTTGACATCCTTCCACATACATCACATAATGAAGCTTTAGCTAGTTCAGCTAGGGCTATGATATGTCGAACATAAGGATCCTGGAGGTAAAAATTATGAAGCAAGAGCTAGGTGGCTATATGCAGTTCCACTAAGAATCTTTAAACTCTTAAAATTGTACTCATCATATGATTTTCCTTTGCCTTCGGTTGCAACTGCACTTCTTAGTCTCTAGGATGGCAACCAAAATTATCTGGCATGTGTGTGTTTGATCAGAAAATATCTTATCCTTGGAATCCATGGTTTTGCTTTGCTTGTAAACTTTTGTAATTGTGTTTTAACTAGTTCATACTAATGTGACAAAACTTAGGTCTATAGCCTGTAGGGATGTATGGCATGCATATTTCTTGGCAAGATCAGCTGAACAGCATTGTGATTTATTTTAAGTTGAGTTCTTGACAACTGTATGTATTTGTCCACACATATTTAGACTGAATAGATCAAGTTGCTATGCTTTCTTTATGTTTGTGGAAGATTCTTTACTATTAATCTCATGATGATTAACTATTGCAGGCTGAGATGGAAACTTTGAAGGCCCAAGTACCAACTGAAGACGACGCCGAACCGAAGACAAGTACGCAGATTGTAGCAGAAGTACTATCCCAGAGTAGTGCAAAAAGCACGTTTCTGAGGAACGTGGGTTTGAAGCCAACAAGCTCAAAGGACTCCAAGGACCCCAAGGTTCAACAACTTGAAAATGCGCTTGCTGTGGAGGAGGAGAGATCAGCTGGCTTGGTTCAAGAGATAGGTGCACTGAAGGAACGTGTACGAGAATCAGACGAGAAGCTGCTAAAGTATCAAGAGGAGATGGAGGTAGTAAGGAAGAGGCAAGAGCACGGTGAAGCCATACTTGCAGAGGTGCTGAAGCAGGTTAAAGTGAACTTGCCTTCAAATCTTTGATCTGCTTGGGAGTGCTCTCTTTTGGTATGTGAACTGACTGGTAGTGTACTGCTTCTGCGCTCTTTTGGTTTGTGTTGAATTGCTTGGTACCGTTGTACTGCTATGGTGGTGCTCTATTTTGCTGGAATGTTGTGATGTTTGAACTTTTGGTAGTTTGTTATGTACCGAACTCCTCATTGTGAAGAAGTAAATTAGGTGATACTATAATATTAAACTCTGATATGGTTCTGGATGATATTTGGTGAATTAAACCTCGTTTTTGTTCTGAATAAATATTTGCATGGGCTGTGTGAAACATGGGCTGGCGAAGCTGGACCATAATGTAAAAAGGCCGAACAAGTTGGACAAGGTTGGGAAAAAAGCCCACTCGGGAAAACATGGACCGGGCTTGGAGAAAAGGTTCAAAATTCACTTGGATTGGGCTGCACAGCATGGGCCGGCCTGTTAAAACGATGGTGCCACAACAACACATTTTATGACGAAATGATGCCGTCATGTTAGACGCCATGTCATACACCATGTCAGATGCCACGTCATCAATTTCTATGACAAAATGAAAGCGTCACAAACTGGAGCCACGTAGGATGCCACCGTGGCATCTAACTTGGACTTAGTGTCCTCCGGTGACCTTCCATGACGAATTTGAGTGCTGACGTGGTGACATTCCGTGATGAAACATTCGTCGTAACAATGCGCCGCGGTCCTCTGGTTTGGATGGTCAACGGTGACCCCATGACGTTTTGGCGACTTTTCATGACGTTTATTTAACCTTCTATGATGTTTATTTAACCTTCCATGACGTTTTTTAACCGTCCATAACGACGTTTTTCTTTTCGTCATAGAATTATAACGACGTTTTTCTTTTCGTCATAGAATTATGACGAAAAATGAGCTTTTGTCATGATATACCTTCGCCGACGCACCTACTATGACGGGCTAATTTTCGTCATAAGTTCGTCATAATAGATTTTCCACGACGATTCGGTGAAGAACCGTGATGATAACGTAATGTCATAGAAGGCCAAATTTTTACTAGTGACATGGCCTCCGAGAAGATATGGAGGAAGAAGTCAACAGAGAAGCAGCTCGACATCGATGAGAATGGTAGCCGCAACAGCATAATGACGGTGTATGCAGAGGAGAAGGGAAAGACGAGCAAGCACATAGGAAGTCCATAACAGCGCATTGCCCAAATGCCACACGAGGAAGAGCAGCTCCATCTATCGCGGTATCACTCGGTACGTATGCCCAGTGGCCCTGCCCTCTCCCTGGCTCCTTGCGCATGATAAATTTCCATGTTACTGGTTGGGTGGCATGAGGTTGCAGAAGGAAAAGGCAGAGCACCCTTGCACTCTGAAGCTCCATTGGGCAGGCTGTCCAATCAGAGTGCGGAGAAAACAAATGGTAAATACTGCTACCTCTTTGAAAAAAATACTATGCTTATGCAAGCTCTTGGCAAATTAAAACTCAATATATATGTTCTTGTACATTCAAGCTTCTATGCTAATTTGTCTCTTTTAAAGTATAGAGATTGGTTCTTTAAAAAGTAAGTAGCAGGAGGATTCACAAAGGAATTTCTTTTCCATCAAGTACCATTACAGTGCTGCTCCATATATGAAAATTTTAGTCTCCTAAATCACATGGACCCTACTATTCAAATAAATTCCCAAGTCCGTGATGCACCGGTTAGAAAATAAAAAATTGGAGCTCTCTATCGGAGCAAGAAGCTTGTGCTTCCATCATGGCATCTAGATGTATGCAAGTTAAGTGATTAAAATGCTTCATGATGAAACTAAGGTTTGCTACGTTCTTTGTGATTCTCCCTGACATACTATAACTTTTCGTTGTAAGCTTGTAGATTTTTTTTTGCTCACTTGTCCTAATAACTAATAAGCTTTCAAAATTATTTCCTTGTTGTTAAGGTGAATCTCTAGGGCCCTATTTGGATTGTACGATTTCCATAGAAATTTTATAGGATTTCTAAGATTGCTATTATGATCCCTTCAATGCACAATCAATGCATTGAGCCATTGGGTCCAGATTGAAATGTAGTTGTTCTCGTAGTTAATATAAAGATCATGTTTAAAATCTGCAATGTTTGGATGACTTACTAGGAATTGATAGCACTTCAAAGGTTAGCACCTCACAAAGTTGGCACATTTGCTTTTGTTCTTCCTCCCGAATTAGGAATCTATTTGATTAAAAAAAACATCTAATTCATGTGTGCACTTGTTGTAGCATGTCAAAAGAGGCAGAGCACAGTGACAGAGATGGAGGCGAAGGCAGAGCTAATGAGAGCGGCAATGGCGATGATGCCGAGGCGCTAAATGAGGGGGTATGGACGTCGTCATTGTTGGAGAAGATGCGGGGTATCCTTATAAATCTTGACACACTGAGGGTGCCATGAACGGTCCCTAGAAAGTCGCCGTTAGTGGAGAAGACGTGGCACACATGTAGAGTAGGATGAACAAGTGTTTAGGGTTTAGAGTTTTAGGATTTAGGTGGAGTCAAATAGGAACATGACATAGTAATATTGTAGTGGTAGTGAGTGTTGTATTTATCTTCAATTTATAGGGTTAAGGAAATGAAGTTTGAAACTTCGTGGAAATAAATTGATGAAAAACATTAAGATTAATTATACTTATTTTTAATTAATTTTTGCTATTAAATTTATGGAAATGCACCTTTCTCAAAACAATTACATGAATCTTACACAATATTTGAGGTGCAACATGGGCAGAACGTTGTGGCAGAGTGGAGGGTGTGGTGTAGATCTGACCTAGCTAACATAGTTCCACTTATTAAGTAATATATAGAATGAATTTGTCTCTGCACAAACCTTTTATAGTTTGGAACAACTACTCACACCAAAGAATGGTTTGTTAAGACACTGTAACTTTGTAGGAAAGCTCGGTGATGCAAAGTGAAGGCAGATGTCGAGCAATATGGGGTAAGCGGAGCCAAGGGCTGGAGGGTCGCACCTTCACCACCATCGATGAATGCAAAGAGATGAATATTGTAGTTGCTGCATGTCTCTCTTCATTATCTATCTTAAGGTGAGGCGCAGGTTGCACCTTCGCCGCTATCGACGAATGCCAAGAGACAAATGTTGCCATTACCACAACTCCCATTATTATCCATAATACTAAGGCGAGGCGCTTAATGCATCGTCATCCAACGCTGGAGGCAATTGGAGCCACAACGGAGAATGATCATAGTTGGAGTAGGTGTGCACGTGATGGTGGAGCGACACGGAGTGGAACATGGTGATGTTGTAGCGAAGCAATGGCAGAGCCGAAGGCAGAGCTAAGGAGCGGAAAGAGAGAGAAGAATGGAGAGGAAAGACATCACATTGTCTTGTTGAAAGGCATGTGTGAAGATAGAGATGTGAAGCGGGGAGGAAGAGATGCGGAGTGGTGCACGATGGTCACCGGAGTGGGAGGAATCAGGAGAAAGACGACAGCGTTTGTCGTAAAATGGTTGGAGACTGCACGCGCTTCACGCTCTACATAGATGTTTGTGATAGAACGATCTTTTGATCGATAGTTATATGCAGTACCGTAGCAGCGTACAGGTACCTTACTAGTCTTTCTGTTAGACGAATTGATTGTGTTATCGGTATCTGCTAAGCTAGTCAGCAGTACGTACAGAACGTACAGATTCATTGGAATGCTCTTTCAGCAGTGAGATCTTGCAGATGCATTGATATGTTTCGTACGTAACTTTGGTGGTTGATCCTGCCAATACGCAGTCCTCTGTTTTTCCTTAAGACACGGTGGTTCAACTGCACTTTCTTTTACTAATATTCTACATTTCTAAAACGTGCAACTTTAGTAAAGAAAAAACAAGTGTGCAATTGTGTGTTTAAAAAAAAATATTATATATCTTCTTTTAATTTATGAGGGTTCACTAGCTCAATAGTATTTGTATTTGTACTTTTGTAGTATAATGTTTTTACTGTCTTTTTGCACAGAAGAGCTAAAAACAACCGTTCACAGATGCTTAGAAAATAAATCATTAAATATAGATCCAACGCTCCATAAGATCGACTGTCTTTCAACAAAACAGTGAGCCATTATAAAGTAGGTATTAGTATAGAAACGTCCAGCTGTAGCGTCTTATCCGAGACAGTTTAAGCAGGAGCGTCACGAATAACACGTATCTAAGACAGTCAAGACATATTAACCGTCACGGTTAAGGAATAGGGGAGCAACCGCCTCGGCTAAGGGTCATATCCGAGACACTTATATATTGCCAACCGCCTTGGATAAGGACAAAAAATATCAAAGGCGGTTTTGTAATATATAACCGCCTTCGATTAGCTATATCCAAGGCAGTTTGGTGGATATAACTGCCTCCCTATAAGCTACAACCGAGGTGGTTTGGTGGATCTAATGACCACGAATATCCTGCACAGTATTAAATGTGTTGCGCGAGCAGACAAACGAGTAGAGTAAAAATCTGCCTTCAATGTGGCGAATTGCTTGCGATTTTTGAGCTATTTGGTGGTGATTTTTGAGTGAAGGAGCTAGATTTGGAACGTGTACGAATTAGGTCCATATTGATTAGTAAAGGTTAGTGATTTGTTTTACAAGCATTTTATTCACAAATTTGTTGATTTTGCTTTGTTATTTGGACATTGAGAATATTGACTTATATGGTCATAATTAGATGCATGGAAATAGTTGATTCATTGTATACTTGAATGCTTTGTATTAATAGATATTATTTGTTAAGGTATGCAATATTTGAAGAAAATTTGTGTCTAAAATGAAAAAAGATAAAAATGATGGCTTTACTTTTGCAGCCTAATTTAAATGCAAAAAGTGATACTTTTGTTCGTTATAGGTTAGTAATTGAAGAAATCGATGCATATAGGTTAGTAATATTTGTTAGTTATTTATGTTAGTAAGTTTTTTAATCGGTTAGGTTGGTAAAGGAAGAAATGTTAAACTCATGTCACGACGTTGATGCACTTTATATTTGTAAATTTAATTTAAACTTTTATATGCACGGCGTAGATGGATCGAACATGGATGTATGGAGCTCACAATACTAAGGCGTATAGAGATGGTGTGAGAGCCTTTTTGACTGCTGTCGAGGCGAACATGTTGAGAGAGGGAAGAACAAACATGTATTGTTGCCTGGACTGTGGTAACATAAAAGGATTTTGGGCTTCCTCATATTGAGTTCCACTTGCTTAAGAGAGGTTTCCAGGAAAGGTATTCACGTTGGACTAAGCACGGTGAAGATCAAGCCATAGTCTCAGATGATGATATTCTTGTCGATGAAGCATCAATTGATACGCTGTTTGATATCGATCGTGATTCAGATGATCAGATGTTTGATGATGTCGACTCGGTGTTTGATCTGGAACAGATGTTGCATGATTTTGAAGGGCATGGAACTGACAGAGAGTACCAACAATTTATAGGATTGATGGGGGCCTCAGAGAAACCGCTATTCCTAGGATGCAAGACTAAGTTCACGTTGTTATATGGCGTATTTTATTTATTGAACCTGAAGGTGAGCAACAACTGGTTCGACAAGAGCTTCAATGAGTTGCTGGGCCTCCTAGGAGACATGCTTCCAGAGGGGAACTGCTTACCGATAAACACATACAGAGCCAAGAAGATATTTTGTCCATTGGGACTAGTAGTTGTAAAGATACATGCATGTTGGAACGACTGTATCCTATATCGGAAAGAGTTTACAAACTTACATTTATGCCTAGTGTGAAAGGCATCTCTGTACAAGGTTAAGGGACCAGATGGAGCCAAGGAATGCATCGAGGTTACGAAGAGGACTCCTGCTAAAGTTGCTTGGTATCTGCCTCTAATTCCGTGCCTAAAGTGTTTATTTGCGAACCCAAGGAGGCGAAGCTATTTTGTTGGCATGCTAAAGAGAAACATTGATAGGAAGCATCCTTTGTTCGTCGCTGAAACTAGGAACATAAGGTTTGCGTTGAGTACGGATGGAATGAATCTATTTGGCAATATGAGTAGTCGACACAGCTCCTGTCTCGTGCTTCTTAGTATATACAACCTACCTCCTTGGGTTTGTATGAAATAGAAGTACATTATGATGTCGATACTTATTGAAGAGCTTAAGCAACTAGGTATCGACATTGATGTGTATTTCCAACTATTGATGGATGATCTACGAACACTGTGGAACATAGAAGTGCCGGTATAGAATGCAGACAAAAGAGAATGCTTCACTCTGTGGGCCATGTTGTCCTGCATAATCTAAGACTTTCCCACTCTAGGCAACACCTCTTGTCAGATGGTGAAAGGACACAAGGCTGTGTTATATGTATGGAGAATACCATGAGCTTAAGTCTTAAGAATTACGGGAAAGTCATGTACATGGGTTACCGGAGGTTCCTGCCTAATAGGTACCTTACCGCAGGTGGAAGACACGGTTCAATGGGAGAATAGAGAATGGTGTGAAACCATGGCCATTCAGCGGTACAGAGATCTTAGAAAAAGGTTAATGATGTCAATGCTATGGTTGTTAAGGGTGAGAAAAAAGCCACATATGAGTCTGCGTACTGGAAAAAGAGATCGATATTCTGGGACTTACCATATTAGAAGTACCTAGACGTCAGCTACTGCATCGATGTCATGCACATAGAAAAGAATGTGTGTGACAGCGTGCTAGGTCTATTGCTGAATATCAAGAATACGACGAAGGATGGCGTTAAGGCGCAACTTGACATGGTTGATATAAGAATTAAATCTGAGTTGACGTCAGTACTCCTGCCTAATGGGAAGATATACATCCCTCCTGCTTGTTACAATTTATGCAAGGCCAAGGGATCTGAGTTTTGCTTTTCTTGCATGGCATGAAAGTTCTGTCAGGCTACTCCGCCAATATAAAGAGGCTTGTCTCGATGTAGCACTTGAAACTAATCGGCATGAAATCGTATGATTGTCATGTTATGATGACACATATACTTCCAATTGCAATTAGAAATATTCTGCCGCCTAACATCCGAGAAACAATCATGAACCTGTGCCTCTTGTTTAACAACATTTCAGAGAAGGGGTGGATATCTTTGAACAAGATGATCCACCAGAGGTTTCCAATGTGCTAACCCTCCCTTAGCCAATGTCGAATTCTCACCGTTTGCTATCCCTTCAACTCCCGGCAATAACAAATGTGGAGAGCTCACGGCCTTGTTGTGTTCAAACCAAGAGTCAAGGGGCCACGTCGAAGCTGAAAGTTTCTCGGAAGAAGAAGTCCGCTTTGAATTTGACGGTAGATGTTGAATATCGTATGGCAGAGCTAGCTCGCCAGTATGTGCCGGGACATCCTTCTTGGCGTAGCCTGCCGGAAGGTTCATGATCATTATCTCGATGTATCCAATAGATCCTTCCCTCATAGACTAGTCAGCATTGTAGTGTATTCATTTTTTTGATTTGATTGTAGTGTATTCATGGAGGAACATTTCAAGCACACTCAAGCCAATATGTTCTCAGTGGAATTCAGCTACTTGTTCAACATGTTCCACTTTGTGACCTAGATGCTAGCCTCATGAGACGCTTCATGCTGTAAGTTCTTATAATACATCACAAGTTTATTTTACTACCGCTAAGTGCATAATATAACCCATTGCTGTCCTATACTCAGATACATGATCGATCTAAGTGAGAAAAGAAAGCTCCACGGCTCTGTGGGGTTCAACGACCCACATCTGATCTCCGTGCAAAGCATCATTTCAAATAGAAACCTCATGTGGGATTACGTTGTGCATATACTACATGAGTACTCCGCACGAGATTACATCTAGGTTGCCTACAACATCAGGTAAGCCATATGCCTTGCAAATTCTTTGTTTTCACGGCTAAACATATCATAACTTCGTATCGTATAACCAGAGCCACTGGATCCTCGTCGTCATCGTGCCAAAAGTGAATAAGTTATATTACTTGATTCCATGAGGCGTAGCCATGATTAACGCAACGCCACATACTTGGACCACTACTACAGAATAGGTCTTTTAAGACCCTCCATTGCACACGGTTCCGCTCAAACCGTAAGCGATGCAAACATCGCACACGGTTGCCTAATCACGCCCTTGTGTGATATGCCTGGGAAAAACGGGCCGTGTGCGATGTGGGGCACATCGCACACGGTCACCCGTAAATGTCCGTTTGTGATGAGGTAGGAATCATTGGTGACCTTTTTTTTCCTAACTGATCATGTACGATGTTGTAAGAATTTGTGATGATTGTTTTTGATAACCGTGTGCGATGTGATATCACTTAAGTCAGTAGTGACCGCAATTGCCTTGGGTTCGCGTGCGACGGGAACACAAAGAGTTCGACCCCCCTAAAAATCGCACGCTGCCTTGATCTCTTCGATGTCTCTGTCTCTTCGTTCCTCCAAATGCCACCTCAAACCACCTCCTCGATCCTCTTCTCCTTCCCCAGCCCTCCAGCCACCTCCTCGATCTCTCGCAATGGCCACTTTGGGGAAGCGGAAGTGTGAAGCGTCGCCTCCTTCGCCCATCCACGAGGACCACACGAGCATGAACATGGAGATCTCCCATGCCATGTATGAAGCACTGGAGTTGGACCAGTATGGTGACACCGAGGACATCCTCCTCTGTGCATACAACACCAAACTTGTGCAGTACTCCGGTGTGTATGTCGTCCGGTGTATCCTGCATAAGAAGTTTTTGCGGCACCATTTTCTCCTCGAAGCTCACCACGAGCTGGGGCGTATCCTCGTTCGCTACATTAACAAAAAGCCCGTCTTGCGCCTCCATGTGAAGTACATCCGATGGGGGTGCTGAGACGGTGAGCTTCTTCATAGTTGCTACTGTCTCCCCTCAGAAGCCGGAACCTATGGACGAAGATCTCCCGCTTGAGAAGATCTAGATAGTTTTTATTTCCTTTTGCTTCACGTTATGTGCATATGCATGAACTAGCCTTTTGTTATGTAATGTAAAGAACTAGCTTTTTGTTGTTATGTGATGTTTAAAAATGTCTTCTTAATTTGTGTTGGAAATGTCTATTTAATTTGTGTTCGAAATGTCTTCTTAATCGGTGACGGTTGTTTTTGATAACCGTATGCGATGTCATATCATTTAAGTCTGTAGCGATGTACCTGGACCTAAATCATTGAGTTCGAGCGCACGCGCATGGTACGTGGCTTCTTGTAAGGGCAGCGGCGGTTTTAGAGGGGTGGCACATGGCGGCTACTTGGAGCATTATCACAGACGATTTCATATTGAACCGTGTGTGACGTTATTAATATGAACGTCATTTTTCCTATTTATTGGCTAGCTAGCCCTTCGAAACATATATATATATATATATATATCATATTCACATAAAGTTCACAGATCATTTCACATCGTATCACAGATCATCACAGATAATATCATATGTATATGAACCACCAACAAAGCACATAGATATCTTAACAAACAACGAAATTAAAGTTGTCCTTGGCATATATCACAGCAATTCATAACCAAAAGCTCCAACCCATAACGTAATAGGATAAAAATAACTACTACTCATCGTTAAGTGGAAAGCTCAACGCCTTGAATTTATGACAAACATCTAGGGCAGCTTGAGCAAGAGCATTAATCTTGGTGAATCTGATCAAGCTACCACCCCATCTGAAGTTTTGCACAGTGACCTTATCAACATCTTCCTCATCTTCAAAGGCAACTAGAACAACACCATGGATGTAGTGGTCAACAGCCCTGAATTTTGAATGGCCAGAAAGTCTTCAAGCATTGAGGCAACAATGAAAGATGGCATGAAATTTCTATCCACAACGTTAGCAGTCACAACATTGTTAGTGTCTCCAAATTGTACTTTCAGAGCATTGCGGGTAACTTGAGAGATTTTAAAAAATCTGCCATCTTTGCTTTTGTGCATTGTCAGGAACAGTCTACAATATTCCAATGAAAAATCAGTTCAGAATTGAATTAACTTTGCATTCACCATTATTCAATTTTGGAAAGACAAAGTATTACTCCTCACACAATACTATTTAATTCAAAAAATATTAACCTTCTTGGCTGAAGAAGAGCCACCAGCTTCGGAGTCCACCTTACGTTTCTTCGATTGAAACGACTTGTCCATCTATAATATATATATATATATATATATATATATATATATGTGTGTGTGTAATGATATTCTTTTTAAAACTAGCTCGTATTGTAATAATTCTAGAAGAAACTAAACATTGAGCAGGAGGAGGAGATGTAGAGGAGGCGTGCGGCAGCGAGACGTACATACCATACTGGGTGGAGGAAGAGGAGAGGCTGACGTGACAGTACGTGGAGTAGATCAGAGGCCAGCGATGATGGTGAAAGAAGAGAGGAGGCTGGCGACGATTATGTGAAGGGAAGAGCTAGGGGCTGGTGCGCGCGTTTGCTATATAGGGCTCGAGGTGACGAGGGCGAAGAAGATGAAGGGGCGAATTGGAGATGCACGAGGGGGCGGGGAGATGAAACGTTAACGAAGAGGAGATGAAACAACGGGGTGGTTTATCACATGCAGTTTATTAAGTCTTGGGCGTCTTATCACAGGTGGTTTTTCAAATAAAAACGTGACCGATGCTAACAGCGCACACAGTCACCATTACGGGCCAATGTGCAATGTGCGTCGACAAAACGGCCCGTGTGCGATGTGAGAACATTGCACGATTTATCAACGACGTATATTTCCCGTGGCCTGTGTGCGATGTGATAGAGTGAATCAGTGATGCTGTTTCCCGGTTGACCATGTGCGATGTTGTAATTATCGGTGACGGGTCGTTTTCGGTAGCCGTGTGTGATATCATATGACTTAAGTGGCTCAATCGACCTCGACCTAAATCTATCAGTTCGATTGAGTGGTGCGGCGGGTTGTTGGAGGCAACAGTGGCTCATTGGAGGGGCAACGCATGGCGGTTTGAGCTAATTGGAGCTGGTCGGGGGCTACGGCGCGGCGGCGTGCGGCGGTGACAGTGGAGCGGTGGCAGCAGTGCGGGGTCTGTGGCGCGGTTGTCCACGGCAGTGGCGGGTGGCGACGCGTCCGGCAGCGGCGGCGGGCCGGGGTGCACGGCTGCGATCACATGGAGGTGGCATATTAAGTTCCTTTAGTTTCAATTAATGCTTCATTCTTAGTTTGAATTAATGCTTCATATATATTTAGTTTCAATTAATGCTTTATATTTAATTTCAGTTAATGCTTTATCTGAGAATTAATTGTTATTTTTTGTGAACTAATCATTTGTATGTAGATGGATCAAGGTTTAGATGTCCGAGAGTCATACAAGTCGAGCATATATCTGTGGCGTCATTGGTTTCATCAAAGTCGTAGAGGCAGACATGAGGAACAGGGGGAGAACCGTTGATTGTTCATCCATGCATTGATTGCTATAATTCTACAATGTGGGAGAACCCAAGAGTGATCGAAGAACATTTGTTTCAAAGGGGTTTCAAGATAGGATATACATATTGGACTAAACACAGTGAAGAGCCTGGTAATGCATGAACAAAACGATGGCGATGATATGCCAAAACCCCTACGATGGCCAGCTAGATGGTGATGATTGTGATTCTGATAGTGATGATACTTCTATGCTAGATCTGCATCAGATGATTCATGATTTCGAGAGCTACCATGACGATGGAGAATACAGGGAATTCATGGGCTTGATGAAAGACGCCGAGAAACCATTGTATCCAAACTACAAGGCAAAGCACTCCAAGTTGTTAGTGACACTTGACCTTCTGAGATTGAAGGCGGAAAGCGGTTGGTCAGAAACGAGCTTCACAAAGATGTTGGGTCTTTTCATAGAAATATTTCTAGATGACAATAAGTTGCCAAAAAGCATCTACGAAGCCAAGAAGATGATTTTCCCCATGGGACTAGAAGTACAGAAGGCATAACGCGTGTACTAACGACTGTATGCTTTACCGCAATGAGTACAAAGATTTGCATTCATGTCCTATATGTAAAGCTCCTTGATACAAGCATAAGTTAGTAAAAGACAAAGACAAGACCGACGATGAGATCAAGACAGGAGTCCCTAACAAGGTTGTGTGGTACTTGCTTGTAATTCCTCGATTGAAGCATTTGTTTGCAAACCCAAAGGAAGCGAAGCTGATGCGTTGGCATACGGAGGGTTGTAAGAATGATGGAAAGATGAGACACCTGGCTAATGCCACCCAGGGGAGAAGAATTGATGCGAAGTACCCAAGCTTCGGCGATGACCCAAGGAATGTAAGATTTGCAATAAGTACGGATGTAATGAATCTATTTGGTAGTATGACCAGCAGGCACAACACTTGGCCCGTGCTTCTGTGTATGTATAACCTTCCACCTCGGTTGTGTATGAAGAAGAAGTACATCATGATGTCGATGCTCATCCAAGGGCCAAAGCAACCTGGAGATTACATCGACGTTTACTTTAGGCTACTGATGGAAGAACTAGAAACATTGTGGAAAGAGGAAGGGGTAAGGGTATGGGATGCATACAAAAATGAGCCATTCAACCTATGTGCATTGTTATTCCTTACCATCCAGTATTATCCAGCACTCGCTAACGCTTCGGGGCAGAGTACAAAGGGAGCCAAAGCATGTGTGACATGCATAGATGATACTGTGAGTGTTTGGCTTCCATTCTCGTGCAAAACCGTATACATGCGTCATCGGAGATTCTTGAGAAGAAATCACCCTTACCGTAACATGAAAGAGCAGTTTGACGGGAATACAGAAAGAGGTGCCAAACCAAGACCTTTTACCGGCGATGTGGTCAATGAGATGGTCAAGGATGTGAATGTCGTGCTTGGCAAGGGACATAAATGCCCCCGTGAGAAGAGCGTGTGGAAGAAGAAATTAGTTTTCTAGGACTTACCTTATTGGAAGGATCTAGATGTACGTCACTGCATTGACATTATGCATGTCGAGAAGAATTTTTGTGACAGCGTCCTTGGTACGTTTCTCAATATGAGAGACAAAACAAAGGATGGCATCAAGTCACGAATGAACATGGCCCATTTGGGCATCAGACCAGAGTTAGCTAATTGGCATGAAGTCACACGATTGCCATGTAATGATGACACAGATGCTCCCGGTGGCATCAGAGATATTCTGCCTAAAAAAGTTCGGGAGGCGATCATAAGGCTATGCGATTTCTTCAATACAATTCTCAGAAGGTCATGGACCCCAATACACTGGATGATCTGCAAGAGGAGGTTGTGAAGACTATATGCCAGCTTGAGATGTTCTTCCCGTGCTCGTTCTTCGATTTCATGGTTCATCTCACTACACACCTTGTGTGCGAGATAAGGATGTGCAGGCCTGTATTCCTATGCAGCATGTATCCATTCGAGCGGTTCATGGAATACTCAAGCACTATGTTTGGAATTGGTATCAGCCCAAGGCCAGTATCGTAGAAGGTTATAACTCGAAGGAAGTGGTTGAGTTTTGCACCGATTACATACACAACTCACAGCCTATTGGTGTGCCCAGGTCTCGCCATGAGGGAAGGCTATTTGGAAAAGGGACTCTCGGAAAAGAATTCAGCTGAAAGGATACTCATTTATTTGACATAAGCCATTTTACAGTTTTGCAGCACATGACAATAGTTTCCCCTTATGTCGACGAACACGTGGACAAACTTCGGCAAGAGTTCCCAAAAGTGTCATACAGTTCAATCTTGAACAAGCACAACCAAAATTTAGCCAATGGTTACTAAACAATATCGTTAATGGGCCAATAGATGACACGCTAACGTGGTTGGCAAAAGGGCCAGCATTTATAGTTTAAGTTGGCAAGCATACGACATAAATGGGTACACGTTCTACACAAAGGATCGAGACGAGAAGACCACATTTTAGAATAGCTCTGTCTGAGTAGAAGCCATAGATACATATGGAATAAGGAATTTTACTACGGGATCATAGATGAGATTTAAGAGCTTGACTACGTGACATTCTCGATTCCATTGTTCAAGTGCAAATGGGTCAATCTCAGACATGTCAAAGTCGACAATTACGGCTCTACGTATGTCAAACTTAGCAAAGTGGGATACATAAATGAAATCTTCATTTTAGCATTCCAAGCTTCCTAAATCTTCTATGCGAAAGACCTCGCACATAAGAACTGTCATGTAGTGATGTATGCAAAAAGGAGGATCGTAGGAGTTGAGAATGTTGTCAACGGGGATGAATACAATCAGTTCGATGACTTGCCACCTATTGGAGAACGCATAAGAGTTGACGAGCAAGACCATGAAGAAAGTTGCTACCTACGAGAAGATCATTCCAATGGGCTAGTATACAAAGGAAATCATGTAGTGGAGTGTTGAATAATTTTGAATTTGATACTCATTTTGAATATGTAATCCTTTGAGCTATACATGATTGATTAACTGTATGTTAGAAAAAATATTCAAAAAATAGGGTGGTCGAGTATCGAACTCAGAACCACAGGAGACAGATGCTAAGAGGTTACCAATATAGCTAGAGCAGGATGTTGGAGGGATGTGTGCATAAAAAAGAGTTAGCGTATACATACCTGTGTAAAAGACAAAACCACATCGCGCACAGTCAAACGAGTGACATGTGTGCGGTGTGAGACACATCACATACGGTAGTAAAAGGATATGCGTGTGCAATGTGACCCACATCGCACATGGTCCTTACCAATTACCCGTGCGCGATGTGGTCACATTGCACATGGTCCTTACCAATTACCCATGCGCGATGTGGTCGCACACGGTCATACTGAAATACCCGTGTGTGATGTGACTCACATCGCACACGGGCGGAACCAGATGACCGTATACGATGGTATTTGCTCATAAGGGCACCCCGTGCGTTGATCCGAAATTTCACCCCAAATGTTTCATCTTCGCACGCGCCACCTCGCCCCAGTTTCCACTGCCTCTGCCTCCCTGAGCGTCGTCTCCCTGTCCACGAGTCCCCGAGCCCTGCCTCCCTGTCAACGAGCACCGCCTCCCCATCCCCAAGCGCCGCCTCTCTGTCCCGAGCGCCTCCACGACCGCCTCGCCAAGCATCTCAACGATGCCCTCCCGAAGCGCTGCCGACTTGTCATGACCCCCTTCCGGAGCGTCACCTCCCCAACACAGTCCCCAACAGGTTAGGGTTCTCTGTGTCCTCACATCTAGTGGCAAATTATTGCTAAATAATAGGGTGTGTTGTTGGTCATTAGATAGGCTTAGAGCATTAGGCAGTATGTGCAGTTTGTGTTCGATATCACCTTGCTAAGGACATGGGTCCTTAACTAGTATAGATTAATTATTACAGGATAGCTAGAACATCTAGTTATTGTTTAATTGTGTGCTGATATATACATTAGAATGATCTATTTATTGATTAGAACATCTAGTTATTGGTTAATTGTGTGTTGACATACACATTAGGATGATCTAGTTGTTTAATTATTCTCTTGTTAGGAAGCTATGGCGTCCAGTAATAAATCGCCAGATTCTTCGGCGAGAGAGTTTGATGAGCACTCATCATCACAGCCAGAAGGGACCACTGAACTAGAAACCCAACCACTTGTAAAAAAGGGAACAGGAGTTAGGAAACCAAGCAAGAAGCCGAAAGGAGTATGGCAAGTGGAGGCGATCAACGAGAAAACCGGGGCTCCTACCGAACCAAAAAAAACAAAGAAGAAGTTTCGAACCATGTGCGGAGCAGTGGTAAGGGAAAGGATCCCCATTGACTTGGAGGATTGGAAGAAGGTTACTAAGGAGGAGTGCGAGCCCATAGTGTTCGAGATAATGAAACATTTAGGGTGCCGGCGGAATGGAAAAGGAAGGTGGAAGAAAGTGCCATCTCGAAGGCGAAGGATGCATTTCGTAATTTTAAGTACGTGTTGCACAAAAAGTTTATGAAGGAGAATAAGGATCCCTTGCCGAAGTATCCACACATTAAGCTTAAGCAGTGGGCCAGATTTGTGGAGATTCGGCAAACGCCGGATTTTCTAGCTAGGAGTGAGGCAGGCAAGGATCTAATCGCAATGAACAAACACCGGCCTAGAATGGGGGTCAAAGGATACTACGGGAAGCAGAAGATTTGGGAGAAGGAGGATGAAGACCTAAGCCTTTGGGGGGCCGAAGTGCCTTTTCCTGATGTTGCGGGTGATCAGGCAAGAGACTTCCTGAAAGCGAGGTCTACAACCGATTCCTCGGGTCAGGTTGTGTTGCTCAACTCAATAAACCAGGAAGTGTACCAATCTATGGTAAGAGCGACTACCTCATTTAGTAGTCCGTCTATAATTACAACAATGCTTACTTATGTACTAATTATAGGTTTTTATTTGTAGAAAGAGCTAAGTGTCTAGGCTTTGCAAGGCTCATTCTAGCCCCAAGGGTCTAATGACATTCTGACCGCCACTTTGGGAACCAAGGATCCCTCGGGTTGTTCTAGGGTGATAGGGACCAATGTCAACCATAGGAAGGCCTTCCCACAAGACGCGGAGGAGATGCGTGCGAGGAAAAGGGCAAGAGCGGAGCAGAAAAAGGAGCAGATGAAATAAGAGCTACTCATCCAGTTTGCCGGGATGATAGAGGAAAGGCTGGCAAAAGAAAGAGCTGTGTGGGAGGAGAGGTACAAAGCACAAGCGCTGGAAGCTCCTCCACACCCAAGCCCTAGTGCATGTAGGAGTAGCTATGCATCAGCTCCCGATGGTGGTGAAGGCCTTCTTGAGACACAGCCAGGTCTCCTATCGACGACATCACGGGGCCGACAAAGTGCAAGCTACAAGTGTCAACAACGCACATGGCTTTTCCTTGGTGGCAGCTCATGATATGGTTCATCCGCCGGCTGAGGGAGCTACGGTCCATGGTGTACCAGTACAACTAGGGTTTGCTAGGTGCACCATCGATAAAGTTGAGCCTGACTTCTAGAGCCTCCCACTCTTTCACATAAGCGAGGATGCCGAACACCAGACCTTAGGAGAGGCGGAGATGTCATTCGTCCAGTGGCCGAAGAAGGACATACTCCATCTGCAATTCACATCGCCACCGCCTATTGCTTCCCCACCATTGGCTCCTGCATCTGAGCTGCTCTCCTCACCACATGTCCTCATGAGCACACAGTTCGAGCCGCCTTCAAACCCACCAGCTCAAGAGTCACCCGAGCCAGCGCTGGTGCTTCTGGCACCACCAATTCTTGACTCACCGCCACCGCCCCCGCCCCCCAGTTAAGACTAAGAGTACGAGAGTGCCATTGAAGGGCAAGGGCAAGGGCAAGGAGATGAGGTTAAGCGATGAAGAATTCAATCGACTATTCCCCCCAGCAGAGCTCACACGCAAGTACCAGAAAGGAGAGCCATTGCTACTCCTTAAGACCTGGTGGAGGCAGGTTTGTTTTGCCAAATACTCCATGACCACTATATGAATCTATGTAAAGTAGATGCGTCGAGCCTTCCCGTGTTCTTCAAGAAGGAGCATTTCCTTTGTGATTTGGATAATTATTGCACGGTAGGCTTCGAGAACCTGTTCCTCCTCTTCACTTGGATATGATCGATGACTCACTCGTGAGATGCTTCATATTGTAAGTATTTTACAAAGAAATTCCACATTCAAGCAACTCTCTTTTGTTTCCTAAACAATAACTCTTTTCTTTCCTATACTTAGGCACATGATCACCAATTGGTCTCATCAACAAATCGAGGGGAATAGCAAAGGGTCTACAATTATGTTGTCGAGGCGTTGGTGGCTCAACAGAACAAAAAATTCATTCTACTTCCATACAACCAGGAGTAAGTGTGTTTTTATACATTAACTGTACCTCCGTTGTCATCATTCCACACAGGTTGTGATTTCTTTATTTGCAAAGAACATGGAATTGAAGATATTGCAATAATAAGTAGCGTACCACAAGGAAACAAAGCAATAAGAGTTGATCTCAAGATATAAGAGAAGTTCAACAACTCACATCGCAAAGATAATGGATTTGTGCAACCAACAAAATGAGCTAGTATACACGATATTCCAAGGCATTTGATATTCCAAGGCGTTTGATTGTTTCTTTCTTTTTCTACACTTTCTGTTTCTTTTTTATTTATTTTTTTGACTCTGTTCTTTCTCTTCTTTTTTCTTTGTGCCAAGACCTTACAAAACTAAGGCTTGCTAATTGCTTGGGATAGGATCAAAGTTTCCTCAAAGGATAGAATGGCTTAGAAAGAAATGCAAGTAGGAGAAACTCTCTCCAATAATTTTACCTTTCTCCAAGACTTTACCTTTATTGTAGAATTTCGGCCTTGCTTTAGAAAATGGTACCACATATATGAGGAGGACACCACTTCTATGACCTAGAGCTCATTGATAGCTTTGAAACAAGTCCAAATTCACTAAAAACGGAGTCTGGATGCGAACGTTACGGCCAAAACCATGAAGTGCAGCAACCTGAATTTGGCCACGTCAGAGGTTCCAGACGGAGTTGGTCTGCCTGAAACACTCAAACCGCTTAGGGGTTTTGGGCAGAGTTGGTCCAGAACCTCAAGTCCGAGATACCCAATCCGCTTGGAGGGTCTGGACGGGGATTGTCCAAAGGGTTTGAATGATGTGGAAATCTCAGCTCTACACACTCGTGTGGACCAAAATTTGCCAAATCAAATGGGGGAAACAAACAAATAGGCCAAAACAATAGAAAGGAAGGTTAGATCAATAGGTATGCCAAATCACAGACTAATGTGATAGGCTTTGGAGACCTGGAACCAAATCAACAACTATCTTGATGAATTCCACGAATTTCACTCGGAAGCACACGCCAATCCTTACAAATCCAAGAGATTAGCAAGGTCTAAGGGGTGGATTCCCCAACCTAGGAGGGATAGACCCTAGGTTAAGGAGTAATGTTCTACTTAGTCCTATAACATCAAGTCTAACCCCAGTAAGAGGTAGGAGATGGGAATTTATAGGCCTACCTCCTCGTACAATTAAGTTTGGGCCGTAACCCTTACAAGTCCTGTGACCACTTAGTTGTGTGCAAATAGCTTGTCCATAACATCCGGACAGGGTTCGTCTGGAGGTTTCTGACGATCCATTGTCTTTGGTCTTGAAGTGGTCTAGAGCATCCAAGCGATTGGTCTGGAGGGTCCGAACAGTTCCTCTTCAGTGCACGTCCGATGGGTCTGATTCATTACATACAGGGTGTCTGAGTTTTCTAGAGCCTTTGTTCGAGAGGTTGAGCTTGCTTGGAGTCTTCGGGCAAGTCTGACTCAGATGCTCTGAATGAGTCCTTGGCTTCTGTCCAAGGAAGCTATAGGTACTCGGGGTCTCTGCCCAAGCCTTGCTGGGATAGTCTGAGTGGGACTTCTTCACTCGATGGAGTTCATCCTCCACCCTTCCTTCTATGTAAGCATACATAGGATCAAAGCTTTAGGTAGCATAATATTAATACTCGAGTCAAGTGGGTATTCATCAAAGAATAGAGTCACTTTATGTTGTATGGACTTGGCTCGAGCTCTTGTCATGGGTCGAACATGTGTAGGAGGTGCACTTGGGCATGTGTGACTTGTTTGAGAGCTTGGATTAGTGGTATTCTTAGTGATGTCCATATCATTTCCCTTTTCTTGAAAAGCAGTCGAACTTGACTCCAACTCTTCATCGCCATAAAAGGGTGATAGATTAGATAAATTGAAAGTATTGCTCATTGAGTATTTGTCCAATGTGGACAGTCTGACTGGTGGTCCATAGCCGGTCTGATTGGTGGCACTTGGAGGCTGACAGTGATGTGCATATGATTAAAATATGTGGGGCAGAGCGCTCGGGGAAGGGCTCCGGGGATGTAGATTTCGGCTGAACCTCGTCAACAAACGTTGGTGTCATCTTCTTCTTGCATGTTTTCTCAGTTGATCTATGTTGGGCGATCTCGGTATCATGATTAATGGAACTAAGCGGCCACGGTATTATTTGTGGAAGATAGTGATGGAACATCACTAAGGAGGCTAATTTCGCAACAAGTGGTATCAAGTGCGAGGTTCAGATTGGATCTAGAAGCAGTGCAGAAGATCTCAACGGAGATCGAGGGTGCTGGATGGCGGATGGCGTGCATATAAAGCTCAGTCAAGGGGCTCAGAGCATGTACGACAAGGAGGGTGGCATGCGTGTAAGGCTCAGAGGAGCGCATCGTGCAAGATCATGCATCTACAATGATGTGTGGGACAGATATGGTGCAAGGTGGACCATGGCGATGATCATGCAATCTAGGCTAGTGGCTCAGACAGCTTGATAAGGATCAGACACTCCGAGCGTGCTGCCCGAGGAGGTCCGGTCAAGGTGGAGGCTACCCTATCCGACAGGTGGTGGGGCAGATGACAACCCCGGATCAGTGCAACGCCAGTCAGATCAATCTCACAATTGCTAGCACGCTCGGTCAGATTGTGATTAGAGGCGTGGACACATGGAACGCATTGCAGATACGTGGTGTTCCTCCAGCGGCTAAGGCGGTCAGACTAGCTGGTTTGGACAAGCCGGTCACCTGGGCAGGCAACTTGGGTTCACTAAAGGTTGATCAGACTGTCCCCATGGGTATTCAGATTGGTGGCACTAGGCTCGGTGCAACAAGCAATGGCAGGATCACGGGTGCAACGACGTGAGGTGATTGGGTTGTTAAACAAGCCTTAGAATCGGTTAGACCGGCTGTTGGAAGGTCAATGACAGGAGTGGTGTCAGTGATTTCGGTAGCGGAGCGCAGTCAGACCAGCGGCAAAGCTAGTTAGGCTGGGCAGATTAGATTGTAAGTCGGAGACAGATCATGCGCAATCTAGGTGACTCGGATGCAGTCAGTAGGCTATCGGGTAGAAGCAGCAGGGGGTTGCTCAATCGTGGTTGCAGCTGGTCAGACCGACTGGTCCAGAGGCGGCGTGGTCGGCAATGAGGGTGGCGTGAAGCTCGTGGGGTCGGCGGATTGGAAGTAAGCAGTGGCACGTCACCATGGAGGCTAATTTCGTGACAAATTTTTTTACTAGAGGTGGTCAGTAGGACCGGTTACCGTCAATAGATAACCAGAAAATACTGTTTTTTTTACCATCGGCAGAAATTGAAATTCAAATATCGTTTGAAAATCTTTACGAAAATTTAAGTAATTTCTCTTTAGTTTGCACGAACTTTGCAAAAAACTGGTAATTTTTTTACCGATATGTTCATTTACCGAGGGATATGGTTAAGTCTGGTAACTGGCAGGTCACCGAAACCCTAGGTAGAACCGAAACCTGAGGTAGCCGCTACGTCTGCAATTTCTTTATTATCATAGAGCAACCGATGCTTGATCGATAAGTTGATTTATAGGTTTTGTGTCCATCAACTAATTTGCAGGTTTTAAGTTCATTAATTACCTGATAAATAAAGATATACGTTGTCCATGCTGAGTCATCACTGATTCATCGTACTAGTCGTCAACCTGTGCAGTTGCACGGGCTAGAATTAGTTTAAATTTTATATGTAATCCAAAGAATAGTCTTACAATAATAAGCATCACACATGCGTTCTTATCTAATAGTCAAACTTTGACATGTTTAGCTTGAAAGGTATATGCTTATGGAATATCAATGGTGAGAATAAAAGACGTGATGGCGCGACAATGTCAAAATCGTCCACATATTTGCCATCAAGTACAGCTCACATCAAACAAACTTGTGATATTTTCCATGATTAAGTGAGGACTTTTTTTATAAATAATATTTTTAAAATCAGAAATTCCAAATCTGGATGTCTGGACTCAAAAATTGCAAAACTATGCATCTGTCGGCCAACGGTTAGCCGACAACGTGTTTGTCAGCTAACCGCGGACCGAAATGAGCGTTGTCGGCCAACCGTAGGCTAACAACGCCGTTGTCGGCCAACCGTAGGCTAACAACGGCGCTGTCGGCCAACGGTTGACCAACTGCGCGCCGAAAGCAAAGTGCGTCGAGTCAGCCCGCTGTTGGCCAACCGTTGGCCGACAACGGCTCAGTTGGCCAACCGTTGGCCGACAACGCCCCATGCACGGCTTTTTCGGCCTCCAGCGCCCCGTGCCCCCTATTCCCCTATTTCCCATCGCCTGCGCGCGTTCCAGAGAGAAAAGAGAAGAGGAGAAGAGAAAGAAAGGAAGAAAGAAGGAGAGGAAGAAGGAGGGAGAGAAGAAGAGAAGAGAGGAGAGGAGAGGAAGAAAGAAGAGAAGAGAGGAAGAAGAAGAAGGAGAGGGAGAAGGAGAGAAAAGAGAAGAGGAGAGGAGAAGAGGAAGAAGAGAGGAGAGGAGGAAGGAGGGAAAAAACCTCACCCGCGGGATAGAACTCGACATCGACGGTAAAAAAAATTTCTCAACTTAAGTATGTTTATTAGCACGAGTATTATGGTTACTATGTGTTACGTACGTAAATATATACTAGTATAGTTGTACTTCTTGTCGTAGTTTAATTAGGATGCTCTAAACTAGTGAGAATGCTTAAGTTCGTAATTGTTGTAAGAATCGTTAAGTGTGTAAGTTCGTAATTGTCGTAAGAATGCTTAAGTGTGTAAGTTCGTAATTGTTGTAAGAATGCTTAAGTGTGTAAGTTCGTAATTGTTGTAACAGTTCTTAACTTCGTACATTTCTAATACCCGTGAGAATGCTTAAGTCTGCAAGTTCGTAATTCTTCTAAGAATCCTCAAGTTTTTAAGTTCCTAACTCATGCACGTTTATATTTGAATGAATCCATTATTACCGCAGGTATGGCCCCGTATCGTCATCTGGACCCTACGGTTGACGTACGACACCGGGGAAGGCTACTGGAGGAGGGCGAAAAGCTTCCCGTGCTCATCACTCGCACGCCTAAGCAGGATTGGATGATACACCCACAGTGGGTTGACAGGTGCGTATGTTAGTTACGTACATTGTTCGAGCTATTCTTCATTGCATAACTTCACCCATGATTTATTGTTCATAATTTGTTGCACAGGTTGGCTTGGGCGGGTCTCCTACCGCTGGCGCGGATGGTTGAGGCAACCGCGGCTGAGTGGAGGCTCATGCCGCAAGGTGACGACGATGAGGAGCCACGAGAGCAGTACAATGAGCGGTCTCGTCGTTTTTGTTACGACCGTTCGCTGATCACCTGTTTAGTGGACCGTTGGAGGCCTGAGACCCACACCCTACACTTTCCTTGGGGAGAGATGGCGCCTACTCTCCAGGACGTCTCGTTCTTGCTGGGGCTACCGCTGGCTGGAGCCACAGTTGGACCGTTGGAGCCTCCAGTAGGTTGGCACGAGGACATAGTGTTCCGTTTCGCAGGTGTTGCTCAGGGGGTCGGGGAGTTGGTCCGAGATGGAAACGGGCCTAATTGGCGGTGGTTGCGCAACTTTCAGGTAACTCTGACCGCCTTTCTTATTCATTGCAAACTTACTTTAAAAGTGTATTACCTTTCTTATGTCATTTTTCCGTGTAGATCGGTGCGCTAGGTTACCCTGCTATCGCGCTTACAGAGCTACAGGTTGACCGTTGTTTAGAGGCGTACATCTTGTGGCTCTTCGACAAGGTGATGTTCACGTCCAACCACGTGACCACTGTTGATGCTCGCTACATTGGAGTAGCACGGGAGATCGCGGATGCACATTGCCGTGAGGACATAGTTCAGAGGAGTTGGGGTTCAGCCGTCCTGGCCGCCACTTTGAGAGGCATGTGTAATGCTTGCACCAGGCGCGCCGAGAAGTCGGCGGTGCTGGGGTGTCCACTTCTGTTGCAGCTTTGGCCGTACGAGCGATTCCTGATCGGACGGCCGACCCTGCAGTTCGACGAACCGTACGATGCTTCGGATTACCATGGGGGCCTAATCGACATGCCTACTCTTGGGACATTCTGGACACGGAGACGGGTTAGTTTTATAGCTAATATGGTTTAAAAATTACTTCATTTATTTGCGTTCGTACTAATTATTTTTAGTCCCGACAGGTACGATATGCTAGCGAACAGGTCAGGAACTGCTACCCAGCTTTCACCTCTCAGTTCGATACGTTGCATCCTAGCCAGGTGATCTGGGAGCCGTACAGTCCAGATGCGTTGGCGCGACGAGTGCCTAGCGGGATCTCAGCTTTGTGTACCAGAGACCAGGAGTACTGGTTGACGAAGGCAACCGTGGTGTTCGACGTCACTGTTGAGATAACAGCGGTGCACCGAGTGATGCGTCAATTCGGCAAACGACAGTTGTGTCCTCCCCCAGCACCGCCCGTGCTTCAGCCTCACATCCACAGGTAAGAGCACAGAAGGTCGCACTGTCAAATAATAGTACTGGTATATCGTTTCGTCAGTTCGCACGAATAACCATGAAATGTAGGTACACCCGCAAGGGTGGAAGCAAGACGGCTACAACTTAGGCACGATACCTTGCGCCGTTTGTCGAACGGTGGTCGACGGCAAACGCAGATCTCTGGCACGAGGACGCGGCCTTCGATCCAGCGGAGTACGATGCGTACCTCCAGTGGTACCGCTCCGGGACGAGGTTGTTCTACGTACCGCGTGCCGACCCAGATGAGATGCAATAGGGCCGCATGTCGGATCACTACCCGGCTGCTTCTGTTGTTGGCGTCAGGCACCACGCGGTTAGTGCCACGGTTGTCTAAATTTCGTATGAAATATCGAGAACACTAGTACGTACCAACTAATAGCTATTTTCGCATTTGCAGGCGCAGATGACGCTTGAGGCTCAGGAGGAGGTTGCCGCACTTATTAACCGACTTGACCTGGGGATTCAGATCACTTCCTCCGAGCATCAATCGGCTTGGGAGCGGCTGAATGGCAAGCTTCGGAAGATCTTCCAGACTTTGACCTGTGCGCGCACGTCAGACGTCGCGCCTGCACGGCATAGTCGTCACGCGCACCGTCCCCCGCGGCACTCGTCCTCGTCGTGGCAGCCGCAAGTCCAGGTTCATCCTCCTCTCCCGACGCAGGCCAGAGGCTCCTCGTGGCATCAGCAGCGACAGTCGTCACCAGCCCCTACACCACCTCTGCCGACGCAGGCGGGCAGCTCGGCCTGGTTGCAACAGACACAGACGACACCAGAGCCTGTCCGGGCGCGTCCGGATGGCTCGTCGTGGCTACAGCAGCCACAGTGGACACCGCAGCCGGCACCGCCAGTCCCGACGCAGGCGGGTGGCTCGTACTGGTACAATTCGCAGTCTGTGATGATCCACAATATAGGTAAAGCCGTATTGGTAATATGCTCTTAGTATGTTGCTGGATTATATTAGTGAAAATGATTGTTAACTGTAGGTGAAACGGTTCCTGTTTTGGTGTTCCCGAGTTCGTCGGATACTTTTGAGTACAGCGACGTGTGGCACGGCACGGATGGTTCAGGGATTGTTCCTCACTTCCCGGCGTTTCAGACTCCACCACCACCACCCACTCAGGCCACACAGTCGCCTCCTCGCACGCCTCAGGAGGAGCCGATTTACGGCAGGGGTCACTGTCAGCCACAGCTGCCGCAGCCCTTGACACTGTCAGGTCCTCGCAAGAGACCACGTCGTCGTACTCGTCGAGCTGCCGCACCCGCCGCACCACAGGGAGGCCCAGGAGGACCTGACCAGGGAGACGAGCAGGAGTAGTTTTTTTTAGCCGTACGTTCGCAGCAGTTCCTTTTGCATTATGTCTATCTGTAGTCGTACTGAATTGTGTTTGAAGTACGGGTCCCATGACATTATTCGTGTTTGAAGCCCTGGAATGTTGTAACGCAACTATTTACCTCACACGCGCTCCGCTGTTGAGATCACTCTTCCGTCTGACCTCCCGAACTCTAATGTCCCTTCTCTCCCTCTTGCTCCGGAACTCTGCTCCCTCTCCTCTCTATTGTTGTTTCAATTTCTCGCTGAATCGGTGCGAGGCAGAGGCAGGCGAGGAGTGAATAAATAGACGCGTGAGGGCTGCGCTGGACGCGTTCACGGGCGGCCAAAGGCAAAAAAGGGGCGCTCGAGGGGGCCTGGATGCGACTGAAAGCCCTGACAGGAGGTCGGCCAGAGGGCCCGGGGGGCGGCTGCTGCTTTTGGCGCGTAGTTGGTCGACCGTTGGCCGACAACGCCGTTGTTGACCGACGGTTGGCCGACAACGCGTTGTTAGCCGACGGTTGGCCGACAGGAGGTCTGCCCGAGGGCCCCCGCTGCTTTTCGGCGCGCAGTTGATCAACCGTTGGCCGACAGCGGCGTTGTTAGCCTACGGTTGGCCGACAACGCTCATTTCGGTCCGCGGTTAGCTGACAAACGCGTTGTCGGCTAACCGTTGGCCGACAGACGCATAGTTTTGCAATTTTTGAGTCGAGACATCCAGATTTGGAATTTCTGATTTTAAAAATATTATTTATAAAAAAAAGTCATTAAGTGAGAGCAAATTGACATCAGACATGCAGCTAACTGAGAGTATAAGTGGGTGAAAAAGGTGAATATTATAACTGTTGATGATATCATTATCACCATAAGATTGAAATGGTTTATAAAGTATATGTCGGGAAAACTTTGTAAGAAATCAATATTTAAGAGAATACATCATCCTATAATAAGTATAGATCTGGCATCTAGCCACTTGACTTATTGCTTTAATTTTCTAATGTTAAAAGATAAAGAAACACGGGGACCACGATGTGCATTTGTAGGTGTAAGGCTCCATCTAAGATGATTCAAATTCTAGTGCCTATGTTTATACGTACATAGGTGCACCTGAGCATATTCTTTCCATATGTGTCTATCTGTCAATCCTGTAATCGCGAAAGAACGTATAAAATTATAGAAACTTTATATTAGAGAATTGTAATCTTAAATTTAGTAATGATAAATTTTAACCATATATTATACTTGGAAGATGAAATAACACCTACATTAGACCAAACAGAGACAACAAAATCAGAAGTTCCTTCACTTGCATTATTTCCATCCGGTTTGCAATCAAGTACATGCTAAATAAAAGATGGAGCACAATACTGTGACAACAAATATATTTAATACATTCTCCATCCATTAAGAAATATATGACGTATTTTGTCCATTAAAGTTCATGCTTTAACCATAAAACTTTTATACAATATATTGTTAGTAGTAGAGTCTACTTGGACCACATAATTCATAAAGTTTAGCAGAATTTTGAGAAAAGGCACTCTCGCGAAGCATAGTATGGTTCCTCTACTTGACTTGAGAAGAGGAATGAGAAACACATTTATGTTTTGCCGAAACAATGACAATTAGGTATTATAGTCCGCCACAGATGTGTAATTATAGAAAATATTTTTCCGCTTTGAACTATATCGGTCTGACAAAGTAAACGTCATTTATAAATATTAAATCAGCATGTCTCCGTTTTCATATGGCAGTCAGCCTGTTTACATATATGACTATCGTACGTTCTCAGGAAATATATTTGGAATCGTACTTAGTTGGAAAGGAAAGCTAACACAATTAATTACAATCCAAATATCTTTCCTCGTAATAGCATTTGTTTGGGGCTCCAGCAAGTTGCTAGGGTGATACTCCGTAATTGGTTTCGATTAAACTTTCCAGATGGATAGAGAGATTAGATTTGTTTTTAAACAATCTAAACCATTATAACTTAAGCCTACCGGATAAATGGTTAATGAATCAGGCCATCATAACTTGATCGCATCAGATAGATAGAGAGATTAGATTTATTTCTAAAATAATCTGAGTTGTTATAACTCGGTCCCACCAGATAAATGTCTTAGATCCCGTGCAATTGCAAGGGGTTAGCTTTTAACTTCAGTTGATCTATAATGAGATGATGATGGCTATGATAGGGCATGACGATTCCCCATGCATGCATGTATCCACGCTATAGCTAAGATAGTTCGTAGTTGATTGAGTGGCTCAACAATCACCATACAGGAGTTGTACGTAGCATCCAATTGTTTAAGGATTGAACTACACGGCGACGCGCCCCAAATAGACATCCACAGTGACATATAAGAGCAAGAAACATGCAACATGCAGAAAAATTCAAAATAGATGATATCATCAAAGATTCTTCCTATTTTAAAATTTTAAAATATTTTATCACTTAAACCCTTACTCTGATTGGCAATCTGTTTTCACTGTTAGCTACATCACGACGAAATCTTCAAATCTAGATCCCATGTTGATATGTTCCGACGATTTTTTTATAACGTCAGTAGTTACCAGATTCAATGAACGAATTACCTAGATTGTTACTGCTGAGCTACCAGGTTACACTTACATGGTTACCGAATTAGTGAATATCACTGCTACACCACTCAAACTTATATTTCAGTGCTCTAATGGTCCAATATCATCAAGTACTACGTAAATAATATATCATTATTCTCTCTATATACTTGCATAATAGTACATAATGGCTAATGACAAATCAATTACTGCCTGTAGCCGTTCGCTAATAACCTGGTAAGTATTCATTTTTAACTTGGTAGCCTGTACATTATAATTTGATAGTTGGTGACGACAAAATAAGTTTCGTCAAAATATATTAACATGGGATCTAGTTTTGAAGCCCTCGTCGAGATGAGTCTAATGGCGAAAAGGGATCACGAATTGGATTAACGGTTTGGGAGATAAATCATTTTAATTTCACATTTAGAATTAGATGCACTGATGTCATCAAATCTGGACCCGCCTCATCGGTCTTTACCCAACGGATAATAGCCAGCGTTATTGTCTTAATCCAACGAACAATAGCTCGTATCATCACTTGATCCAGCGGATAATAGCCCGCGTCATCTCTTGATCCAGCAGATAATAGCCTGCACCATCGCTTGATCTAGTGAACAATAGCACGTCGCTGTGAAAGACAAACCAGGGCACGTGCCCCGGATAGATTTTCTGACTGTTTAATTCCAAATTACGGAAGTTGTACTTAGCATGCAATTGTTAAATTTGAATTTACAAATATATACAAAAATATTTGGGTACAAATCAACTTGTTAGAGTTGTATTTAGCTTAGAGTAGTCTTGCTAGAGTTATATTCAAATGGGAGTCTTTCTTTGACACAGCTGTATTTGGATACATATCAATTTGTTAGAGTTGTATTTAGCTTGAAATCTAGCTAGAGTTGTATTCAACTTGGAACCTACGAATTTTTTTTGTCTATTAACGTGGGAATTTCTAGAGAGTCCGTAGTAATAGACTGTAGCTGTAATCCTTTTTTATGCGAGGTAAAGAGGAAAGATTTGTTGATCATGAATCAGGACACATTCTTTACACTGCGTCGACGTGACACAGGCCGAGACTCTAGCTTCATGAGGTACTTTTTTAACATCAGGCAACTTTATTAACTAATGGTTAAATCATCTTCCATTATAGGTGCGAAAAACTCCAGAGCATCCGCGGTCCAAACACAACCGAAGCCCTGGAACTTATAGTGCCTAGCTAATTCGTGAGCCACCTTATTGGCATCACGAGGACAGTGATTACAAATTGCCTGATCGAACGAAGCTGATAACACACAACAGTCATCGATAATAACTGAACCAGACGCACGGTACTCCATTCCATTGATTACTTCAACAGCCTCCATAGAATCGGATTCACGATATATCATATGCGCACCGATCTGAGTTGCTAGGGGGATGCCGTTCCTGATTGCTTCTACCTCCATTGATGGAACATCACACACATACGGTGTCATCATGCTCCAAACACTCCTACAAAATTCCTTATTACAAATAGTTCAAAAATCACGTCACAAACGATTTTCTAAACCATCTATAAGTATGGGTCTGTGAGGACCATTTTCTATCACAAAAGGTTGCTTAAAACTGCCTGCAATACCTTTTCGAATTACGAAGAAAGGAATAATAAAATATGCACCGCCCCTGCCCTAGTGAGTGCCGCCACCGGCGGGCCAACTGGTTGGCGAGCCACTCCTGTCACGGTGACGTCGGTGGCGGCGGGTCCGGACGCAGCAATGTCGGTGGCGACTTGATCCAGTCACGGTGAGATCAGTGGCAACGAATCCTGTCGCGACATCGGTGGCGACCTGATCTGATCGCGACAACCTCAGTGGTGGCGGATAGGGCTGTGGCGAGCTCGGTGGCGGCAGATCCCAAGTGTCGCGCCTCCGCTACTTCAGCTCGAGGTGCTGCGTTTCCTCTACTCGAGGTCACGCTACTCCACCACCGCCGGAAGTTGCGCAGCAACATGAGGTGCCGCTATTGTGCGTGGGAGCTCCGCCCTAGGAGAGAGAGAGGGAGTAGCAGCGGGGGCGCCATAAAGGAGCGGAGGAAGAGAAGCTGCGTGAGCCACTTGAGATCCAAGGACCGCCGCGAGATCCGGTCCTCCTGGCTTGCCACCGCTATCGCCGGACTCGCCAGTTGGTGCATTGGCACGCGGCGGGCTCAGCACCTAGTTGTAGCATGGAGAGGTTGGGAGAAAGAGGTGTGAAGTCGGGAGAGAAGAGCGCCGCAAGATGGGGGATTGGGGGCTTAAGGTTTGTGGGAGGTGTGAAATTGGGTTTATGTACTATCTGTGAGCTGGGCAGTTTGGGCCTACCTTGTGGACTAGGCTAGTTTGGCCTGGTATTCATAGACGGTTTTTTTCTTAAATCGGTTGTGATGTCTAGGCTGAACTAGTTTTATCACGGACGGTCTTTTAACAAAACTACCTATGATGACATTGTAGACGATTTTTTAAAAGAATCGCCTATGATGAGTATGTTATTACATACGATTCATTAAAAACATCTATAAAAGATTCTGTTACAGATGGATTTTAGTAAACCGCCTATGATTGAGAGTCTTATATAACCCTTTTGTAGTAGCGAAGCTGCTAGTAATATGCCAGATTCATCTGAGATCACAGCTCCAGCCGCACCAGATTCCAAGTTTGCACAGTAAGCGGCATCAACATTAACTTTAATTTAACCGTACATCTACGAGGTCACGTCCATCCTTTTCTTCTCTCTGAGGGGGCCAGAAGTTTGCTCCCTTCTAGCATTAGCGATGGTATCTCTGATAGATATAGCAGAACGTGCCGCCGAGGATACTGCTTCACCACGAACCGTTTGTCGCCGTCCCCAACAAAGATACCAGGTTGCCATGGTGATCAACTTGGGCACACGACGAACCCTAGTCAGCACACCATGGGATGAAGTGTTACAGATACGCTCTTCAAGGATAGCTTCCTCGGCTCTGTCCACTTCCAGAACAGCTCCAATGTATGGCCACAACCCCAACTTATGACAGACTGGACACTGCACTGGAGTTTAGATGTGTCGGTTGTACAAGTTGCAAAAGCATGAATAATGCCATGCAGCGCACGCCATGCAAAAGTTTGCGTCTTCCATGGTACTTCTAGTTTCCACAGCTTATCCCATATCGGATTAACCCTTCATTCACCTTCTCCATTTGTTCTTCTAATTCTTGTACCAAATCGATGCTTTCACTCAATATGATAAGCTGATCTCACCGAGAAGATACCAGTCTTAGTGCCATGCCACGCTATGAAATCCTCCTGTTCATGATGAGGAGGAATCTGGAGAATGCGGTGGACGTCCACCGGCAAGAATAGATCACGACTAAGCTCTTCATCCCAATCACCAGTAGAGGGGTCAATCAATCCATCCACCTTAGTAATCACAGCATGTCCACGGCGAGAGAACAGCGCCTTCCGTGTTGGACTGGTAGGCATTCTTCCAAATATGATCTCTCTTGAAATTTGTAAGCCAGCAATTATACTCTGACAAGTAAATGATGATCCATTTTTCACTCCAGCCGACAGAATGTCACCTGAAGGGTAGTACATTGCCTTGAGTACTTGTGCAAAGAAAGAATGAGGTGCAAGTCGCCAAGCCTGTTTTGCCAACATAGCAAGATCAATGCAGATCTCGGAAGCCCATTCCTCCCTGTTTCTTAGGTGCATACATTTTCTACCATGTCATCCAATGCATCACACATTTTCTACCATGTCATCCAATGTATCTTCCTTTTATATGTGTCATCACCCTACCAATAGTGCACTACCGGATTTTCGACCTTTGCCGTGTGCCCAGGGCACACGGCGAAGCACGAAATGCGCTCGGCAAAGCGTTTGCCGAGTGTAACACTCGGCAAACAACGCTCGGCGTACACCCTGCCGGCAAATCTTTGCAAATATTCTTTGTTATCTTAAACACCCACATAGCATTCGAGGTGATAGCTTGAGCAATTGCCTTCGTAAGAGTTTCTTTACATCCTGTCGAGAAGCATTTTTTAAAGGATCAAGATGTCATCTAGAGGGGATGAATAGTTATTTTTAAAATAATTACAGATTTGGCTCAATCCTGATGCGGAATTAAATTAGTCAGATTTTCACAAGCATAAATTATAAAAATATTAGGCTCAAGTAAGTGCATGAAAACACTATGTCTATGTCAAGATTTATAATCCTAGAATGACAAGCAAGCAATTAAGTCGCTCCAAAATAAATACAACTATTCTAGTACAAGTAAGAATTGCAATAATGTGAAGGAAAGAAGAGCCACAAATGATGTTTAATCTCGGGGTTCAGATATCCACCGATATCCTACATCTCTGTTGAGGGAGCCGAGTCACCTAGACCCTAGCCGGCACCGAATCGTGCTCTTTCCTTCTTTAGGGTGCACCGAGCGAACCCCCTTCATGGGTAGCTCCTTCCTGTACTCCGGAGATGGCAAGCTCCACGACCACTTCATCAACCACACGGGTCTATTCACGAGCTTCTCGAAGATATCACTGAGCCAACACCGCTAAGCCTTCTAGGAGGCAGTGGTCTCTAAGAGTAACAAACTCTCGAACTCTCATTCGAACCAATCGACACAAAGAGCTCAAATCAATGCAAATAATGCAATTGTGAAGTGTAACCAACGCACTACACTTCTCTCACACCTCACCAAGAACAACACATGGACAAGAGAGGTTTAGAGAGGGAGGAAGCAAGTGGAGAAGGTCAACAAATGACTCCAATGGCAGCTACCACCTCCCTAAGCCGGCTAAGGTGAGTACTTATACTCAAACCATCAAAAACAAGCTGTTGAAGATTTCTGACTGGGCCAACCGGTCTAACAGCCCCCACCTCTGTCAGTGATACGGGGAACGGGGCCCCCTAAACCGCTGGAAAAGGCCCAACTTGACGTCGCGTCACCAAGGACGTGGGAGTCAAGAGGAGGTGCTCGGGGGCTCACCCCAAGCGCTGGATCCACTCGGACGTGGGAGCCAAGAGGAGGTGCCCGGGGGCTCACCCCGAGCACTGGGTCCACTCGGCCGTCAAGGGAAGCCCCAAATCGTTCCTTAAGGATGCTCCCCGAGCACCCAAGGTGACTTGGCTCCCACTCGGGACAGCGAGTACCTCTCCCAGGCAGTGAGATGGCTTAAGCCACGTGCTCGGGAGTCCCCAAACACGGAAACCCCGAGCACCCTTCGTGGGTCCCTACCCAGTACACGTGGCCCGACAGGCGCATTGAATGCCTGTCTGTGCAGGCATTCCTATTCCAAGTCCGTTGTGGACAAGATGGTGATGTCCTGGTCAATTTCTGTCCTCCCATGTGATAAGTCCCATCAAACTGTCGGTCTTGGCAGGGGATGGAACGGTCTGGCACCTTTTTGACTTTGGGGCTCGCCGCCACGCGCCCAGGCGCATACCTTCTGTCCCTGGTCAGTGGGGCTAGGGTAGCTGCAGCATGGTCCGTGATAGAGGACGTTCCGGGAAGTCTTCACCTTCTAACCCAACCCCGTCATGATGACCCATATTCCAACCAAAGCGTGACGGGAACTATTCCACTACAGTAACACTCAACCACCGGCGTGGGTCGCCCACGCCCCATCCGTCAGCAACACTACTGCTACAGTGTATTTGCCTTTCGGCCTTTGTGGTGACCCCAGGTATATAATGGGAGAACCAAAGCCATGAGAAGAAGAGGAAAAAAAAGGAGGGACCTAGAGATAAAAAAAGAGGAGAGCAAGAACACCTGAGTTTTCTGGCTCATTGTAATCATCCAAATATTCATATATACGCAAAAAGCAGGACGTAGGGTTTTACACCAAGAAGGTGGCCCGAACCTGGGTAAATCACGGTCTCATCCCTAGCTTCCTGCTGTTCAAGATCTGATGTAGCTCCTGTTCCTCCGCTTCCCCGGCCGAATCCCAAAGGGGGTCCTTCCGGACCACCGACGCCGGTGTTTGTTCACCGAGAACCTCCAATGGTTGGAACATGATCATTGGACGCACAGGCACACAAAGATCTCCAAAGCTCAGAGTCTCTCGTACCAAGCCTTGATACTCCAAAAGAAAACTTCAGTCTAGAAATAATCCTCTGGGACAAAACAAACTCTTTGTCACAACCTCGAAGACTCGCAAAACTACGGAGTCTCTAGTCAGGGATGCCAGTCACACCGCCCCCTAGGACCGGTCAGACCACCTGCCACTATGGTTGACTCTAGACACTAGAGCATAGGCTGGTCAGACCACCCATCAGGCCAGTCAGATCGCCCTGCCCTGGAAAACTGTTTCAAGGCCTATTCTCATAGCCTCCAAGAACACATCTCTGAGAATACTGAGAACACTCCCACAAGATATTGAGGTCAACTTGGATACTCCGACCACAAATTTTGGATATTCCAAACCGCACCCACAAAAAAGATGGAGAATGGAACCCAATGTTCTAACTCCCCTTGACACAATGATATGTTACACATGCAATGGTTTGAGAACTTGACAGGTGACCCAATCAAGCTACTCATCTGATAGCTCCTCTTGATAGCACGTTTATCTATTTTGTAATCTGGCCTCCCTCCAAACTCCTTGAGACTAGTCAAATAGGAAAATCTAGTCTAGGCATACCTTTGCCTTGTGTATTCTACTTGATCTCGATGATGTTCATTATCCATACTTTAAGCCAGAATCATCTTAATCACTGTCGTTTTATGAAGTCTTTCAATTAGCTCCCCTATAATCCAATATTGGAAGCCTTCTCTTGAAATCATCTTCTCTGGCCCATCTTCTCTTGATGGATCACAAGCTTCAAGCATGTATTTTCTCACTGTGCCTATCTTGAGCTTGCACTTCTCAACCTTGATGATCATCACACTTGATGTCATCCTCATGGGATCCTAATGGAATTATCTTTTTGATGCAAGCCCATAATTTGGTACTGTCGGTGTACAAACGTCGGTATCGGTGGTCCGGATGGACCCCCTTTGGGATTCGGCCGGGGAGGCGCAAGAACAGAAACTACGATGATCTTGAGTGGCAGGGATGCTAGAAAAGAGACAGTGATTTACCCAGGTTCGGGCCACCTTCTTGGTGTAAAACCCTACGTCCTGCTTTTTGTGTATATATGAGTATTTGGATGGTTACGATGAACCAGCAGCACAGGTGCTCCTGTTCTTCTTCTTCTAGGGTTCGGATGTCTAGGGTTGTGTTGTCTAATGGAGGAGCCTCCCTTGCATGGCCTCGGTTCTCCCCTTATATATCCAAGGGTCACCACAATGGCCGAAAGGTAAATACATTATAATAATGCTTGTTGCTGATGAATAGGGCGTGGGCAAGCCACACCGGTGGTTAAAGATTCGCTGTAGCGGAAAAGCACCTGTCACGTCTTGGTTGGAAACCGGATCATCATGATGTGCCCGTGTCAGGAGGTGAAGACTTACTGGGACGTCTCCTGACACGAGCCATGCTTCAACTACCCGAGCCCCACGGACCAGGTGCAGAGGGCATGCGTATGGGCGCGCGACGACGCGCTCTCAAAGTCAAAAAGGCGTCTGACCGTCCCATCCCCTCCCAAGAATGATAGCCGATGCAGCTATCTCTTGGGAGGATGGGAACCTATCAGGATTCACCATCATGTCCACTACAGCGGACTTGGAGCAGACAGGCCCGTCAGATGGGCATTAAATGCGCCTGTCGGACCACGTGGACTGAGGAGGGGCCCACAAGACGTGCTCGGAGCTCCCGGGATCGGAGACTCCCCAAGCACGCCCCCTGGGCCGCTCCGTCATCCAGGGGAAGCTCTTGGCATCCCATGCGGGGGCCAGGTCGCCTTAGGTGCTCGGGGCGAGCCCCCGAGAACCTCTTCCTGGCTCGCCCTGGACGGGGGCCAAATAGCCTCGGGTGCTCGGGGTGAGCCCCCGAGCACCTCTTCTTGGCTCGTCCCGAGCGGGGGCCAAGTCGCCTTGGGTGCTCGGGAAGCACCCTTAAGGGGCGACTCGGGGCACCCCTCGATTAGCCGAGTGGGAACGGTGCTCGGGGTGGGCCCCCAAGCAACTCTTCTTACTCCTTCGTCCTTGGCGACGCAGTGTCAAGTTGGGCCTCTACCAGCGGTTTAGGGGACCCTGGTCCCCGTATCGCCGACAGGTACCAAGTCCACTTGATCACACCATCACAAGTGGCACATCCTTCAAGCTTTATGTTGATCCATAATTGGTACCAAGCCCATATTCTTCATGCATCACCAATGGAACACAACCTCATATCTAAATCAAGGAAACCGTTAGTCCACGAGAATTGTCATTAATTATCAAAACCATACTTGGAGGCTAGTTGCACTTTCATTCTCCCCCATTTTGGTAATTGATTACAATCTCAACAAGAGGGTTTATAAAATTTAAAATTTTCCAAGTATACTACTCATTCGGGAATAAATAGGACACTTGAAAAGGCTTTGATAGCATCAAATATCATGAAAGTATTTGATGTTATCACAACCGATCTTTCTAGCATCAAATACTACACAAGTGCTCGATGTTAGTAGAACCACAATATATAGGACAAACTCCCCCATGATATATTCATGTGTTTATGAACTTGCATTTCATTGCATATTGTGATTTTTTCAAAATTGCGACGGAGTTTCCCCGATATATTTGAACTAAGCAAGCAAGCAACAATAATCAATATCAAATACAAATATGCATGCATGTCATACAGAAGATCCATCATGATATAATTTGGACCTAACATCACACAAACCCCAAAGATCCACATAAATAAGATCAAGCACATAAGTTGTCCAAATTACATCAAATCACACATGAACAAGCACATAGTGCAGTACATAAGCTAGGGATGGTTATTAAGCTTACAAAAATATATTGCAAGAATGAGCATAAGCTTAATACAACACAAGCAGCTGAATAGATATATCAAACAAGAAGATAACTAGCTCACATAACTAAACACCCAAAAGAGGCAAGGCACAAGGCCAACCCTTGAAGACTTCTCCTCAATCTAAACCCTCTAGACTTCTCCCCTATAGGCATCAAGTGCAAAAATGGAGATTAATCTATTAAGCCCGAGAACCACCTAGTGAGAGGAAGAAGGACCACTAGGAGGCCAAGAAAAGTTGCAATGATGACGGCAACGAGGAGGAGGGTAGGAAACTTGGCCCTGCTGCTCCAGATACGTCACACAAGTATCCATGGTACTGTAGGTCTGCCTGAGGTGCTTTAGATCCTCTCTCATCTCTCCAAACATCACATCTCACTGAACATCCCTCTCATCCATCCTAGTCATGGTCATATACAAATTCTATAGGTGTCCTGACACGGCTCTCATGTAAGCATCATAATATACAATGGAATCCCAAACTGGTAAGGAGCCTAATCATGAAACTAGAAAAATTGTTGGTGTGGTTGTGGAAGGTCTTGCTCATGATCTACATCTGGAGGAGGGGCAAGCTGGGGGTGAGCCACTGGGCTCCTTTCTCTTGGAGTGTAGTAAAGGTGAATAGAATCAAGATCACAATAAAGACCATCTACCTCCCTGTAGAGTAATCTCATGATGGAAGGTGCATAATATATGTTTCACGTCTTATCCTAATTATGCAGTTATGATATCAAACGGATCACCTCTCATGATAGGATCACCTCTCATGATGTTCCAAATAGGATATCTAACTTTTTTATTTTCACCACACCTGGGAAAAGTAGACTTCTTAATGATTCTATTGAGAACACTAGGAATGGTGTAAAGGCCTATGACTAGCCTGGGCTGCCCGTGAAAGGTAGGCTGGTAGAACTCAAACTTCCCAACAACGGATGGCTTTAGCTAAAGATGTATCTTTATCTCTCCAACATAGCTCACAACCCCTAGACCTCTAGCAAAATCCCTATTGGTGGTAGAATATATGTTCTCTTTAGTCATCCACTTTAGATTCTTGCACTCGGCATCAACACATAATGTGGTATGAAACTAGCGAATGAACCCTTTGTTGAAATCTTGCTTCGTAGTCATGAGCCTGTCAAGCCCAACTACTCTAAACATATCATGTAGCCCTGGATAGTCTGTGTCATTATCCACTACACTCCTTCTAAATTAAGTATGCTCAACAAAGCTATTATGCCTATAGATCCACTAGTATACCTGCTCCCGGAACTTGGTGTAGAACATGAGATCTAGTGAGGAGTTTGGTTCAACAAATTGATCTGCATGCCTTCTGACTTGATAATCTTGAAGAGACATGCTAGCAAATCTGAATGGATCATTCTCATCAGGTTCATCTTCCTCATCCTCTTCCTCTTCTTCATTACCATCAAACACCTCAAAGTCCCCCCCCCCTCGTATTCTTCCTCCACCTCAACTTGGCAGGATTTGTAACTTCCTCTAGTCTTTGGAACCATGATCTCTGTCAAACACACCATGCAGACTCATGTGACAGATTGACATGGGTGGAAATCAACGGAAAGGAAAATCAGAAAGAAAATTTGTTGTTTCCATCCTCTCTATTTGGGGCTTTTTAAGTTGGTCTAGAAGGCGGTCTAGATCACCGCACGGTCAGACCGGTGCTAGGAGCAGTTTAAACCGGCCAAACAAATAAGGTCGGTGGAGATCAAAATTTGAGAAATAATGCTCCAACGGCAACAGTCAGTCAAAGGAGGGCATACAAAATACCACAATCTACATGCTCAAAGAATTTCGCACTGATGATTTAAAGGATTGAATCAGAAAATCCTTAAACCCTGGCCAATTAGGGGAAATTGCAAAATTTGAACAATGCAAGTAATGAAGGTGATTTATTGGCACTTCGAATAGATTGGAGATGGAGAGGGACATCAACAAGCTCCAAGGAATGGCCAGGAATTGAATCCTACCACAAATTCTCACAATGAAATTTTAGGGATAGGAGAGATGCAACCCTATCTCCAACATATGGAGCAAAGGGAGGAGAGAGCTCATTGGAGATAAGTCCTCGGTGAGGAGGGAACGGTTGGCTGAAATGATGATCTCACCAGCAGCGGGGAACAGTGGCCACGGTAGTCACTCAGGCCGCCTCTCCACTTGGGTCGAGGGAGAGAGAGAATCATAGAAGATAGAGAAAACTGCTCGGTTCTGAAAGAAAAAGAGTAATAGCCCACAGAGCGGTCTAACCACACCGGCAGCCACTCGAACCAGCCCAACTCCAAGCCGACCGGTCAGACCGGGATCCCAAACCGCTCAGACCACTGATGCAAGTTTCACTCAGAAACTGTGAGGAGAGAGGGAAAAGAATAGAAGAGAGTTTTGACTTGTGCACCTAGCGCGGAATTTTATTTTTGTAGCTCCAACTAGCATCATATAATCACACAAGACTATAGTTGAAGATAATCCAGATGAAGACATGATCCAAATAAAAATTAGAGAATAAATGGAGCACCAAGCACCAAAATTCTCAAAAGCCAATGAAATCCAAGAAGTTATATATTAATGGATATTTTGTGATATAGGGACTTATACAAGCTTGCATGCCACGAAATGATTAGATAATCAAAGATATCAATGTTAGGTTGTATTTCTCATATATTCACATTTTCAAGCATATGATATGCACAAAGAATAACACTCCCCAATAATGTGATATCCATTAATTTCTCACAAGAGTTAATTAAAATACAATAAGAGACAACGAAGGCTCAAATCTACACAATCAACCATATGATGTGCAAAACAACCTAAACAAGCAATGTAGCACAACCTAAGAATAATAGCCACAAAATACTTATATATGCTAGGAACAAAACCTACATGTGCTAGTTAACCAAAAACTATCATGCTAGTAGATACAATCTACTCAAGCTAAGTATCAAAACTTATACATCCTAGTGTATACTACCTACGCATGTTAGATAACATAAATCTAAGCACACTAGGAGACATAGGATTAAATCATGCTAGGTATAAAACCTACACATGCTAGGGCCTAGTAACTTCCATTGTAAACTATGTGAATACAAGTTACCACAAGGATGCGCATTGGACTGATGATGGAGCAATAGTCCACTTGACTTGGCTTGAATTTAGCACATGAAGAAATACACAATCTTCAAGAAATAGCCAAGTCTCCAATGCCCTCCATGTCATCTATTGTCAAGTTTGAGCTTGATGGTTCCCAACAAGGTGGGTCCTAAGAAATTAGTCACAATAGGCTTGGCTACCCAAATGACCTTTTTCTTGACCAAGCCACTTTGAGTACCAACAAATTTGGTAAACATATTGCCAACGTTATCCTTCCTAAGGAGTAATGATCATTGACTATGGAAGGCTTAGTGGAAGTACATTTGGGAAATGATATGACTAAATGTCCTTTCTCATGGCATGAATAGAAGGTTTTTTCACTTCGTCTTGTTTCTTTTTATTTTTTCCCTTGATTAGTATTTTCTTGGGCTCTCATGGCTTGTGGCCTTTCTTAAACTTGAGGCTTCTTCCATTGTTACTTCTTACTTAAGGATTTCTTCTTCAAGGGACATGATCTCACATGATGTCCCTCCTTTTTGCACTTCAATCAAGTGATGAGAGCCGGGTTGTTGGCTTGACCTTGACCCTTCTTCTAAGTGGTCTTGGACTTCTTGTAGTTGGAGTTGAATCCTAGTCCACTCTTGTCGTGAGGGTGTCGTTGTTCACTTAGCATCTCATCAAGAGCTCTCTTCCCTTTGAAGCACTTGTTCAAGTCATTCTTTAATGAAGTGAATTGATCCTTGAGCTCTTTTAATTCATCTACAAGGTTAGCGTCAACACAAGTACTAGATGATGTCCAAGTAATGTTGTTGGAGCAACAAGGTGTTGAGAGAAATTCATCACTAGATTTAGTATCATTAAGGTTAGATGAATTACTAGAACTAGCACATGACATTTGGAGTAGAAGTTGTGGTAATGTCCACACGGGGGTCACTTGATGTTACCTTGGTGAGTATGGCCTCATGAGCTAACTTTAGCTTATCATGGGAGACTAGAAGATCTTCATGCAAGCTCAAGAGTTTTTCATGATTTTCTTCTAATTTCTCATAATTGCTAGTTAGCTTCTCAAGTTGAGCCCTTAGCGCAGTATTTTTCATCAAGAGAGATGCTTCACCGAAAATAGACTTAGGAGCACAACCATCATCAATAGGAGACTAGTGGATTGGTCCTCAAATAAAGAATTGCCTTTAGAACCTGGGATTTCTAAATCCACTAGAGAAATGGCATTATTCTTGTTAAACGAAGATGCATGATAAACTTTAAGATCTATAAGAGCATTTGTCAATCTTTCATGAGACTCTATCAAGTTGTCATGCTCCACATTTAAAGCATTCAATTCATCTATTTTTCTCAATTAGCATGTCTTCTTGCTTTTCTAAAGTGTTCTATTGCCTTTCAATAGTACCAAGAAGTTCAATGACTCTAGACATGCTATGCTCATCTAGCTTACCTAGACAATCATCATCACTATCATCTTCATATATTACCTTCATTTTACCTTTTGCCACGAGGCATATGGGAGTGTAGGAGTGAGATGAAGTGCTTCTGGGAGAGGAGGATTCTTCACTCCAATGTTGGGAATCTCGAATGCAAAATTTCCATGCTCATCATGAAATTCATAGTGTAATTTGTTCCTCTTGGCTCTTTTCCTTGGTGGATCTTTCTACTTTGACCTTTTGGCACGCTCTTCACCAATGACTTGTGCCACATTGTTCTTGTTTTCCTCTATAATGTTAGTCTCACAATCACTAAAGGACATATGAGCAATATCATTTGAATAATATGGCATGTCAAGCATATCATCACTATGAATGAGAAACGTATCACTAGAATATATGCATGGGCTAACAACACATGTAAATATATCAAAATTGTTGCTAGAAGTATGTAAGCCCAAAGAGAAGTCAAATCTAGCATTGATAAGTGAAAGATTATCATAAGCTTTTTTTTAGCTCCTCATTTTCTACTCTTATTTTCTCATAAGAATTGATTAGGTTATAATTTGAGACCTCAAATAGTGCATGAAAGCTTGTTAGCTCCTCAAATGAACTTCTACTTGCAAGAAACCCATTGTTCCCATATTCACAATTTTCTCTCAACTTATCAATGGCAAGTTTTGCCTTCTTGATCACGCTACATAGATCATCAAGTGTAAGCTCAATGTCATCATCACAATATGATAGTATCACAATATCACCTAAGAGGTGATGTCACTATATACTCTCTTCATGTATAATGTATGTGAAGACACTGAACATGAGGTTGGTCTCGAGGCTAAATAAGTCTATTTTATCCTCTCGAGCCACGTATCAGGAGAGTCTAATTTTATCCACCAACACGAAGCCATTCCAGTTTCGCTCGCCAACATCTAACACCAGTGCAAATTACCTTTTGTCGTAGCAACGAGGCTAGACAGTGAAGTTGTGGCACCCCCGCACGGCTTCATGGACCTACGAGGGTTGCCCGGGAAACTACGTCGCGAAGACACCGCGGCTACGCACGGGAGTCGCGCGACACGAAGACATTCTAATCAGCCGAGAGCCACGAACTAGAGGAGAAGAGAAGCAAGGGTAGTTTTTATTTCAGATTTTGGGAGGTCTTTTGAATGGAAGGGGGTGCCCATCTATTTATAGGGAAAATGGAGGGGTGGAGGAGATTATAAAAATTCCCTCAGGCTATTTACAATCTTGCCCTTAGATGTATAGTGCCCTCGAGGACGAACCGGTCTTTTCCTCCAGGAATATTCTAGGAATATACCACGGCCCCGCTCGTCATGCATCCCCCGTGGCGACGATCTTCCCGTCGCCTCGAGCTTCCGGTCATCACAAACTTTCTGCTGTTACGAATTTGGCATCGTCACAGACTTAGCGTCGTCACGGACTTGGTGCCATCACGGACTTGGCGCCGCGTCGTCACGGACTTGGTGCCATCACGGACTTGGCGTTGGCACGGACTTGGTGCCGTCACGGACTTGAAGTCTTCACAGACTTGGCGTTGGCACGGAGTTGACGTCGTCACAGATTTGGCATCGTCACGGACTTGGGATCGTGACGGACATGGTGTTTTCACGGAACTTGGCGTTGGCACGGACATGGCGTCGTCACGGACTTGGCGTCGTCACACGGACTTGGCGTCGTCTCACGGACTTGGCATCGTCATGGACCTTGCCGTCGGCACGGACTCTGCGTCGTCACGGACATGGCGTCGTCACGGACCTTGGCGTCAGCACGGACTTGACGTTGTCACGGACATGGCGCCGTCACAGACTTGGCATTAGCACGGACATGACGTCGTCACAGACTTAGCATCGTCACGGACTTGACGTTGACGAATCTTGAGGTTTATTGATTCCTCATAGGTACGAAAAAGTGTCAAAACCAGGTAGCACGGGGACCCTTCTCTAAAACCTTTTAAGCCTTTTACTTGTGTACCGTCCCCAACCCAAATTTGCAGCGGCTCTCCGGCCATGCTCAGATAACGTGGTTGTCGACAGCACGACGAACGACACACTGGCCGTCCTCAGCTTCGTCGCCCGCTCCTCGCCCATGATAACTTAATCTCAAGGCTGTGTGCTCGAGCTCGAGGCGACGGGACACACGGCTACGTGTGCGTCAGGAGAGAATAAAGTGGCTGCGAACCGAGGCCCAGCGCTGTTGCCGTCTTCGCCCTTCCCCGGCGCGCCCACATCCGGTGGTATGTAGAGGCAAGGCAACAAGGCTTGGCGCTTGGCAGCGGGGACTCTGGCTGCTCATGAGCTCTGCTCTCTTGCGCGAGCCGCGCAAGCTCTGCATTCGTGGTGTTAGGATCCTGGGCCAATGGGCGTTGCCAGTGACTTTAGTCCCACCTCGGCTACGGGAGGAGGCTAGGAGCTGCATATAAGGTGGAGTAGCCATCCTCCCATTGGACTAGTCTTTTGGGATGGAGAGGGCTCTGCGCTTGTATGGCAGTGTCCGATGCGCATAAACGTCCGAACGTGGGCCGGAGGTAGGGAGCTGGGCCTGGGACGCTAACATATGGTATCAGAGCTAGGCCGCCATGCCCACCTAGGGGGCTTCTTAGGGGGATGGGGTGTTAGGATCCTGGGCCAATGGGCGTTGCCAGTGACTTTAGTCCCACCTCGGCTACGGGAGGAGGCTAGGAGCTGCATATAAGGTGGAGTAGCCATCCTCCCATTGGACTAGTCTTTTGGGATGGAGAGGGCTCTGCGCTTGTATGGCAGTGTCCGATGCGCATAAACGTCCGAACGTGGGCCGGAGGTAGGGAGCTGGGCCTGGGACGCTAACACGTGGTTAGTTCTCTGGCCTTCTAATTGGTGATATTGATTGGGCCTTTTGAACTACACCCCAAGTGTTACTCGTCCGCGCAGAGGAGGAAGACTAGAACTCTTGACGTCCCGGAATGGGCCTGTGGGGACCAGTTAAGTATGTTGCATTTGTCTAAGAGTGAGTGTTGACTCAGCCTGAGAAATAGATGAACCAATGTTTTAATCTCTGCTCTGGTCTATGTAGGATGACGACTCATCATTCATCAAGCTCCTTGATGACCACTATTGTTCGAGTCCTAGGCTATATTTAGCATTGAGGTGAATTATGAAAATCCTCTTTGGAAGAACTGTTTTTATATAATTTTCTCTTTAGTTAGCTGTCTTCGTTAAAATCGGCAAAATCGAAGTTTAGAATAACACACGGCAACAGATACATAACAGGAAAAAAAAGCACACCACATTAGATTTTCGGAGGTAGTTAAATAGTCAATATTTAACTAGAGAGATACGAATACAAAAAAGTTTAAACTAGCACTTAACGACGTATAAATCCATACTACTTTGTACAATTAGAAAACTCTAAATTTGTGCTAAACCAGAATTTTAAGGTGAGTTCACCGTTGATCTCCTCCTTTCGTTTTTTCGCAATTAACGACGTATAAATCCACAATAATTTCTTAATTCCAGGCAGGTCAGCCTCTCTGTCTGAACTCAGCAAAAGAATACTGCCCTTCCTGTCTTTGCTTTGCGTCACCTTGTTTTCTTTCCATGAATTTCTTCCCTTCAATGCAGTATCTCTCACTATCTTTCCACCCCTAGCTAACTAACTTCCAGTCCTCAGTTCTGCAAATGCAGTTAACAAATTCTCTTATAAAGGAATGATCTAGTTAAGGAGTCGGATAGAATCAGATAAACAGTTTAAGACAACGATATTATCGTGAGTTCCTCTCTATAAATTTTCAGCACTGTTTACCAGCTAGTATTGATGGTACTGTGATGTTATCATGTTAACCATGCTGATCTTGGTTTTCAGGAGGCCAGTAGTGGTAAGGCCATTGTGTCTCTTGGGACTGAGGAGTTGATGTTCCCTGTGCCACAGAATGGGAACAATTCAAAAGATGAACATCTAAAATGAAGTGCCAGAACGTGGGAAAGAATTAAAGAACATGAGTTCAGTGACAACGGGATAAGACTGTAATCAGAATAACTTTGCAAATGTCATATATATATATATATATATATATATATCCAGTGACTATAAATGCCCAGTGACTACACCCCACTATCCACTATTAGATCGTGCTTTGAGATTCACATATTTTATATCTCTATATTGTGCAACAATGTACTTTTAATGATGAATCAATCTATATTTAGCTTGTATCAATCCATTTAAATATATGCTAGGTATTAAAAATGAATTAATGATTAAGTGATTGTCAAATCTAAACCAGATTGATCATGTTTTAGACATGACAGCACTATAGAATTATTTTTCAAGATGTGAAATGAATGTGTGCTATAGTAAATTTTTACGGATCTCAAAGTACCTACATACAATAGATCAAGAGGGGTACAATGCTACATATATATAGCTACCCTGCCCACCCGATCGCATTCTGTTAGAACAAGATTTTACTATCCTAAAGCAAACATTTACCACTACAATTCGCTAACAAGACTTTACCACTATATGCAATACCTTTTACTATCTTGGATGAAGCTTTTACATTAGTTGTTCATTTCTATTAGAATAAGGTTTTACCTATCCTAAAGCAAGCATTTAGGACTACAGACAAGATGATTTACGTTCAGCAGTAGTCGTTTTACATCAGAAGTGCCACTGTCCAAGAAAACTAGGATTTATAGCTAGATTTATGATGAGAAAACAAGACTTTTACGACTTCCATCTTGGCAACTGCCTTTCCATGCACCATCTCCCTTGTGAGTATCGAACTAGATGGCAAAGTGTAATCATAAAAGCATAACTACTTGTCATAAAAGCTACGGGATGCATGTGGTACAAATTGGAGCACAATCCCAATGGTAAATGCATGACTAGCCGATTGTAAATTCTCTGAAAAGGACTACAGATGTAAACATATAGTTATGGATCGTAAATCCTTGTTTTAGAATCGTATAGCACTTTGTTTCTAATAGTAAAACCTTGTTTTTGAATCGTAAGGAATCATGTTTCTAGTCGTAAACCTTGTACAAGGATCGTAAATGCACTGAAGGCTGCAATTTACGATCAGCTGGATGGTTGAGACTCGCTTTTGACTTATATTTTTGTTTGTATGATTCACTAAATGAAATTTACGACCCAAATGCTTAGGTCACATAGAATTAACAATACTAGTATTTACGATTTAGTTGAGGCAATTTATGATCATGTTGTGAACCAGCCTCCACTTGAGAAAGCTAGCGTGTAGGGTGCGCGAAAAAGGCTCGGTTGGGTGCGGTTGGGAGGCAGCGTGTAGAATAGTACTCAGTATGTACTGAAACGAATGTAAATTCCTAAATGATAGTACCACGAAACGTTCTTACGACATGGTTAGTCATCCTCTAAAGAATGACATGATTAGGCACGAGTTGAAGAATATTTGTTTGGTAGTTCCAAAGCAAAAGGAATATTTGTTCTATTTGCTCGTGTCAACACGAACAAAGAAATTAGGAAAGAAGAAAAGTGTTTCTGTTCAACTGGAAATCATTGGAGTCGAGGTTTCAGTTTTCACGGCGAGGTAAGGCTATAACAGCCATCACAGAAGCTATTCCTCGTCGCATCCAAGGCAAGTCACAAGTCTGTAATAAAGAATGCTAATACATGTCCAAGTGACCATAACGTCATAACGATAGCACAATTTTCTTCACATCTAATAATGCTTAATTATGGATGTTGGATTACCCAAAAAGAGGAAGATGAGGTATCTTGATAGGTTTTCTCATAGCTCAATCTTAAAATAGATGCATTTGGACCCTCTAATAAAGCTGGATTTCAAAATGAGCATGTTGTCTTGGCACAAGGGTGCCTATAGGGGATAGCGAAGCTACCGCCAGCTATGAGCTAATGCAAATAGCGGAAGCTATTTAGAGTTATAGCGCCCGCCACTAATATAACGTAACATTGGCACGCCGCTCAGCGGCTGGGTTCCAAAACAGCTATAGCGCAGCTATCGCTAGCTATTTACAACACTCAGAGTAAATATGAGCAAACAAACTAAAAATAGTACATATCATGCGTACATTGGTTGCAATGGCAATAACCGTACTAATACATGCACCGAATTAATGAGACTGAAAGAAAACAGAGAGAACAATGTTTTCTTCTTTCTTTTCCCAAGAGATAATAAGGAACAATTATCACTATAGGTTAAAAGGATTAATTAGGGAGGCAAGCAACAACATGAATTAATCATCTCACACTTGTTTTGGTGATGAATCAAAGAAAGTGTTGGGTCCTGTCACTTAAAACGTGAAATCTTGTTCATTAGAATGTTGCTTGTATTCTAGAGAGAGAATGGAAAAGGTTTTTTACTCTTCCTCTCTCTCCACATGCTGTCAAAGGCATGTATAACAGTGAAGCAGAGCAGGTATTAGATAAAGAACACTGTCATGTCGTTTCGTGGTAAAAACGGTAAAGCAATGAGGCACTCAAGTTTTCGCAAGACCCTGCCTGAAGCAGCCTTGAAGATACATAACAGAAAAGCTTTCTCATAAAGGAAGAAAAAGATATATAGTACAAAAGCTTACTCCTTTTGTGCTTGCTGATTGGCAGGCCATTATCAGTTCTTCCAAGCGAGCAGACCTGTGGTCAAATTTCTGTTGATGCTGCTGATGTGCCTCTTTTTCATTGTTCATCTTGAAATGGAATGACAGAGTTATTTTATAAAGAGAAACATAAGGTAAAGGATAAAAGGGTTAATGGCTATAAAAAACAATGCTGATCATTAGGATATTTCATTTCAAGTATAGGAAGAGTGGGCAATGTAGCTTACCACATTAGTTATTTTCTTTCAGGAGTTAGTTTGACATGCAAGAGTGTTTTCAGTGAACTAGTAAAGGAGCCAAAAGTACACTGAAAATGCACCTGAAAATTTTCATTTGGGAGTAGCATCGCGGGAGCGCCTAGCTGGTTGTCCAGGACGACTGACGTGTGCTGAATTGCAGGCGATGCCAGGTTCCGTCGCTTACCTGTAAGGGAACACGCGGCAGGTACATGCGTCGCTTGCAGATTAGAGCTGACATGGCGTTCTAATGGCCTATGGTGGTGGTCATGCTGTTCTCCTCCTTGATCAACTGTCACTTGATGGTCTACACCAAACTGCAGGTATCATGTATGTAGAAGTCAATTCATGAATGGCCATAAGGTTTTATATTTCCTTGAAAACATTTCGATGACAATCCTTAAATAATTGTTGAATTGGGCAAGAAGCTTACTGGTACAGTTTTTGCTTTCATGGTGGGAGGGTGCATACTTTCCTAGGTTGCTTCTGTTTTGAGTAAAAATGATGTGAAGCTGGAACAAACGGTGTCCGTCAATGTATTGTTTGTTGTTACTTAGCTTTACATGTAATTGCTCATACAAGGGCTCATCATATAACCCAAAGCTAGCATACATGAGCTCATCATATAATTGAACTACCCAAAGCTAGCATACATACTACGTTTCATTCTTAAAAGAGGATGTTATTTATTTCTATTTTGTTGAATTGCATGTCCATGATAGATTGACAGTGCAGTGACAAGCTAGGGTAATAAATCCTGAATTAACCAGTAATTTACCCCATGAAGAATTAACTGTCAAAATTTGGATAAAGCAAGATAGCTAAGTTACCTCATGCAACCTCTTCTCGGGAGGAGCAGAGCTGAACTGGTCATCAGCCTGTTTCAGCCGTTGCTGCTCCTGTCTCTGCATCTCGACGGTAGCTGCGGCGGCGATCGCATAGCCAGTGAGCCCATCCTGCATTGCCCCCGGCATCTCTGACTCCGTGTCACCGGCCGTCGCGCGCTGATCCACGGCGGCGTTCTGCCGCGGCTGCGTCTGGTAGAAGACCTTGGACACGATCAGCTCTCCCTCCTTCTCGTCCTCCAGGTCGCCGAGGTGGTACTGGTGCATCACCCAGTTGGTCTTCTCCGGCTTCCGGTGCTTGCCGAAATTGGTGTACAGGACCAGGATCTTCTTGCATCCCTTCTGCCGGCCGGCCACCATCAGCGGCCGCGTCTTGCCGGTCTTGTGCCACCGTGTCTCGGCACCACTTTTACTGTTGGGCAGGTCATACTCTGCCTGGATCTTTCTCCTCTTCCTTGTGCCGGTGGTGTAGGCCTTCGATGGCCTGTGGAAGAAGTGCTTGCTCAGGCCATTTCTTGTCACACCTGGTGAATCAGGTACAACAGTTTGGGTGATCACAAGTTGCAACTAACAAGAGAAGAGTAGCCATTGATTCAATCAGATGCATGTCTGCATGGTGTTTTTTTTCTCTTTTTTTTGAGACTGTGGGTTGGTGCCACTGCCACATTGCCACCTTTAGCTAAATGTTTTTCGCATATGTAAAAGTGTGGAAAAATTAGCCTTTTGTGAAAGAGAAAAGAGTGAAACCAAGTTGGAAACTTCAGAAGCATCTTTGCATCATGAGGGGCAGAGGGAGGATAAAAAATGGTTAGGCACAACTTTACATGAAATGAGTATCTATATCTTTGCACACACCCAATCAGATGTGGAGAAAGGAAAAAGATGGCAGACGGAGTACATCAAGATCATGAACAATGTGGAAACATATGCCATATTCGAGATTCAAATAAACTTCCAACAACTCATGGCAGAAGTCAAAGTAGCAACAACAGCAGCAGCAATTAGAGTTTATCTCAGTAGTACTACTCTAGCTAGTACTTGATGCATGTTCTTGTGCGTGGCTGCAGGATCATGCGATGCATGGTATCGATTTCACTCACTCACCTGGGAGTTTCTCAGGATGGGTGTAGCAAATGCCATCTTCTCCTTGTATGGTGGGTATGAAGTCATCTATGAGGGGGTGAGCCCTGGAGCCCCCTTCCATCACCTTGGCCTCCAGGTGCTCGATCAGCTCCTGGTCCGTCGGATCAAACTTGACGCCGGCAGGCAACCCAATCATGTCCTCCTTGCGACGGCAACCGTAGGAAACGCACCCAAGAAACGAATGTATAAAGTGAAATTGGTGTCGTATCCAAGAAATGAATCACAGGGCTTCACTTGTATGCGCAGTAGGTATACCGGCTTGCAGTCGAGCTCGTGGCCGCAGCTGGGGCAGCGCCGGGAAGCGGAGATCTGGTGCTCCTGGAGCTTCGCGTCGATTATGGACACTGGGTGACCCCTGTTCATGCTTGCTTCATGTGTCCATGCATGCATCACGTGCTAACTTTAGTTAGTAACCACGTAATTATCAGAGTTCAAGAACACATGAGATATTTAAGAATCAAAATTAAGAAACAAAACGAAGTCCAGACAGGAGGAGAACAGAAGCAAGAAAGGAGAGAGATGATTCCACACAGTGAGGAGGAGAGAGTGCAGATAAGAATTTAACGGCAGTTGCAGTGCAATAGCATGTTTCTCAGTAGTTAATTATATTTGATATTACAAGAGATGGCAGAATTCGTGCATACTTTAGCCCAAGCCAGGCCTCAACAGGAAAGGGGAAGAGGGGCCCCTAACTTATTCTTGCTTATCTCTTTAATTTTCTTTGTAATTATCCCTCTGTTAGCTCTCTCCCCTAAACCTAAACAGTGGAGTACGTACAAGACATGGACTGCTGCTCACTAACCACACCGCAAACCTTCAATTAGATCAACCTCGGCTGTTGCGTGCACCTGATCACTTAATTTGGCTACAGTCCTCTCTGTTTTCTTAATAAAGTGAGCGGGCAAGAAAAGGTGCTGCTTCACTAAGATCTAAGGGGAAACTCATTTTGTTGGCATTTTCAGAACATAAATAGTAACAAACTGGACTTTCTGTAGAGGGATTTTTTTCCGGGGGGAAGTTTTGGGTAAAAAAAGAACCCCATCCAAACAGATCCTGATGGTGCAACTCAAACCAGCCAACACAGGGAACCGGATTAAAGGTTAAAGCTAGGTTCGATGTAATCAAAGGTAAAAAAAAATCTTCATTTTTTACGTCTAACTCGCTGGGAACGGTGAGATCGATGTAACTAGCAAGGAAGGCTATTTCTTCCGGCAATAAATAATTAACTAGTAACCTCGCAGGAACCCATGGCGATAGCGACCAGGACATATATAGAGGATCACACCTCCCGCGAATTAATCGCAACAAAAGAGAATCGAAAACACAAGAGGGGGCTAGGACGGCGAAGAAGCTCTCACATGGTGGATGGATGCAGGGCTGCAGGCCGATTCTTGTAGGGGCCGGCGAGCAGGTCTGCGCTGCGCCGCTCTGCGGGATGCTGCCGACGGATGGAGGAGGGAGACCAAGAGCGGAAGAGGGAAGCAGGTTAGAGGTAGTAGTAGTGGTACCGCGTGGAAGAGAGCAGAGATGAGATAAAGCCAAAGCCTCCGCGGGCGGAATGATGGATCGGTGCGGGGCTCTGCTTCTTCCTCTCTTTGTTTTTACGAACACGCTCTGCTTCTTCCTTGCCACGCAAGGAAACGCAGGCTGGAGCTGGCAGCAGAAGAAGAATCTGGCGGTGGGCCCCAGCGGCAGGGGCGTGCACGAGGATGACGGGGTGTGTGTGAGCAAGCTGTGGCTTAGCTTCCCCAGCCCACGTTACGTTTTCCATACGTGACGTGCGTGATACGCCTCCGACGCGTTTGTCTACGTGCGTAACAATCTTTTGATACTAAAAGTAACAATCTTTTTTTTCAGCGAGGATATACATAACAATCTGTATACATGTGTTTCCTGGAAACAATTAGGGCTCGTTTTGTAGCCCAAAATCTCTCTGGGTTCTCAGTCTTTTCCCGAGGGACGAAACCTGGGGCAACCCGCAACCGGCTTTGGACGCCCACAATGGGTGAGTAACCTAGCTCTCTCCGCAGCCATTCCCTGGGCGAGAGATCCAAGCCTCAAGACACTAGGGAGAAAACACTCGGCTCGTGCGCAATTCCTTTGCCGAGCATAGTGCCTCCACCGAGCACCTCGGTCTCACAACCGAGCGCGGCGCCTCGGCCTCGCAACCGAGCGTGGTGCCTTCGTCGAGCTCCTCCGCCTCGCAACCGAGCGCGACGCCTACACCAAGCTCCTCCGCCTCGCAACCTAGCCCGACAGGTTCCCGGCGAAGTTGATCTCGTCTTCCTTCTCCTCCTCCAGCAACTCTCCACCTTGACACTTTCTCATCATCCTCACCGGCAACCTTGCTGCCTCTAGATCCACAAAGGTGAGAATAGCCTCTCCTCTCCCCTAGATCTATGGGGCCACGAATGTTAGGAATAAACCACGACAGCGTCGTGTTTGTGTTGTGTCTGTAGGTGCACGAGTTCGTGCTTGTGAATCCGACGCTGGTGCGGCCGCGTTCGAGGTCAGGTTCTGTGTAGTCAGTTTGTGGCTGGGTCGACGTTCGTGCGGCGACGGAGACGGCATGCTGCGTGCGCAAGCTCGGAGGTCAAGATAGCGGCCCAGGTCTCGCGGAGGAGCAGGCGGCTCACGATCGAGGAAAACCGGATCGCCAAGGCGTTCGTGCGCGGGGCGATCGCTGAGTGCGTTGAGTCAGGTCGTAGCGTTGTAGCTAGCTGCATGCGTGTGTTGGCCAAGTCTTCTGGTAGTGGCCAAGGGAATTGGTCGTATGTGTGCATGATCCATGCATGATCCACTAGGATAGGTATGTGCTGTTAGTGGTGTGAGTGCATGGAGTTAGTGGGTGCGTGTGTTAGCTATTTAAGCATTATATCCATGTTGTTGAATGAAAAAGCTCGGCTGTGTGGCAGCACGAGGCCAAAAATCTCCTGTCTCCATTGTTTCTCTGTGAGAGTTCAGAGGTAGAAGAAAGGAGCTGTGCGTGGCAGCTCCAACATTTGGTATCAGAGCCTCGAATGCCCAAGATCCTACGCTACTACCTCGACGACTCCATGGCGTTGGTACCGCATGGTGCCGGAGGAAGCAGTGGCGTCTCGCTCGCGTACCCGCTGCTCTCCTCGACGAACTATACCGCGTGGGCGATCAAGGTGGAGGCCATTCTTGATTCCCAGGGCCTTTGGGAGGCCGTGAGTCCGGCGGAAGGCGAGGCGGTGGACACGTGGAAGAACAAGACGGCGAGGGCGCAGCTTCTCCAAGCGTTGTCGGAGGACGATTTCATGCAAGTGTCGACGAAGAAGACGGCGAAGGAGGTGTGGGACAGCCTCAAGACGAGGTTCGTCGGCGCCGATCGCGTCAAGGCGGCGCGGCTCTCCACTCTCCGAGGCGAGTTTGACAAGCTGTACATGGCGGAGGGGGAGCTGCTGGACGACTACGCCGGCAAGATCAGTGGCATGGCGGCAAGATACGCCAGCCTTGGCTCGACGCTCGGTGACGACGCCATGGTGAAGAAACTTCTCGACACCGTGCTCGACCGGCTGTACTCCGCGGTGGCCGGGATCGAGCAGTTCTGCGACGTGGACACGATGGCGTTCGAGGAGGCGCTAGGCAGGCTCAAGGCGTTCGAGGAACGCTCACGGCGGCGCACACAGGCCGGCGGCGAACGGAGCGACGGCCAGCTTCTGCTCACGGCAGATCAGTGGGAGGCACGGCGACGACAGCGCGGCGGTGGCCACGACCACGACGACGACGGTGGGAGCAAAGTGAACTCGGGCGCGAGGGGACGGCGCGGCAAGTGCTACAATTGTGGCGTTCGCGGCCACTTCTCCCGTGACTGCCGGCAGCCGAGGAAGGAGAAGGCGCTCCTCGCCGATGTCGACGACGAGCCGGCCCTCCTGTAGGTCAGGGGAGTCGTGGTTTAGGGGGAGATTGTTAGGAATAAACCACGACAGCGTCGTGTTTGTGTTGTGTCTGTAGGTGCACGAGTTCGTGCTTGTGAATCCGACGCTGGTGCGGCCGCGTTCGAGGTCAGGTTCTGTGTAGTCAGTTTGTGGCTGGGTCGACGTTCGTGCGGCGACGGAGACGGCATGCTGCGTGCGCAAGCTCGGAGGTCAAGATAGCGGCCCAGGTCTCGCGGAGGAGCAGGCGGCTCACGATCGAGGAAAACCGGATCGCCAAGGCGTTCGTGCGCGGGGCGATCGCTGAGTGCGTTGAGTCAGGTCGTAGCGTTGTAGCTAGCTGCATGCGTGTGTTGGCCAAGTCTTCTGGTAGTGGCCAAGGGAATTGGTCGTATGTGTGCATGATCCATGCATGATCCACTAGGATAGGTATGTGCTGTTAGTGGTGTGAGTGCATGGAGTTAGTGGGTGCGTGTGTTAGCTATTTAAGCATTATATCCATGTTGTTGAATGAAAAAGCTCGGCTGTGTGGCAGCACGAGGCCAAAAATCTCCTGTCTCCATTGTTTCTCTGTGAGAGTTCAGAGGTAGAAGAAAGGAGCTGTGCGTGGCAGCTCCAACAACGAATGTGTTCTGGTTCTTCATGGTTATCTAGAGAATAAGGAGAAAATGGGAAGAGATGACATATGCTGCCCTCCAGATGAAACTATGTAGAATCTGTGAGAAGGCGGAACGGAGAACCTTGTTTGTCCATGCCAGTCCTTAGCTATACATTCACGATCTGCCGATTGAATAAATGTGGGGATGATTGTTGGTGAACCTTCATCATTGTAGATCTGCTTTGAAGTGACATTGCAGGTGGAGGAATTCTCGGTTCAGGTTAGGAACATCATTTTGGGTACGGATGATTATCAAGTTAGTAGTCTTTATTCTTTATGCAAAACATTTTTTATCTTCAGCAAAAAATTGTTCATAGGTTTGCCTCATAAAATAGAACATTCTGATTAGGATAGGTTACAAAGAATGTAGCAGAGCCAACTTGGGATTGACCTAAAAGGGTTCTTGCATTACCTTTGAGTCTTCGCTGCTACTAAACTATGCATTCCGTGTCTCTTGGAGTTCATTGGCCTCTCTTTATTTTTGGTGATGCACTTAAGTTATGCTTCTGACAGTACACTTGTGCAATGATTAAAGATGTGGTATCAACAAGTTTAGATTTCATGCTTATCAGATCTATATTTCTTTTACATAAAGCATAACGCAATATTTGTCCAAAAATTATCAATCTTAGAAATTTGTCCATAAATTTGGCTATAGAAAAACATACTTGTTTTAGTATTATTTCCAGAAGAAAAGAAGTCTTCTGAACTCTTAGCAGTTCATGGCATTGAACTTTGTGCTTGAAGTGGATTCTATAGACCTAGCCGTTAGTAGTCTCCTTCTATACATTAATTCATGTGTACATTATTCAGATTATACATATTTCTTGCTATGGCATTGGTTCTATGGGTTGTCGAATTGTTTCCTGATTCAATGAGTTGTTGTGCTCATATATTTCTTTTCTTGTTTCGGTCCTCACCTTCTTGCCTGTCCTGATCCATTTGGCTTACATTCCGCGACAAGCACCAAAGCCTTCAGGTACAAACCCCGTGCCCATCTCACTAGCTACTAAGTTCTTGTCTTTGCTGTGACCCCGTGTTTGCATGAATGCTTGAAATATGAGTATCCTTATGCAGTTTGCATAGACTAGTACTACTAAATCTTTTTTGAATGAAAATGATAGTGAATAGTGTGTTGTTGTAGTGAGTTCAGTACGAGTTTCTGCTCTTCCCATCTAGGAAAAGAGAGTGAAGCATTATGTTGTGTCTTCTGTTCATTAAACATAAGAAAATTTTGTTCCAGCTGTTACTACCTGATCTGATGAATCTTGTTATATCTAAATTGCATTGGTACAATTATACAAATTTTTGCTTCATTTGTAAGCAATTGTAATTGACGATTTCGCTCCTTTCCGTTGTATCAAAGAGGACGCCTAAACCTGCATTCAGTTGGAGAATGATGTTTCCTTGGCTATAGAGCAAAATTGAAAAGTAATATTGAGAAAGTTGGGCCTAGTAGAAATTCTTGATTGCTGAGCGATGATATTTTTTAGTTACTTTCCCCTTTTGTATTTGGATTTTAAAGCTTTGTACACATTGCCTCCATGTTGCTTCAGTGACTTGTATGTTCACAAAAGTCGTACTCAATGTAAAGTATCTAAGACAGGTTCTTGCACAGTGGTACTATACACAGACCTTAGTTGTAGGTTCCTAGTTCCTAGTGAACTTTAATATTCACAAAGAATCCAGTGAAAGTGGTAGTGAGCTTTAGCTGTCTCACAAATGTTGTTGTTGATCATGTTTTCCTCATTTTGGTTTTTGCTATCTTATTTTTCTATCATTGAACTCACCATAAAAAAAAATTCTGTAAATACAATGTGCTTGTCTATGCAAATCCTCTAATCTATGCAATGTGCTTCTCTATTATGTGGATTCCTACTTTTCCTGATTATGTTTCTCTTTTCCCCCAACTGCTATTAGGTACTTATTAGCATTATATGTCTCTTATTTCTACATATATCACTATTCTCCTTATTCTACATATATCACTATTCTTCTCATTAATGTCTTTATAACTCACCCTCACTCCTACAGACCTTATGCATATGATCTCTACTCCAACAAGAAATGTACACACATGCCCATCTCGCAAAGATATGCCAAAAATTATGATTGAACTTTCTCTCCCCCTTTGGCACTATAATCATCAAGGGACTTCACGCCTCCCCCTTTGACTATGCAGTGTATGAATATCAAGCATAAGCAGGTATGCAAGACGTGGAATGGAAATTTTTGATTTTTTAATTTTTAGCGAACTTTAAGTATTATCTAAAATAGACACAAAAGGTGCTAATATGCCACAGAAATGCTCCTCAAACCATAAAAAGACATGTATATCAAGAAAAAAACTAGCATCTTAAGTTCTTAGCACATTAAAGATTTCACTAATGATGAGTTCCAAACTAGATGGTCACACTAGCAAAGAATTTAAGCATGAGTGAAGTATGACAACCTAGCGCCAAGTCAAGACTAGGAGGACAACCGATCAAGATTAGGACCAAAAACGTTCTACCACATGCTAGATTAAGCAATCACATGTTTAAATGGATTAGACACAAGCAAAATACAACCCCCTGCACAAGGATGTACCCTTTAGTGATTCATCCTGAGAATTTTTATATTGTTTTCATATGATTATTTAGAATAGCCATAATCAAAACACTACCTCCTGCACGAGCAAGTGCCTTGAGTAGTTCATCTTTGATTTAGCATTTTTACCTTAGCAAATGATAGATTTCAAGCATGTAGAGCAAGACTAATGACTCTTAATGATAATAAGCATTCTCCAACCCGAGCCACAAAAGTCTAAGCATATCAAGTCACTAGCGGTCCTTATCAAGATTATCATGAAGTCCTATCTTTGACCAGTCAAAACAAATATCATAGTTGCAATACTAGATTCATGAAGAGATTCAAAGATAGAGGATTCTCTAGTGAGTAACTCATCAAAAGATCAAGAATTTAGTTTAAGTTGTTTGTCCAATTAAATTAGCTTTGCAAATTTTTGAGCACACATGACAAGTCCTATCTATGTGTTTGGTTCTAGAGTGTCGCACCGAGTTCTTAACAATATTAATAGCACTAGTGTTATCACAGAAAAGTGGAACATTATCAAATGTCAATCCAAAATCCTGCAAAGTAGAAATCATCTAAAGAATTTGACTACAACTACTTGCAACTGCAACATACTCGGCCTCAACAGTGGATTGTGCAACAAAGGATTGTTTTCTAGAAGACCATGAAACAAGAGAAGTGCCTAGAAAGTGACAAGTACCAGAAGTGCTCTTGCGGTCTATTTTACACCCGGCAAAGTCTGCATCTGAAAAACCCTGAATCCCAAGGATAGAAGAGCAAGAATACTAAAGTCTATACTCAAGGGATGATCAAAGGTACCTCATGATACGCTTCATAGCTTGCCGGTGGGAGTCTCTCAGTGAGACTTGGAACCTCGCACACAAACAGTCGGCAAACTGGATGTCAGGTCTTGTCACCGTCAGGTAGAGGAATGAGCCAATCATGCTTCTGAACTCCTTCTAGTCCACCACTTCTCCTTCTTCATCAGGACCAAGAGATGTGACGGTTGACATTGGGGAATTAACCGGCTTGGCATCGCTCATCCCGAACTTCTTCAAAAGATCCTTGGTGTACTTGGCTTGATGAACGAAGGTGCCTTCCTTTGTCTGTTTAATTTGCAGCCTGAGAAGTATTGAAGCTCACCCATTATGGACATCTCAAATTCCCTGCTCATCATCTCAGGAAACTTGGACACAAGAGCATTAGAGGAGCCACCAAAGATTATATCATCCACATGGATTTGCACTATTAGTAGGTCATTGCCACGCCTAAGAAGAAACAAGGTCTTGTCTACCCTACCCATTTCAAAACCATTTTGAATCAAGAAGCTCTTAAGTCTATCATACCAAGCTCTAGGAGCTTGCTTAAGACAATAGAAAGCCTTAGCAACACATGATTAGGGTATTTAAGGTTTTCAAATCCTAGAGGTTATTTAACATAAACTTCTTCTTCAATGAAACCATTTAGAAATGCACTTTTGACATAAATCTGATAAAGCTTAAATCTCTTGGAAGCAGAAAACGCAAGCAAAATGCATATAGCCTCCAAGCGAGCAACAGTTGCAAATGTTTTCATCAAAATCAAAGCCTTCTATTTGACTACACTACTACAGAATGGCTTATACTGGACGGCCCATCGCAGACGGTTAGAAGTGCCCGTCTGGGATAGATCACATTCTAGACGGGTGGGAAAATCTGGCCATCTACGATGACTTCTGTCAGGACCACACTGTCTTGGATGATACGTCATCCGAGACGGGTCAACACCAGCCTGTCTCCGACGACTCATCACAGACGGGTATTTATTTCAACCGTCTACGATGAGTATGTCATCCGAGACAGTTTTATAAAATAACCCGTCTGGGATGACACTGAGTCATCCGAGACGGGTATTTTAGTTCACCCGTCTACAAATTGACTTGGCCCATTTGGCCCAAGAGCTAATCAATATAAAAACAGAAACCCCTGTCTCAACCCACTCCCCACCCAGGCGGCTGCCCCCTCCTCCCGTCCACGCCCCTCTCCCCAGCATCCTCCTTCCCCTCCCCTCCGCGCGGCTCTGGCGGCTTCTTCTCTTCCCCTCAGCACGGATCCGGCCAGCAGCGACGGGCGGCGATCCGGTCGGCGGTGAAGGACAGGGCCTCCACCTGCGCGGATCCGGCCGGCGGCGACGGGCGGCGCCTCCACGCGCGCGGATCCGGTCGGCGGCGACGGGCGGGCGACGGGCGGCTCCTCCATGCGCGCGAACCCGTCCGGCGGAGACAGGGAGCGCCTCCAAGTGGATCCGGCGGTGCTGGCTGCTTTTTTATTTTTTTTTGTAATTATTCATCGCAGACGGGTTTGGCCGGACCGTCTGCGATGAGTTTACTCGTCGCAGACCACCAATCCAAGACGGGTCGCAAAACCGTCTGCGATGATGTTTTTTACCCGTCTGCAATGAGGATATCTGTAGTAGTGCTAAACCCTTGAGCTACAAGTCTAGCCTTCTTACGAACAACAATACCATCCTCACTTTGCTTGTTCTTGAACACCTACTTAGTCCCAATGACATTGTGACCAAGTGGACGCTTTACAAGCGCCCAGACCTTATTCCTCTCAAAATTCTCTAATTCCTCATACATGACATTGACCCAACTATCATCACAAAGTGCGTGACATATATCTTTGGGCTCAAAAGAAGCAACAAAAGCAGAATGTGCCAAGTCTGAGGAAGGAATGGACCTAGAGCGTGTTACATGCTCGGAGATGTCACCGATCATTTGTGTTGAAGGGTGATCCCTTTGAGTGCGTTGAGGACCCTCGATCAAATCCGGAGCTCTAGTGGAAGTAGCTTCGGCAGCCTCTACCTCAGCTGAAGGAGAGGTAGGGAGCTGAGCTGCCGGTGAAACGGTTACAACTGCCGAAGAGGAAGTAGTGGACATAGGACCATCGGCTATAGTTGAAGAAGTAACCAGAGGATCCACAGCTTGCACATGAGAAGTGGGGGCACAGCTCACGTCACTCTCCAACTCATCTTCTTCCTGGAATATTGACTCCGACTCCTGTGGAGAATCTGAAAGATCGGGTCTAGCTGGGCTAGCCTCATCACAAGATTCCACAGTGGTGTTAGTTTCAAGATTAAGCACACGATATCCATTCAAGTGTCCATGGTAGCCTAGCAAAATACCATCAGAAGTGCGACTCGAACTTGTCAAGAAGGCCCTTATTTAGGATAAAACATTTGCAACCAAAAAGTCTCATGTGAGATACATTTGGCTTCTTTCCGAACATAAACTCATAAGATGTCACATGTAAGAGAGCTCGCAGAAACAGAAGATTGGACACATAGCAAGCAGTACTAACAGCCTCAGTCCAGTACCGTCATGATGTGCCATATTCATCAAGCATTGTTCTAGCCATCTCAACCAAAGTCATATTCTTCCTCTCCACAACACCAATCTGTTGAGGGGTGCATGGAGTGGAGAACTGATACTCGATGCCACGAGCAGCAAGAAAATATGCGAAAGAGGCATTCTTGAACTCTAAACCATTATCACTTCGAATACCTTTCAATGCACCGGGAAAGATATTCAAAAGCCTCAAAGCTAAATCTTGAAAGAACTCAAATGCTTCAGATTTATGCTCCATCAAAAACACCCAAGAGTACTTGGAGTAGTCATCAACTATGACAAGAACATACCACTTTCCACTCGCCGATCGGACCAGAGCTGGACCTACAGTGTCTATGTGTAAAAATTGAGCGGGTCCATCGGTCTTCACTTGATTGATAGGTGGATGGAAAGTAGCAACTTGTTTGCCATGCCGACATGGAGCGCATACCAAATCCTGAACATGTGAGTTTGGGCAAGCCTCTCAGAAGGTCAAGGCTGCCAACTCTTATTAAGTGATCAAAACCAACATGCCCCAAACGTCAGTGCCAAAGTTTAAGGACTGAAGAACTAGTTGCAAGAAAGCACCTAGACTCAGAAGAACTAAACTCAGCTGCAAAGACTCTACCAGGGCGAGAAATCCCAAAAGCAAGCGCACCCGAAGAGTCAAGAACACGGCACCCATTCTTTTTGAAACAAATCTCATAATCATCATCAATAAGCTGTGAAACAGAGATGAGATTATATTTCAGTTTACTCACTAGAGCAACATCATTCATTTTTATGTATTTGGACGTTTCTATAACATCATTCATTTGACACTTGTTGCCTCATATTTATGTATTTGGATTGTTATTAACTAATTCCAAATTTGAGACCAAAATTTATGTTTGAATATGTTGTGTCATTTGTCATTTCCATTTCTTGTGGTTGGTGTAGCTATGGCTAAAGAAGTATCAAGAGCTTTTTGGAATTTGATATATGAGAAAGCTAGTGGATACCCTGCATGACCACAATAACCCTAATTTTAGAGGTCAATATGGATGGGTGACTGAAGGATGGAGAAGTATCTTTCAAAAATTCAACCAAAAGTTTCCAATTGCTATTTTACAAAGTAGTAAATTCAAGAGAAATAGAAGGAGCTCAAAGTGAATTATAAGTCAATGAGAGATGCTAGAAAACAAAGTGGTAATAGTTGGGATAATCGCTGAACCAAAAATCTAGGATAAAATTTTTGCGGTAAGACCCTTACTCTCTTTAAAATAGAATTTTTTGTGTTGCCATTTTAATACTTGCCATATATCTTTGTTGCACTGAATAGGATTACCCAAAGGTTAAGAAGTTTTGCTCAAAGCCCTTCCCTCTCTTTAACACCTTGGCCTTGTTGTACGAAGGTGAAGTCCTCTCAAACCAAAGATAGCTTTTCTCGAGAATTCATATTTTTGTTTGTCATGTCATTTATCTTGTTTCTGTAATATCTTTGTGTTGACTTTTTTGGAGCGAGAAGTGTTACCACTGGAGATTTAAAACTTCGTATCAGTTCCGCAAGTAGAGAACACAAGCAATGAAGTTTCCTTCATTGAGAATGAGGCTAATGATGGTGGCTTAAATCCCTTTTCCTGTACTACTCTGGATGGACAAGGGGCAACAAGTACTAACCTAGGAACTAAAGATTTTGAACCTATAACATCCACATGTTCAGAACAGAAAAGAGAGGATGCTAGAAAGAAGCCCAAGTCAAGTCAGATTGCTGAGATACTTGATAACTATTTGGAATTCAAGAAGAACAAACACAAAAAATCATAGAAGAAATGAAGGAAACATCAAAGCAGGATGATAAATTCACAATTGAACAGTATGTGGCTGCATTGGAAGCAATCGAAGAGCTTACTGATATGGAGAAGGCAAAGGCGTTAAAGCTACTCATATGCAGCCTGAACCAAGAACTCTTCATGACTACTAAGAGTACAAGTGTCCAACTGCCATGGTTGGATAAGATGAAATTGATTCTTAGGTATGCTACATAATTCCTTCTTTTAATCGCTTGTGCTTGGAAGGGGTAGTAATTGCTTGCTAGTTGTTGACTTGGTGGTTCGATCTGTTGTTAGCAGTAGAGTTAATCTAACAATCTGTCAATACTCCTCTCACCCTTTAATATCTCTCCTAGGCTAGAATTATGTTTTTTGAGGAGAGAAGGCCATCATATTTTACTAACATTTTTCAGTGGCTTTCATTTTTAGTGAACCTTCAATTTTCCCTGTTTCTATATAGTGCCATCCAGTTTTTGCTGAACACACTTTCCGATGTTAAAAAAAAATATTTTCTTTGACCAAAAGTTCATGTTCTGTATTGTTTTCCTATGTTTCATCTTCAGTAAGCCTTACTAGTCAATTTACTAACTGATGTCTTGAGTTAGGTATAATTAGTGTTGTTGCATAGCTTTGTAGTTTTACAGTTTATCTCAGTTCCTATAATTATGTGTACAGTTCCTATAACTGATGCCTATTACCTTTAGTTCGGTTCATTCTTCTTTTAGTTTCCATTGCCTGTTTTATTTCTTACTCGCTTTCTGAATTCGTTTGCGGCACGGTTCAAAGGCAGTTCTAGCATGTCAAGGCTGAAGTGCGCACTTTGGGGGTTTGATTTAAGGGCTCTTTTGTTCCTCCTGCTGATTGGTGTGCGTTATAAAATGTCAAAAAACATAAAAGAAAATGGATAGACCAAGATCTATTTTGTTCATACTCTCCTTCAAATATTTAGGCTTTTGGCTATTTGATGCATAATACTTGTAAACTTTGTCGGCAAAAAAAGCAGTGGAACATATGGAAGGTTAGCTCCATTCACTATTTGAACAAGCAAAAGACATTTTAGATTGATATCACCGCTGCAGGTAATATCTTTTGATGGTGGTGCCTGAAGTACTGCTGGACTTATGATGTCCTCGTTATCTTTTGGTGGAAAGTATAGCTATGATTGTGTTAATAATATCATATGCCAATTTGTTTTTGTCGCGCTGTTGATATTCTGTACAATATCTGGGAAAACATGTTTCTAACTAAAAAATGCCAGCGCCTCATCAAAATGTGATTGGACACATCATAGCTCTAAGAAATGTTGGTCCAGAAACAAGTTGGACATCGAAATATTACTTGATAAAGGTGGACATGCAACTTAGTTCAGCTGTAACTGTAGCAAAGAAAAGTTAAATGAAGTGTTTGTGTTGTTCAGCTTTCAGTGAGCTGTACTGGGATTTTCTTCCCTTGCTGCCAAACAGCGACGGGGATTTCCCTGGGCAGGGAGACCTCCCAAGGATCCATATGCTTCTCTAAATCCCCTCTAGGTCCCCCCACGCATCCAAACAAGCGCTTAGTGATATAAAAGTTCAGCTTTAAAAACTTTGCTACCACCATAACACCCTTAGTGATATAAAAGTACAGCTTTAAGAACTGTGCTACCACCATAACTTATCCCAGCTTTACGAAGTTCGGTTTTACATTGGGTACAAGGAGGATTGAAGGGCGAAATAACCAGATTGTATGGTGAGGTTTGATCACTGTCATGTAACGGCAATGGGTTCGTTTCACGAGGCTTCTAAACAATGCCTTTCAGCGGACCGCTTTGCAATTTGCAATTGCTGAAACATTCCACCATTCCAGTCAGTCATTGTGTGGCACGCACAATAGTACAAGGTTAGGCACCTGCCACGTGCCATGAAGGCTTCTTCAAATCATCAAGCAAAGTAGATCGTAATGCGTTCTTTCCTCTAAAATCATCATGCAAAGGCACCAGCACCTGATGCTTTCCAGTCTACGTATTTGCCTGTGACAGAAAGAACTACGAATAATTAGTTGGTCAGATTACAACAGTTACTTGATTGAAGCAGACGATACACCAGCAAATTCATGGGATGGATGATGGATAAAAAAGAATGCTACAAGCAAAAACTATAACCCAAAATATTTCCTTCTGTTTTGCAGAGGTCAAAAGTAGAACAAAAGGCTACAAAATGTTGCAGTTCGCTGCATGACCTCTGAACACAAACTGTTTCAGGATAGTGTCCAGCAATGTTACCTTAAGCCCTTCAATGTTTCTAGCAAAACTAGAGCCAATGCCATTAGACCAGCACAATGTTCACAAGCAAAAACAAAGAGGAAAAAAAACACTACATAGGCACATGTAAAATAGTACTTTCTGACAAAGGAATTATCCATGAATCATTTAACCAGAAATCAATATCAACAGCTACAAAATTCCTGAAAATAACATTTTTGTCGTCATTTAGTTGGTCCCAAATTTACAAGACGCGTGCTCAAACAGCTGATCATATCTAAATTACATTCACTATCACAAGAAAGCAACAACAGCAGCAGCAGCACAAAATTGGAAAGACCAATTATACCTCAGGAATCTACAGCAATTGGAGTCGGCATGGAGGCTCCATCTTTGGATACTTCAGACATTGCACTGTCATGGATGTTAGTAAATACTGGCATCTCCTTTTCCCTCCAAATTGCATGAACTTCATCAGTTCGGAATCTTTGAGTAAATGTTGACTCCTCCAGGGGAGTGGTCACACCATGTACATATGCTAGTAAACCAGTGTATGCAATCATTGCCCCATTGTCTATACAATAACGATCATCAGTTGAGAACAACCTGCCACCTCTTTCTGAGCACATAATCCTCATCATCTCTTGCAAACGTTCATTGCATCCAACACCACCCACAATAAGAACATCCTTTGAATCACAATGTGCCATGGCACGTTCAGTGATTTCAACAAGCATAGCAAAGAGAGTTTCCTGGATATGGCCATCAGGTATCTTTATTAGAACATATACAGCTTTTCTTCAGTAAAAGTAGGATAATCATTTGTTGTAAGGGTAAAGGAGTTTAACAATACACACGTACCTGCAACGAGTAGCATAGGTCTGCAGGTGTGCACTCGTTATTTTTAAGCTTCTCAATCGCTGCAGCTTCGATGTAGCTCAATATGCCACTAAATGACACATCCATACCCTTTACAACGTAAGGGAGATCAATGAACTTTTCTCCCTTCTTTGCAAGCTGAAAAAGGTAAAGACGTATGGTAGACTGAATAAACATGCCTCAGGGCAAAGGAAAGAGTACATATCGCATGATCATAGATCTGTTTGAGGAAATAAAAGAACCTTTTGTTTCAAAAAGGATAAAAGAAAAGAGCTAGCAGCGGACAGGCCAACATACGATGGAAGGTGCACACCAATAGCACACTTGTATTACAGGTCTCAACTATGTTTAGTGCTTTAAAATACTTTTCTGATATAAGCCTTATGAAAACAATTTACGTTGTAAACTTGTTACCAAGGTCAATTTCGAAGTCTTAAAATTAAGTGATTTACCCCCTTTTTTAAACAGCCTTTCATTTGTTAAATGCGTTGAAGTGCTGAGAAAGGAAACAGGCTTCCACAGTTCAAAACCGACATCATTGAAATATTTTTGCACATCATACAAGCAACAAGAAAAAAATGACAAAAGAGGAAAGAAAAATAAAAAATGATGCAATTTGATCAAGAGTTTCTTCGAGGCTGATGGCTCGATTGTCCAAACATTCTCAAGATACTAAATAAACTCAATGGTATTGTGAAAGCAGTCAAGAACTTTGAAGCTATAGAAGAATGGAAGGAATCTAATGTTTATGATTCGAGCACAGTTAACAATTAAAAACAGTTAGGCCTGTCGCACAGATAAAAGAGTCCATATATCATGTCAACTGTATATTTAGACTAAAGCAAGAGGAAAATTGTTCAAGGACGATATACCAACCACTTCACAGTTTCGTCAAATTTATCACCATGGATCTCTTGTAGCCAACTCTGATGTACCCAATGTTCTGCACTACTTTAAAAATAGCTACAATAACCTATTCATAAATCATAGTAAAGTCTAGCAGAAAATTTGCTTACTACCCTTCTTTTTTGTCAAGTTCATATCTAACAGAAGTAAATTGGTGTGGAGGGATGATAAAGGTAGAAGGAAAGATCCTTCTATTTCTTGCCTAATGATCTCAATGAGTTGCCTCCCCTTTCAGAGAGATAGGCCCTAAGAGCATGTAGAGTGTATAGATCGCTTAAACGGTCTAAAGGTAACACATAGGAGGGGGTCTAACTTAGCAAAAACTGCCACAATGTTTGGTAACAGTTGGTGGGACCCTCATCCAAATAAAATATCACTGATTTTCTCCTATTCATTTCACTGGCATGTGGTCCCTTCTAGCCCCTCTTTTTGCTTGGACACTGGGTCTACGTGAGGGAGCTGGTCTTGCTTGTTTAGCTTAACCCAAAAAAAGACTCCCTTAGAACCCTCCACCCCCTAGTTATAACATTTTATATGCTCTGGCAACTTCAACTAAAAGGTATGATACAATTTAATGTAATCTTATCTAACTCGAATGTGATCCAATCTTATCTCAAGTAATTAGCTTAAGTCCCAAGCAATGTAACTAAAGGAAATCACTATCTGATCATATCCAACTAATTTAGCCGCCTGTATGTGCATGGCTGCTGATACATGAATAAGGATGGAGTCCATAACATCAATTACTCAATTCATCTTGATGGGCAGTGGCCACAATGTTGTGGTTGACAATGAGATGGGGCCTTGCACAGTTGCACCAGAGGATGCTTATGGTGCATGCATTAGCGGCAACATAAATCAGGGGAAAGTTAAATATGAACCCATGTCCAAATGCACCCCTTAGCGAGATAGTATACTTGTGCACTTTAAAAAATTCCCCAAAAATTATAGTACTAGAACATCTTATGTGTGCATACAAAAATTGTGCAAAACCAATAGACAAAGAATTGTACTCATCTTTTGTGATATAAGTATACTTTTGTATTTCTTGTACAGTGGATATTTAATCATATTTTGCACAAATTTATGCATGTACACCAAAGTTTTCATGGCACTGCAGCGAGTCAAAGAGACCCAGGGGCACCAGGACGACATGTCGCCATGGTGGGCTCGGTGGCGATAGTTAGACGATGACATATATTAGCCAAATTAACACTTAAAACACATGCATCAGAGAAAAATATATAAGATATGAGGCTCTACTTACGCAGCCCAATACTTTTCCACAGCCAAAAAGCCCATTTAAACCATCTACTCCCTTGTCCCATGCCCTAATCTCAACCAGGCTACAGCCGCCACCCCATCCTCTCCTCATCTCCCACCTTCTCCTCTTCTCTCTCTTGTGCCTCCACAACCTCTCCCTCTTCCTCACGACAGCAGCCAGCCACGCACAACCCCTACCTTCTCCCTCATAGCCCCTCTCTTCTCCCCCTTCTTCATGACAGCAAAGTAGATCAGGGAAGGGACACGAAGGCATAAGCAGGGAGGCGGTGGGATGCTCCAAGCCCCAACCGCCATCCTTGAGCCTTATGCCGCCGGACCTGCCCGTCCCTGACCACCATTTTCGCTCGCCAGACTCCAAAAGTCTAGGTGAAGGCTCCCCGCGTCTACCTCCAGCTGATAGGACGACTTGGCAACACCAACGCGATGTCTTGAAAACTTTGATGTACACATACTCTAACATGTCCTAGTACTATGAATTTTTTGGGAAATAATTCACATGTACTCAAACCCTAAAAAGGTGCATATGAACCTAGGTTCATAAATCAGTGCAAAACAAGTCTGGTTGGATATATCATATGGGTGAATCCTGAATCTGATAGTGCACGCAGAGCTTGACTATATCCACATGGCATCATGTGATCCAGTTATTTATGCAGCGCCATCCCGCATCGCTACATTCAGCATATGCAATAACACGTGGTCCCTCTCACTCACATAAATTAGCTCATACATGCAACCAAACACCATCTCAGCACATTAAAGACAACTTTGTATGGTCGACCAGACAAAATCTCAATATTTTTTCCATAATCTGAACTTACAACATAATCTCATACTGAATCCATTTATGATCCCATATAGATTGAAGTGCTTCAAGCAACTAAACATCCCATGGTATACTCATCCTGGATTGGGTCATGTAAGACATGTCATTTTGTTGCTTGTAAATAGTCAAGTAAGATTATGTTTGGTTGGTTGTATGAGAAGTCCTCACAGCACTGAGATGTTGTTTGGGTACCCGCATGAGCTAGTTTATGTAAAGGAAAAGGAGCATAAGTAATCACATAGACTGAATGGAGCAATGGGGAATGTTGCCGTGTGACCACTTTGAGCACATGACACCACATAAAACATGCCCAGTTATCTATGAAGTACCATACATGATTTTACCCTCCCTTCAACCAAACATAGAAAAGTAAACTCACTAACCCACCCTTTCAACACGTAGGTTACTATCACACGTAGACTGCTAGGCCCGAATTAACACTAAATGAGCATTATATTTTTCCTTTCCTTATAGATAAATAATATTTAGGGATATTCTAACCATCTATCCAATCATCCTGTACCTGCTCTCTTCAGTCGTGTGCATCACCACCATTGCATATCCACGTACATGGTGAATTGAATAATTGATTCATGGAGAAGGGCTTATGCAGTTATGCCTGAATAACACTGGCAAAAAACCAGCGTATATGTGCATTTACAGCTACAACTATAACAACATTAAACTAGGACTAGGAAATATAGAGTCGGCATATGATCGAACAGGTTACCTGCTCGATGTTATACCCTGGGCTCGGGTCATTCGAGAGCTCAAGGACCCTCGCAAAGCGGTCGAGGCAGTTCCCCACAGCAATATCGATGGTCTCCCCGAAGATCCTGTACCTCCCCTCGCTGTACGCGATGACCTGCGTGTTGCCACCGGAGACGTAGAGCACGACGGGGTCCACGGCGCCGGTGACCGCGCGGCCCATCTCGATGTGCGCGACGCAGTGGTTGACGGCGACGAGGGGCTTCCCCCAGAGGAGCGACAGAGCCCGGGCCGAGGCGGCGGCGACCTGGAGCGGCCCGCCCATGCCGGGCCCCATGGTGTAGCAGACGCAGGCAAGGTCGGCAGGGGAGACCCCCGCGTCGGCGAGCGCGGCGCGGAGGAGCGGGAGGAGGTGGGCGAGGTGGTGCTGCGCGGTCTCCCGGGGCAGGAAGCCGTGGCCCGGTGGGGTAATGTAGGTGTGGCGCGGGTTGGAGAGGATTTCCCCGGAGATGGAGACGACGCCGATGCCGATCTTGTTGGCCGAGGACTCCAGCCCCAGTGCCAGCGGACCCGGCGGGCGGCGACTCGCCGGAGACGACGACGGGGACATGGCGGCGGCGGCGGCGGCAGGTTTTGGGGGGAGGAGGAGAAGGGGGAATGGCTCGTGACGTATATAGTGTAAGGTATTCCGACTAAAACCGGCCCGTCTTAAATGGCCCAATGGACTCCCATGTCAGCCCATTGGCCCATACCATTTAGGCCCATAAGCTCGCTTGTAAGCCCTTGCCTTTTCTCTCTCCCTCCTCCTCGCCGAAGCGGGAATTACTCGCTCTTTGGAGGGAAAGGAAGCAGCTCTGGAAGCCTCGGAACCCTAGCCGCGGCCGCCTCCTCCGCGCCATCGCCTGCTCCTCCCCGCCACCCGTATCTCAGCTCCTCCACCGTCACCGTCATCGCTGCCGTCGCCCCCGCTCATCAGTTTCGAAGAGCAAATGGAGGTCAGTCAGCCCCCAAAATTGTGATCTTCTGCTTGGCTAACCGTTGGATGAGCCCGAGTAGATGCTGCTGCTAGCTGCCAATCTGAGGGGGATTCATGTTGCCAATGGTGGTTAGTAGCATGCCGTACACATGACCAAACAGAGATTGTTCTGTAGTGCTATGGTTGTGTGTGTGACTGCGCTTCTGAGACAATAAGGCTCGAAAGGAAATGCGGGGGGACTCCCTTTGTTTCTTTCAGTGTGAATGCTATTGTGCCTGGGTGCTTATGGAGTGGTCGAAAACTGGAACTAAAGCTGGTAAAGCTGAAATTCCCGAAAACTGAAATCTTTAACAAGATCCATTGCAGACTCTAGTTCAGTTGGTGTAGGTTTTGTTGCAAAATGTTAGCTTAAGAATATACTGCTTGAATGAAAAATGAGATATACTACGCAAATATGGCTGTTGTAACAGTTGCTGCGAAAGTCGGAGACGAGGCCTGTCTTTTTGTGGAGTCTGGAGCCACCAAGTTAGCCCTCATGTTGCCTAGTCACTCAGGGTAGTAGGCTTAGCATTTCAATCTGGTATATGTTGCTTCTTTCCTCGTTTTCTGTAGTTTGTCTCCTCTCCTGTATAGTTAGCTAGCAGTGTTAGTTTATAGTTAGTTTTTTCCTTCATTTTTCTTGTTCTTCGGTGAGATTTCTGTACATTCTTTTAATGCAATGGAATAGGCACGCCGTGCCACTTTTCATAAAAGAAAGATTTGCCTGTTCTCGAGTGTAATCCTTTCGTCGATTTTGTTTGACTGTTCGGTGAGTTCTCTCGAATAATGTTGATCAACAGAAATCCGATTCTTCTGTTTGTTTTCTGAAGGGTATGCTAATTAGTAATTTTTTTCTCATATTACTTTTCTTGCCCATTTTGCTAACTAAATATAACTACTGTTTTTAGAGGAATGGGTGGTTGACCTGAGCTGTCCTAAATTTTAACTAAGTGCTGTATCACATCAGGTCATCAAGTAAGTTGATGCTTCCATATCATTTTTCCCAGTGATGTTTGTGTTCTGTTTTTTTGTTAAACTGACTGACTATCACTGTTATGTGTTAGGAATGGAGAGGTACTTTAAACTTATAAAAAAAGCTATTAATTCTGGAGGCAATTTATCACAACATGAAAGTAAGAAACCCCGTGTTTGTGTTGTGCTTAATCTGGATGATATTGTTGCTGATCCGGGGCTCCGAGTACCAATTGGTGAATATGATATGGGAATTAGAGATCAAGTGAGGAGGAAGTATGTCAGCCAGCTGGTCATAATTTTCCTAGACAACAGCAGGGAAATCATTCAAGGAGTTTTAACCAAGCATGGTTCAAGAAGTTTGATTGGTTGGAATAAGTGTGGAGAAAGATGCAGCCTATTGTTTCTATTGTTATCTTTTTGAGCAGCCTAGGGGTCAATAAATTTGGGAGCGACGCCATCTCTCTCTCTGGGTTTCTTTTTCAGGAATGCGCGAACAGCGCGCCTTTTTTCATCTCTCTGGGTTTCTCAACTGGGATAAAGCATTAGAAACATTCACTAGGCATGTTGGTGGAGTTAATAGTAGTCACAATAATGCAAAGCAATACTGTGAGGATTTCAAAACTTATAGGCAAATCATGACTGCTGGTTTAGATTGTGCAAGATTTCTTTTGTCACGAGGTCTTGCCTTTTTTGAACCTGAAGAATCACCCTGTTCTGGAAATAAAGGGAACTTTGTGGAGATGCTGAACTGGTACATGAATGGATTTAAGTCCATGGGCCCTGCGATTATTGAAAATGCCCTTGGCTATGATGAACTGACTTCTCCAGAAGTACAGAAAGATTTGGTGAAACCTTGTGCCGAAATGACCGCACAGGCCATTGTTGATGAGATGGGAGATAATTATTTCTCTTTGCGTGTTGATCAGCCTCATGATAAACTGATGCTGGATAAAATTTCTGTAATTGTGAGGTTTGTGAACAAGCATGGGCAGGTCATTGAAAGATTACTTGGTGTTGAAAATATACGACGCTCGATACAGCCCCTTCGATGAAAGAAGCTTTGGACGGTCTGTTGGCTCGTCGTGGTTTATCTATGTCTAGACTAAGAGGGCTAGGATACAATGTAGCCTCAAATATGACAGTAGAATTTTATGAGCTGAAGTCACTAATTCCGAAGTGCCAATTATATATATTTTTTGCCAACCAGTTCCAGTTGGTGATTGTTTCCGTTGCGAGGAGCATTAATGTTATTGGTGATTTCTTCTATTTTCTAGACAGGAGTGTTGACACTCTGGGTGATTCTTGTAGAACAAAAGATGTGGTGCATCAAGAGCACTTTGCAAAGATTGTGGAAAAGATAGAAAGAGGTGAGACTCTACCAGGAAAAGGAAAGCATCAAGAAAGTGATCTTGTTGCTGGGCCTGCTCATACATGGTTGGGCTCATACTGTAAAACTTTACTTCATCTGTTTACAATGTGGAATGGAGTGCTGAAAGCACTAGAGACAGTGTGATGATGAAACTCGTTGTTTTCAAGCAAGAGCAGCATCAGATTTGATCGAGTTTTGGTCACTATCAGGTTTGGTACAAAAAATGGAAAGCTTTGAATTTTTATTTATCTTGCATCTGATGGTGCGAGTGTTGAGCTGGACTGAGGATTTGTCACGTCCTTGGAACAGGAAGATAAGTACATTATTAATGTATTGGAGTTGATTGATCCTATGAAAGATGTTTTGCGGGACTTGCAGGAGAATCGGTGGGGTGAATTTTTTGAAGAAATAAAGAACTTTTGTGTCACGATGTCTATTCCAGTGCCAAGTATGGATGATAGTATGCCAGTTAGGGGCTGTTTGCTGCGTATGAAGCAATTTGTTAATTGTTATCATCATTATCATATTGAGATTTTCATTGCTTTGATTGACTCAATTACTCTTGATAGTAACAGTCAGTTCAGTAAGACATCTATGGAGCTAGTAAGATGCATCACTTGTCTTGATCCAAGTGACTCTTTGTCCAAATTCGATTATGGCATGCTTCTCCAACTTGCTGAGATTTACTCTCATGATTTCTCTTTAATTGATAGTGAAATCCTCAAAGAACAACTTCACATGTTCATTCTTAATGTAAGAAGTACCTCTGATTTTTCTTAGTGGTATGTATGCTTTATATATTGTACATCAAACTGTTCTTCAATCTGATTATCCAACTATATTGAATTTAACTGTATTGAATACTCCCTCCAATTCACGAAAACGTGGCGTTTTTGGATATGGATCTAGTCAAAGTTTTAAATCTGACTACCTATATCTTTTTAAATATTTATATTGGATGCATATAAATAATATGTGTAAATTTTGTCTTGAAAAGTGGTTTCGTAGTATCTAAATTTTACCGAGTTTTATAAGTATACTATAATAGAAATTAGTGGTCAAATATGTGTTTTAGAGACCATACTAATGTCTAAAATGTCAGCATTTTGTGAACCAGAGGGAGTATATTGTACATCGAACTGTTGTCCAATCTGATTATCCAACTGTATTGAACTATTTTTGCCGTGTAGGTTGCTATTTCGGTATGCAATTATGGTCTTTTAGTATTTCAACATGGTCAAGACGAGGCAGTGATGTACACGCGTTGTTGTGCTACATCCACTATTCAACTTGTTAGAATTTCAGAAGCCACAGCAGTGAGTCATTTCTCTCCAATGTACGTGTCACATTTCGTTTTTATCCATAAGCTGAACTGTGTCCACTAGGGAAAACAATCTTGGATTCAGGAAAAAAATCACTTAGAAATCCAAAAAAAATTGTTTTGAAAAAATTTGATTTTTCTATTTGATTTTTCTGAGAAAAAGGATAAATAAGAAAATTCTACCAGCTGTGGGACTTGAGCCCACACGCTCGCACTACTTGTCTCTGTGCTTATCAATAGGGAAACCATGCATTTGTTTATAGCTTATGGTTATGGTATATTTCCTACTTAAATCTAAAATTTAAATTCAAATCTGAAATTTGGCCGGTTAAAAAAAATTGCCACCCAAGGAGAAAGTCAGTAACCGGCTGAGATAATTTTCCCTTGTGGTAACGACATTAAGTATCTCGTATCCTTGTCCCCAGAGTGTTATTCTAAAATTCACCAGGCACCCACTCTTACAATATTTGTCCCTGTCAGTTCATGTTCTTGTCAGAAACAAGGTTATGTGGTTATTTAATTGAAATGGAGAGTATCCTCCAACTGCCTTCCCACCACAAAAAAAGGTTTGTCTACCATTTGCCACCGCTCTTGAGCTAAAACTTTGAAAGAGATGTGTAATTTCCGTTTCTCATTTCCAAAACATATATCAATCAGCAGTAGTGATATTTCTCTGCTGCCCTTGTTAGTTAGTGAGATCATCTCAATATCCATCAGGAGGTGAGGTTAGACTCCTAGAATGATGCTTCGTGATGTAGCATACTCCTTTTCTTTTAAGCACCTTCTTGCGCACCTCTCTCTTACAAACTTAGAAGCCCCGTCTCTTATCTAAGCATAGGCTCTAAGGTTTTACTACTTTCTCTCTTCGACGTGGCAAATAACTACTACTAAACGCCCTCCACATTAGGATACTGGAGATGCTCTTAAACTCTTCTGCTTTCATCTGATAACCTTTCGCTGATTTGCTTTTATAAACTGTGTCACTTTGCTATTGCAGCCAGCTTTAAGTCCCTGAATTTTTGCTTTCAAAAACTTTACAAGACTTAGTGTGAAGGTTCCATTTACATATATGTACACTGAAAGAGCCTACTGAATGCTGAGTCTAATGTGGGATGGTGAATGCTGAGTATGTAGTGAAGATGTCTGTATGGTGCAATATCTCGGAGCATGCCTTTCTATTTTTGTTCATTTGGAGTATAGTGAGTAACTGAGTTCCCACGTTACCGATTAATAATGCCCAGTTTTAACCGAGTATGTAATTGAATTTCAAGAGTACTATCATAATCATTGATTGAGATGTTTGTTACCCATTATCACTTGATCTGCCACCTATTCTGAGTTATTGTTTGATCTAAAACAGCCCAAAACCCTCAATCCTAACTCTTCATTGGGGCAGGTATAGTGAAACCAAAAGAATCCTCTGAAACCAGCACGCTTTGCCAAAATGGGTGCTGCAACTAATTCTCAAGCCATTCTTGCTCAGCATGTGTTCTGAAAATCTACCTGGTGTTTGATATAGCCTTACTGTGCTCAATTGCAGTATCATGTCCATTGCCAAACAAGCAGTACTGTATGTATTAGTTATATGATGATTGATGAATATTTGGTTACTGACAGGCGATGTGGTTGAGACATGAGACCTCTTTATGTTGATGTTCTTCTTTCTTACTTTGGCATCCCATGACTGTAGAAGGCTTGAATTTTTATATGAACACAATGTTCTCCATATTTGATCCTAATTGAAAGGAAAAGAAAGTGTGATTCTTTTACAGTTATTGAGTGCTGATTTTTATTTTTTATTTCTTTTTCTTTTTGTACTGACAAACTTTGGAGTTTGGATGCTCAAGTTCTGAAGTTGGCTATTTGATCTGATAGCAGAAGCGACGTGTCCAGATTATTGCACGTTCAAATGTATTACCGATGCCATATTTTGGATTTCCTAGAGTTTATTGGTACTACCCTTTGCTGTCTGCTCATGCAGAAGGCAAAACTAAACTACTTGACTCCCAAATTGTGTACAAAATGCCTTTGGGGAGTAATAGTATGTCCTTCCTGCCATCTCTTTTCGTTACACTAAGCATGTATTATATATGTATTGCCCTGGTGGTATTCTGCATGAAAATTCCGCCAACTCAAAAATACTGCAACTTACGCCTTTCCAGATTTGAGAGATAAACATGGTTAATATCTCATTTCTTATAAGGAGCACAAATAGCTTTGGTAGTTGAGTTATCAGTAACCTAAATTCCAAGTTTATTTTTTCTTCTGAAATGTCCAGTTGTTGCATGTACTATATTGTCGGTGGGCAGAGCATTGGAGCTTGCTTGTGAACATTAGTGAAGAAAAGCACCACTAATAGTCATCATCTCCTTTTGTTAGTATGATCCACCTTTGTTGCACGAAATATTACAAGGAACCTGTTGTCAAAAAAAGGGTGTTGATGAAGTTGCACTGAAAGGCGCAGCATTTCTAGTTTGGAACTAACATTTCCTTTTGCTAGAAAAAACTATGGTATCACTAGGAAGTATGGAACAGTGTTTCTTATCTGGTCTCTATCCTTATTTGTTGTTAAATTATTTTGATTGTTGCTTGTGGGATTATTATTTTGAATGATCATGCATTCACTCTTGTCATTGAGACATTGTTGTTTACTTCTCTGCAAAGTATAATCTCTTCTGTTCAACTTTTCAAGTATAGATGTGGAAAGCTGAAATAAATGGATGAAGGTTCTACAAGACTTGATTTTTTTTTAGGGAAACATGACTTGAAAATTTCATGGTTGGACCTTGGTCTTTGATCTGCTTCCCATATCTATTGACCTGAAGACAGTTTTATCAGGTTTTGTGCCCCTGGAATGCAGAAACAGTGAATATCGTAGCATCACAAATTGACTGCTCTTGATCTATCATTTTTGTTTCCTATTCACTCTAATATCCTAGCTTCAGATAGGTAGTGGCCCCATGGAAGAGCAGTGCACCAGTTGATTGTCTGATCAGAGATGCCCTTAAGATTTTTACAATTGGTGGGAAGCTGTTCATTGTGATATTCAGTGTTACCTGAGTATTCAAATAAGAGGAAACCATGTAGAGTTTTCATGCGAGAATCATGTGTCCTGGTGATAATGAAATAGGAGTTCCAGTTCCAACATCATCCAAGTCTTTGCACTAAGCACATCAACATGACGTTTCATTTTCCCTAAAAGATCTTTAGGAAGTCTCATTGGCAACTTCTGAAACTTGGAAAGTCAAAGGCGAATTCAGGAAGCCTCATACCATGGGTATAGAACTTGGAACGTCTGGACTGTGACATCAGAAAGAGGCCATGCTTTTGTATCTTCATGTCCATGTCTCTTTTTTGACCCTGTGATGCGACAAAAACAGGGCCAGGAAAGGAGGAAGCGACATGGGAAGGTTGGTGGTAGTCTTTGCATGGTTGGTGGGCGAGGCGAGGCGCCGGAGTTTTCCTGCAATTTCTCTCTTATACAGAGACCCCACGGATTTAGAATTTGTAATTCTTGACGCTTGGTTGCTCTCTTCGGGTCAAAGTATCACAAGAACTTTGATACATGCGCACACTTATCGCCGAACGTCTTTTTACCATTTTACACTTTGGTTGAGCACATTGGGCACGGATGAGTCTAGTGCTTGAATTTTTTTTTCCACGTGTCCTTACAAAATATGAGACTATTAGATTCATCAGAAAATAATTTCCGTAACTCCGTGCTTCCTCAATGTTTTTTTGCAAATATATTGTCGTACAAATTGATGGTTAAAAAATCTACCACAACTGTAATTCTTTATCTTCCTCGTATATTTAACTAACATGTTGCTTTCACGAAACAAAAACGATAGGAAGAAAACTAACATGTTGCTTTCAAAATAGTAAATATCAGCTCGGTGTCTTGAGTTTGAAGATGGGAGGCATCGTTGACGTTTATATCCCCTCCCAAAGACAAGGTTTGCTTCTCCCTCGATTAACACTAATTTATCGATTTAGAAAGGAACGCCGTTTAGTTAATTGCCCAACATAATCGAAGCAACTTTTTTTTTGCGACGAAAGCAACCGTGTTAATTTGCTGAAAGCAAGAATCATTCATAGGAAGAAATGTAGCAAACAAGAATTCTTAGTTGACCTCTAGTAATTTACTCAGTCTGCTAAATGGAACAATTTTCGGTTAGTTGCATTCTAATGGAAACGGCTGCGTTTAGCCGCAAGCTAGAAAATCAGAAGCTAGCATCACTTCCTTTGGAGAAGAAAAACGGAAGCACTCCACGTGCGGTAGTTGAGGTACGATTTATGTACGATGGCATATGTACGAATCTCCCTGTCATGCGATTCCTGTCCTTACGGGGCTGGAGATGTCCGAAACCGCTTGTCTTCGGTTTTGACTTTTCTCTCTAACGGTGGTGAAACCGGCGGACATAGTGCTCTCAGGCAGGCATTGGTTCGACCAGACGGGTAGGGTTTTACTCCCTGATAGTTTGATGCAGTGAAGTCAGAGTCATCCGTGGTTGTGATGGGTAATGACGATGACGCTATTGGCGGCGTCAGTTGGGTGGAAGTCTCATTTGTTTGTGTTGAGTTTGGTCAGATTTCGCTAGATTGTCTGTTTTGTTTGGCAGCACTCTAGACCTAGTTTAGTTAGGCAATGTGGCCGTTAAGTCATAATTTTCGCTTGAACTTTCTTTAACTAATCGAGTATTGTGAGATTTTTTATCACTTTCTCTTATAGATAAGGTTAATTTTTTTTATTGAGGATGGTCAAAAAACTGTTATTGTGCGTCGTACAAGGCATGCATATCAGAGTTTAAAAAAAAAGAGCCGTTGAAATCGTTGGTCTTGAAAAGTACTAATAGCAAACTTCTAGTTGATGATACCTTTGAGTAAACGATGGTACAAATTTTTTTGATCACCCGAGCATAGTTATTGTTGTATGTTTTAGACAAAGTTCCACTATCCCTGTGAGAGAAGACGCAGAGATCAAATAGTTTAACTTTTTAGATAAAGAAAAAATTTATTTCCTTGACACAGTATTAAGATGGTGCCAAATACAAAGAGTTTCTCTAAGCTTCTATATAGTCATGAACACAGCCCTAGAGTAATTACAAAATTCTACAATCTAACAACACTCGGCCGAACACTGAGTTTACAGAAACAAAAGATAATAAAACTGCCGAATAGACGAAGCAACTGCCGATGCTCCTTAGGTCGCACTAAGACGGTCGTCAAATGGTTTGCTATCACTCAGGAATGTAAGATGGCAGATTTGGAGGTTGACCATGAGGCAATACCTAGAACATAATGATGACAACATAAGAGTAAAGCATGTAAGTTGCTTCTTTTGTTCTGTGATAGAAAAACCTTAAATATCCGGATCTTTTCAGCATTAATTGATACAGCCAAAATGGGATTTCACTCATCTTTGTCCATGTCGCTGAAGATGAACTTGTTTATTTATGTTGGAATAAAGCTAAACAGAGCATATGCATATTCTCGTTCCTAGTTAGTATAATACTTAGTAGATCTATGTACGGCATAGCCACCTCCAACAAGCTTGGTGTCTATTGTTTTCTTCTTGGTGATTGTCTACGAAAACAACAAAGTCGACCAATGTTTTCTTGGGAAGAAGATTCTTGTTAAAGAACATTCTAAAGTTCATTGGATTCTCTTGTGTCCAATGGGAATGCACATGGGAATACTGAATATGCAGACATGCGATAGGAATCAAATAACCAGAAATACTAGAAGGTTTAGCCATCTACATATCTATAAATAATAGGTGGAATTTAAAGGACCACATTTCTTTTGAGGTATATAAATTTCCACATTAATAAAAGAATATACACACACACACACATATACATATATATCTACAAAGAAGGGTGTAATTTAAGGTACCACATTCCTTTTGAGGATAGAAATTTCCACATTAATTAAAAATCTAGAAATTCTCAAAATAATCAAGAGAAAAAAAAAGACCTACACCTCTTATTTTGGTGAGTCCAGATTATAATGGTGTAAATTAATTTTTAAAAAAAGCAAATAGATTTATACCCTTTTTTCTCGTGGAACCAAATTATAACATGTAAATTGGTTCTAGAGAAAAAGAAAAGATCTACATCGTTTATTTCGATGAGATTAAATTATAACGATATAGATTAATCAAATATTTATAGACTTGTAGATAAATACAACTCTATTCTCGTCCCTTGATTTGATATTCGCTTAAGTAAGATAAACGCACGTCCCTATCAAAATAATGCAACGGGAGTTGACTCATCGTTTTCTCAAAGAAATACAAATCCCAAAATAAGGAAGATGTACGTGAAAAAGGTAATTGAACATCAAATCAATCAAACGAACTGGCTCGGAGCCAGGACGGTAGGTTCGCTCCGCTCTCTTCCAGTACGTATCTGTTTCATCTCCACGCCTGCTCATAGGTATACTTGCAGCCACCGCATCATCTATAGGAAACCAGCACCATGGGCATGGCAAGCATCATAGCTATTCTCAAAAAGCTTTATCCATGGGCTTGAGTTATCTATATCCAAATTCAGAAAGAACAAAAAAACAGAGAGAGAACTAATCTGATGACGGGCTGCGCAATTGGATGGGTTCAACGCGATTCATTGTAAAGATGCCAAAGAGAAGTGTGTGTACGTATTTTTAGCCTAATTCATTGTATACGAGGTGATAGATTCCAAGACGATCCACGCCTTAATGCTACCAGAGGCATTACTTAATGGGATTCTGTCATTGCTTTTTTGCGATTTACGTATTTGTCACTCTTCCGTCACAACCTATTTTGCTTTTGCAACTCCGTCCGTTTCCGTCAGTTTAATAATTAGTGCAATATAAAATATCCAAAATACCCTTAGCTTCAAGTGGTAAGATATCCTCTCCAATCACTGACATTGCTGGTCCACATGTCAGCTCTTTCATCCTCCTATCTCTCTCTCTCCATCTCTCCCATGCTCTTCCATCCCTCTCTCCCTCCCAAATTAGGGTGCGTTTGGTTAGAGGGATGGAGATGGATGGGATAGGGATATTTACCTTTTTAAGCATACCTCTATGTTTGGTTGGAGGGATGGGGTGAATATGGGTATCCAACTAAAAGAAATATTCCACAAAGATGCTGGATAGAGAGAGAGCTGGCCAAAATGACCGGATGAGGCTGCCGCCCTTCTCTAATCATGACCATTAGGAAATAATTAGTGATGATTATTAATTATTAGTGATAATTAACATGGTTTATTATTAATTAGTATTTGTAATAGTAAGATTAGTGCTTAGTGTGTTGATTAATATATAATTAGCTGGTTGATTAGTATATGATTAGTAATAATTAACATATTTTATTGTTAATTATTAAGTACTATGGTTAGTTCAGTATTGATAGGTATTTAATATGTTTATTAGTGTATAATTAATTATTAATAATGTAAATTAAGTAATATAATTAAGCTAAATTGTCTTATCCCATCCAATTTTCATCTCTCAAACCAAACTGTAGAACTTAGATGGAGTTGTACTGCTTCTCTAGGTTTCAGATGATGAATACTTTGCCACAGAGTTTTATTGGAGTTGAATGTTAGGTTGTAAGAATTCAACGTTCATGTTTGAAATGTGTATATCGGATGTTCCGGTATTCTGATCGAAACTTCCGATCTATTTCGGAAGATCCAATCTCGACTATGATTCAGAGCTCTGGAAAAACCGGAGTCTCCGGTTTAATGATCGGTAATTCCGATGTGTTTCGAAAGTTCTGAGTTTGAATTCGAAGGTTCGGACTTTTATTTCCGGAAGCTCCGAGGTTTTCCGGAAGATCTGAGGTTTGAGCGAACCGGATGGTCCGATGTGTTTCGGAAGTTCCGAGGTTGAATTCGGAGGTTCGGACCTTCATCTCCGGAAGCTCCGAGGTTTTCCAGAAGCTCCGAGGTTTGTGCGAACCAGATGGTCCGAGGTGTTTCGAAAATTCCATTGTTGAAGTCGGAATTTTTGAACTTGAAGTCGGAAGCTCCGACTTCCATTTTCGGAGGCTCTGAGTTCAGGTTCTGAACTTGGCGTTTGTGAGTGCCCGGCGGATTTCTAGATTGTATGTGAGGAGTCAGAATTGAAGTCGGAGGCTCTGACTTACAATTCCGGAGGGACCAAGTTCAGAGTCTGGACTCGGCTCTCAGATCGTGTATGGGAGAACCGAAGGTTCTAGCTTTCTAATGAATTAGAGTTTGGTCAATTTGTCTCGTAAAAATTGATAGAATTATTTTCTCGACTAACTTGGATCAAGTAGAAAACTTGTGCTAGCAACCGGTTTGCTTGTCTACTAGTGTGCAAGGTTAATGAGTGCGACGGTGGTTCGATCACAAGGATCGGCATGATGCCTGGAGGGCGGAGATGCGATCAAGTTGGTGGCGACGATATCGGGTGGATCAAGACGGAGCCTTAGCGGACAAGGCAAAGGTGGAGATAAGACGTGAGGACCAAGTTGATGCAATGGCACTTTTGTAAAAGTGCGGACACCACAGAAGCAAAATCAAAGAAATCATGGCGGTGGCCAATGATGCATTTTAGGATTAGGCTTACGGTGGCAAGGAGGTTTGAGGGTGGATAGATGGCTTAGACACTTTGGGATGCGTGCTAAGAGCCCTATGCTCTAAGGTGGGCTTTGAGGCCCAAGTAGAGAGGGGTATGCCCCTTCTATTATAAATAGGAGATGGTGGGTTTGTAAAACTCTCTTTTTGGACAATCTCTTAGAAGAGCTGCTTAGAAGAACTTTGGCCTGAGAGGCTTTTAAACATCAAGAAAATCAATACAAGAAGAGTTCTAAAAAGAGAGTACATGTTCTTGAGTTCTCTCTCTCTCTTTGGATTTTTGTTCTCTTGCCTCTGTCTTTTTGAGATCTCTTGGATATGGTAAATTAGTGATGAAAGATCATGTTCATGTTAACTCCATCCTAGCATACCCGAAGAATCTCTCATTCCCATCTTGATTTCAGATTTGTATTGGAGGAAAGATAAGTTCTTGGGGTTTTTAATTTTGATTCTCTTTGAGGTTTCAATCTTGTCTTTTGGGGCTTGGAATATGTTGCTAGGATATGTGAGATGATTTCGTGTTAATTCCTTATCAACATACCTCAAAAGGTCCTAGGAATCAAGGATTTGATTTTCGTTCAACTTATTAGCTAGGGCTGATATTTGAAGTTAGAAAACAGCAGATAGCAAATTGGTTTTTTCTCTTAGCACAGACAAGCTTTTGACATGATTCCACGTGGAATAGCTTCGTAGTTTTCTTGTCTACCACTGAGCAAAATTTTGTTGAATTTTATTGGGTAGATCAAAATCTGCGAACGTTTTTCGGGGCAACAGTCTGCTGTTTTTGCCAATATCGGAAGCTCCGACCTTCTCACTCCGGAAGTTCCAATCCACATCAGAAGTTCCGACCTTGAAGTCGAAAGTTCCAATTTTTCCAGAGAGTTCAGAAATAGGGTCACTTCGGAACTTCCAGTAAGGTCGGAACTTCCGATATTTCTATTCCGGAACTTCTGATCTGTCTAGTTTTGGCTCCACTGATTTTGATTGTTTTTGTCGATGGTTTTCCGTTGCATTATCTGATTTGAATACATTGCATTGTTTTCCTGTTTTCAAAAGAAAATCTTGAAACTGACATTCACCCCCCTGTCGAAAGCCACTGATCCAACACAAACAAAAGATTGGTTCATCGCATCCATCCAACCAAACAAAAAAAGGCTCATCCTAGCCACAAAAAACTAGATGGCTCTGATCCATCCATCCTTGCACTCCAACCAAACGCACCCTTAATGGTTGTCTCACATCTCTCTCTCCCCTAGCTCCTCCTCTCCATCCCCATTCTCCGCTGCACATGTGTCAGAGGATCACTCGTCCTCCTTGGACATGGTCCAAGTGAGGCACGCAGCTTCGCCCCCGCGTCCAAATCTGGCCATGCTTTCGTCCCGAGGAGCAGGGACTCACCCTCCCCTGTCTAGGTAAAGCTTGAAGATAAAGGGGTGGCAAGTCTCAATCCCCAGGTTGACAATGCCAGCAGCAGAGTTGGGGAGCGGCGAGGGCCCGAGCTCGAGCCTCATGGGAAGGCGCCTGGAGGTGGAGCAGCTGAAGGGGCTATTGGGGACACGGCCATCTAGGACGAGCTTGAGGCCAGACGTGGGCAGCACCGGAGTTGTTGTCATGACGGTTCAACCAGTCGACCTCGTCGTCGATGAAGCAAGGGCAGGAGAGGCACGCTGCACTTCGAGGTGCGGGATGGGAAAAGATGGCTCTGGTGGAGGACTTGGGTAGGGGATGGGTGAGGGCGAGGAAGCTCAATGGGATTTGGATGGAAGTGGAGGAGGCCAGCTCTGGCAAGCAAACGGACAGGAAGGATGAAGTGGAAGAGGAAGAACAGGCGCAAGGTGGCCATTTTTGAAGAAATAATGATATGTGGGGTCGGTCAAAGAGGCTTAACGGACATTGACCTTAGGATAACTGGCGTGAATGGAAAATGCATAATATGAACTAACGGAAGAGTGGCTAATGTGTAAATCACAAAAATATAATGGCAGAATGCAAGTTAAGCTTTGAAGCAATGACAAATGTGTAAAAGTTTCCTTAATTAATTGAAGAACTGAATAGAAGATATGCTGGGCAAAGATAGATGGCCATTGAAATTACGCGTACGGTAATTTATTAATGCAATATGACGAGGAACAATCCTAGAATATTCTAAACTAAATTAAATATTAAAATTTTAATGATGAGCTATGGATCTAGAAGCCGAGATGAGCCATTTGGGTCAAAGGGCCCAAATATGGCCCCAAAGACTTTGCCTAGCTCGTAGGCGAACCATTAGGCTCAAAAGGACCTTGCCTTTTCCACGACACCTAAAGGTCGTGGAGGCAGTTGGACACGTGCGGTATTCTAATATCCACTTGGAGAATGACGACCCATGGATCAAGACTAGAGACTGCCTGGGCTGCAAACGAACTGTTAGGCCAAAAATGACATTGCCCTCTCCACGACTACCTAGAGGTCATGGAGACAGTTAGACACGTATTGTATTCTAATAATCACTTGAAGACGACCCATGGATCAAGACTAGATCACATGACGTAGTCATAGAGGATGAAGCGGTTCGGCGAAGGACGATGGTTTGAGATGATACAATAGTTGACACTAAAAGACAAGAACCGCCAAATAGATTACATTGAAAAAGCATGGCTGCACGCCATAATTGGATAGAGGCAATAGAAGCAATCTCTTGTAATCAATACAATCCACATTCACTCTTTTTTTTCCTTACCACAATGTCTTAGATAGTGATTCCTTGCAATAAAAAAATTACACTATCCCGTCGGAACGAGAGTTCTGGCTATCGACACAATGAAATATACAAAATGTATGTGTTGCTTAAGTTCTACATGTTAAAATCATATTCTGGGTGATCGAGAATTTGAAAGGGGAGTTGGTAAGTTCTAGTTGGGAATATATAAAAATATTTCATGCCAAAGGAGAAAGAAAAAAGAGAAGTTATCAAAATCATATATAAAAACAAACTTTAAAGAATGATACATAACAACATAGTTAGCATACAAGATGCGCGGACCACTCCGCTAGTCATTTAAAAGGTAGAAAGGTTTAGTGTGGTCAGATTTTGCATTTTTCCTTTGTGGGTAAATATAGTACGAGAAGTCCTCAAAACATAGTTTCAGTTGGGCTCTACTTTAGCCTAAAAGGTCATCAAATTTTCTTGTGCCAGTTAGCTACGTATATCCAGAGAATGCATCCGCTCGCAGGTGGACTCCTCAAAATATAGTTCAAGTGGTTATGAAAAATTCTTGAAAAAATAGAACTGTAACAAAATGAATCTGCGGTGCCACAAAAATAAAAATATAAAATAAATTTCACGTTAAGAAAGGAAATAAAAAATTTGTTATGAAAATAAATTCTGAAAATAGAAAATAAAAATTTTATTCATGGAAATATTTCTATTTCTTTCTCTTAATGGATATTACTTTTCTAGTTTGATTTTTTATGGTGCCTAATTATACCATGATTTCTAACAGAAAAACTATCGAACTTATGCACCGGAGAATAGCAATTGTGGGATACAGTGACTTCGCACAATGGTGTGATACATTGACTATATCTGTATTAGGTAAGAAATAAATAAAAAAATCTACTTTTCGACCTTAAACTTTAGTCCGTGTCCACTTTTGATACTGAAACTTCAAAACCAATCCCGACTTCTTAAGACCGTCCACTTTACCACTTTCGTCGATTTCGAAGTAGTTTTTATCCTACGTGATGTCTACGTGTTAGTGATTTTAAACATGTTAGTAGTGACATGCACGGTATGTAAAATCAGGAAAATAGAATAAAAGAGATGGCAAGGCCCACCAGTCGGTCCTTCTATTATCTCTTCTTTTTCTCATTCTTTCTAACCCGTGCCGGTCAGAACATAGTCGTCAATCAATGTTTGGAGTTCAAATATAGTCGTTTTCAAAAGTTTTAGGAGACAAGCAAAACATGTACACGCCAGACTTTCAGATTGAGAATGGAATCTTTTTCTAATAATGTTGCAGCAACTTACAAAAACCATATACTAAATAAATCAGTAGTGACCTGAGGACCACAATTGAACAAGGTTGGTGTCGCCGCGAATATTTGTTACAAATATTTTTTATTTGTATGTTTAATTTTTCCACGAACCCGTCCCCATTGTCATCATATCTCTGCTTACTGTAGCCTACCATATGTTTCATATTTTCTAGAGGAAATGTCCTCTCACTTTTCACCATGTCCTGTCCTGTGTTCTTTTTTTTTCCATTTGGTTCAGGCTGACAGGTACCTGAATTAAATTTTTATAAAACTATCAATTTGTTCGGTTCTATTCAATTTGCTTTTCCGTTCCAGTTGAAATCTGCGCATCACCTGCTACTCCGCTAGTCTGCTACCACGTTTTTCACCTTTTTTTGTCCGGTCCTCTTTCTCTTTTTCATTCCCATTTGGTCTAAATAAGCTTATTTAAATATTACAACCAGGGATTTGTTTTACGGGAAATCTAATTGGCACACGTGTGCCAGTTAGTCCTCCGATACGACGAAAATTGATTTGAGAAAATTTGACTATTTTGATGTGTGTTCCAAACTGTAGTCTGCATACAAATGGTAAAAAGACAAAATTACTGACATCAGCAAGATTCTCTCAATTTTGGAATTTTAAAATGGTTTTTCTCTCAAACCGCTTATCCGATTGATAATCCGTTTTCACCATTGGATTATTTGTGACGAGAGCTTCAAAACTAGATCTCATCTTGATATGTTCCGACGAATTTTCTTTCCATGTCGGTAGTTACCAAGTCGTAATGAATAAATTATCACGATGTTAATAATGATTTATCAAGTTATAGCCAATGTATTACCAGGTTGCTGAACATCACTCTCACACCTCTAGGACTTATATAATAGTGCTCCAATGGTCTGACACCATGAATTAGAAGTGATTGTTTGCAGCCTCCTACTTCTCCTTCTCCCCCCCACTACTCTCTCTTGATCCATATCCTTATAGTTCACATCTACTCAGCGATTTATTACCTGATAACTAATAGGCTGGTAACCAGCATATTACCGCCTGATAACTGGCATATTACTGCCAGGTAACTAGTAATGCAGAAAAAAATTCATCAGAACATAACTAAGTGAGATTTAGTTTTAAAGTCCTTGTCGAGATGAACCTGATGGTATAAACGGATTGTGAATCAGGTCAATAGTTTGAGCTATAAGACATTTTAAATTTTTAAAATTAGCATTTACTTATGTTGACATCATCATTTGCATGCAAGTGAGAGGCAACCAAGAGACATGACAGAGAAAAGTGATGATGATGTCATCATTTACATGCATTGCAATTGATTTCCATCCACCGTGCAATTGATGGACCCGCACTCCCGCGGCCAACCGTGCTCACGCGCGCGTTCGGTGATGGGCCCGTCTCGGGCTGAGGTGGGGTGGGTCGCCGCACGATAAGCATACAGGGCGCACGGTCGTCAGGTAGTAGCGTCCTTTTGTATTTTTTTCAGGTCACTATTAGTCCCAGGGGTTCTGTACAGCATTAGCCTTCTGGTTCAGCGTGAGAAGTCCTTATTTGTAACTTTTTTTCGCTGTTTCTTTTTCTTGAATGGGTTTCACCAATCGTTTTCCTTGCGTTTCAGGTGCTTTGCTTGACTAGTCGTTGCTTCTTCCGGGATGCTAGTGTATATTTATCTTTTTCTTTTTTCTCGGGCGTTTGACTTTTACTTTCACAGTTTTTTCATTACGTTTTTTGGGTCTTTATTCACATCGGGTATCATCGGTTCCCTCACTGCCTTTTCATCGATTTTACTATCTTTTCACTGGTTTTTGCACGGTTGTTTCGCCGCTATCTTTCATAGGTAAATGTGGGGAGAAAAGGAAGCATCTAATGGAAAAAATTTGTTATAGATGAGTATACAGTAGATGACTAAAAAATATATAGCATACGACTAAAAAAATGTGTAATAGACGGCTAACAAAGATGCAGTAGTAGATTGATAAATGTGCAGTATATGAAAAAAGCAGGAAATATGTGTAGTAGATGTCTAAGATAGGCAATAGATAAATATCTAGTACGTGACTATCAGAAATACAGTAGACTGTTTGATCAATGGTTTCCGACAAGGGAGGGGGGTGAATATCGATTTTAAATCTTTTTTCTCAAAACAGGAACACAATGCAATGTATCCAAGTCAGAGAATGCAGAGGAAAACCATCGACAAAAGCAATCAAAATCAGTGGAGTCAAAACCAGACAGATCGGAAGTTCTGACATTATCGAAAGTTCCGAAGTGACCCCAATTTTGAATTCTCTGGAAAAATCGGCACTTTTGACTTCTGGATCGGAACTTCCGATATGGATCGGAACTTTCAGAGAAAGAAAATCAGAACTTCCGATTTTGGCAAAAACAGCAGACTGTCGCTTGGAAAAACGTTTGTAGATTTTGATCTACCCAACATAATTGAACAAAATTTTGCAAAGTGGTAAAAAAGAGACTTACGAAGCTATTCCAATTGGAATCATGTCAAAAGCTTGTCTGTGCTAAGAGAAAATATCAGTTTACTATCAGCTGTTTTCTAACTCCAAAAATCAGCCCTAGCTAATAAGTTGGATGGAAATCACACCCTTGTTTCCTAGGTTCTTGTGAGGTATGTTGATATGAAATTAAGACGAAATCATCTCACATATCCTAGCAACATATTGTCCCAAAAGACAAGATTGAAACCTCTAAGAGAATCAAAATTGAAAATCTCAAACTCGCCTTTTTCTCCAATAGAACTTCAAAATCGAGAAGGGGTTAAGAGATTCTTTGGGTATACTAGGATGGAATCAAATTAGAGATGATCTTTCTACCACTATCTTGCCATACCCAAGAGGAATCAAGAGAGAGAAAAAGAAAACGAACAACAAAGGAGTTTGAGAAAGGAAAGACTCAAGAACATATAGTGATTTGGGGAAATATTTTTGTATTGGATTTTCTTGGGTTTTTTTGGGTTTACAAGTCTCTCATGATTAGGCCAAAGCTTTCTTGAGCAAGTCTCTCCTAAATATTATCAAAAAGGGTTGGGGTTTAAACAACCCACCATCTCCTATTTATAGTGGAAGGGGCATACCCCTCTCCACTTGGGCCCTTTTTTTTGCGAAACAGCCATAGCGAGCTATTTGTTGCCAAAGGTTTGGGCTGAGGAGACCTGGGAGGTTACAGATGTGTAAAAAGAAGAGGAAAAAGGAAGAGGAAAAAACAACAAAACAAAACCAAAACCGGCAAAACCCACTTAAGGGCATATGACACTTAGCACGCATCCCAAAACGTCTAAGCCACTTATCCATCCTCAAACCTTCCTACCACCGCAAGCATAATCCTAAACCGCATCATTGGCCGTCACCGCAATTTCTTCGATTTTGCTTCGGTGGTGTCCTTGCACCAATTTGGTCATCACGTCTTTTCTCCACCTTTGCCTCGTCCGCTAAGCAACCGTCTGGAGCCGCCCGATGTCGTCACCACCACCTTGATCGTATCTCCGCCCTCCAAACACCATGCCGATCCTCGTGACCGAACCACTATCACACTCATCGAGTCTGCACACTAGTAGACAAGCAAACCAGTTATGAGCATAAGTTTTTCCACTTGAACCAAGTTAGTCGAGAAAAATGACTCCATCAATTTTCCTGACACAAATTCACAAAACTCTAATTCATCAAAAACACACGTGGCCAAAATTTTTTCCATATCGAAACATCCGGTTTCTGGACCGGAACCACAGGTTTTTCCCGAGCACCAAAAAATCAATCGACATTGGATCTTCCGAAATGCATCGAAAGTTCCAACCAAAATACTGGAACATTCGATATACAAATTTCAACACATGAATATTGAATTCCTGCAACCTAAAATTCAACTCCAACAACACAATCTATGGCAAAATATTCATCACCTGAAACATAAGGAAGCAGTACAACTCCCCTTAGATTCTACATAGACAATTACCAAATTTTTTATATATGGATATGCAATAGACACTGACAAAATATGCAATAAACAACTAAAAAATACAGTAGAGAAATTATGTAGTGGACAACTAAAAAAATGTACAAAAATATATGTAGTAATCAATAGACTAATATGCAGTAGACAACTATAAAAAATATAGTAGAAAATTATCAAAAAATCAATATAAGAATATGCAGTAGACACTAACAAATATGCAATAAACGACTAATAAGAATGTAATAGAGAAAAATATGTAGTAGACGACTAACAAAAATGCAGTAGACAACTGACAAATTATGTAATAAACAAAAAACAGTACAAAAATATATACAATAGATTTTAAATCTAAGTAGTAGATAAATATACAGTAGATAACTATTAATAAATACAATAGATAATTACCAAAAGATACAATATATGAATATGCAGTAGACAGAAACAAAATATGCAACAAGGGACCAAGAGAAAATATAGTAGAAAAAATATCTAGTAGACGACTAATAAAGAAGAGCTGTGGAAGAATATGCAACTAAACGATAAAAAGGAAAATAAATAAAAAGGCAAAAAAGAGAAAAGAGAAGATAGTAGGGCTACACATTGGATAGTAGCACTTATGGTTCCTAGTCGTCTAGCAGTGTAGGTACTCACGTGGCAGACCTTTCAAAAGAAAAAAGAATTCCATACTCGAGCGATTCATGCGCGTTCCGTGAGAGATTGATCCAGCAGCCGCAACAAGACAAAGGCTCTATTTGTTTTGGCATAAGCTTACTAATAAGCAATTGGAGCTAAGAAAATCTAAAAAGTAGTTTGAACTAGTCAGCTAGCGGATAGTAATTGACTCGTTTGACAGGATGCTTTTGGACGGTAGGTGGACTGTAGCTGGTGATAAATGTCTAAAATGCCATTGCCTGCTGAAAATGATATTTAAATTCTAATTAAGTGTGGTTTACTTGTCATTGTCTAATTTAGCACAAATGATATGATTATAACATAATTTTATCATAAATTAGATGTTTTATGTTATTAAAATAAATGATCCATTTAAATGATAAATTATTGTAGTTTTGAAATAGTAAGAAGTCCAATATATACTACAAACTAACCTCAACTTGCCATTGATACATTTAGATAATTTAGAAATTAAAAAAAATGGGGTGGCAACGGCGAAACCTAGCTGCCACCACCCCTGCCTCCGAGCGCTCCCTAGGCCCATTGGGCTCTGCCGCCGCCTTCCCATGCAACCCTGTCACCTCTGCCCATCGCCGCCGGCAGGCTCCGCCATCGGCCGGCACGCCATCGCCACCCTCTACCATCCTGTGGCCGCGCCTCCTCAGCCCTACTGCCCTCTACCTCTCTTGCTCCTGCTGTCATAGCAGCCTGCCTCCATTACTTGGCCATGCAACCCCACGGCACGCTGTCGCCGTCGGCTCCGGCTGATGAGTCCCATGCTGCTCCTCTCTTCAGCTCCCAGACGCATTGTCCTCCCTGCCGCCACAGCACGCGCCCCTGCGGTTGGAGAGGGAGGTCGGCCGCTCAGGGGTGACGGACACCGACGGCTAGGGCCGAGGAGGCCGGCGGCTCGGGGGCAAGGGAGGCCAGCGGACTAGGGTCGACGGAGGCGGCAGGCTAGGGGCGAGGGAGTGCGGCGGACCGCTGGCGTGAGGAACTGGAGGACGACACCAAATCTACTCGATCGGTGGAAGAGAAAAAAAAATTAGGGATTTCAGGATTTTATACCCAATGGCAGTTTTTTCATAAATAACTTGAAATGTGAGGATAATCTACCAAGAGGGGATGTGGGAAGCCGGTGGGCTGCGGGAAGCACCTGCTTGCAAGTGCATTTTCCACAAGTGATTTTGAAAAGCTCTTCCAAAATTCTGGGTGTTTGTTTGGGTTTGTGCTTCTAAAGGGCTAGAAGCACCAAAAGCTGAAGCACAAGTCCAAACAAATAAGGCCACAAGAATTGAGACGGATAGAGCTTCTCGCGTGGTAGGCCAATTAACTTAGACTGACATGCTATGCGACGAAAGAGATCGAGGCAGAAGTAGCTCAAGCCAGAAGCGCAATGAAGAAACAATAAGTTTACTAGAAGAAGATGTATTAACTCCACTCTTAATTAGTTAACGTTTACGTGCTACTCTCTCTGCTTCAAAATACATGACATCTTAAAAAGTATACGGTTAAATTTGTTTATCTTGGACCACTAGTTAATAAAAAACTATTTAGATTTGTTAGCTAAAATTATATCATTAGATCTTTTATGTAAAATAGTTTTACAATATATTTTTATAATTTATAATTATATATTTGTATAACCATTATGATTAAATTTGTTTGTTAGAGATTTTAAAAAATAAAAAAGGCCGTTTATTTTGAAACGGAGAAAGCGTCGCAATTAACTTGTTTAAATTCTCGGTGGCGAACTGGCACCCTTCCGGCGGTGAACAAATTTCCATTTCGATGGCTGCGTCATTGACCAATGGGCCCTCGTGGATCCCACACTGGTGGCATCTTCCTCTTCTTTTGCGAATAACACCGGTGGCACCTTCTCTCGAGCGCCCGCCATGCTCCCAGTCAACGTTTCACCGCTCTGGTCAAAGAAGGGATTTTCTTTTATGGCGGTTTATGATACTAGTGGTATTTGGATGGCTTAAGGCACGTACACGGCATGCAATTGTCACAAGGGAGTGTTACTTATAAGTTTCTTTTGATTTTCTTTGTAACAATGTTCATGTAGGAGGTTGACGATTGGTTTAGTGCAAAGCAATAAAAGGCGATTGGTCATGGGATTCCCATTAATCGAGTATAGAATATAAGAATTGAAATCTGATCCTATACATAAAAATATTTGGCTGTTATAAAAATTAAAATCATAAATTTTAACCTCAATTGTAAAAAGGTGATAACATAACTAAATTAATTTTTTACTATCAGTAAAGAATCAAATATAATTTATAGGGACCTACATACAACACCTAGGCCTGCCAAAATACACAAAGTTGTAGCTTCAAACATTGATTCATCTCTAACAAAAAATTTATGGTGTGAAGGAAGGTTGAAATTCTAAATACCATAGTTCGATAAAGGTTATCTGCACAAGCCTATGGGGCTCGCCTACTGTCCTAGTACCAGCAGTATGCAGAGTTGCTTCTCTATGTACTAGGTCACTACCAAAAATTTCAGATGATTTCGTGAAAATTTTATAGTGTGAACACAAGATTGAAGCTTGATATATCAAAATTTCATGAAAACCACTTCTCACCTACACGCTTCAATCCACCAATATACAAAAAGTAGTGCCTTTGCACATGAAGAGTGTCCATCAAATTTTAATGAGAAAATTTTATAGTGTGAATGTGAGGTTGAAATTCTAGATTACAAACTTTTAGTAAATGAATTTTTTTTATTTCCATGGGATACCCAAACATATAAATTAGAGTTAGAATCTCTAAAATCAGATTCACATTCGATTAAAATATGATTTAGAGTGTAATTGAATGAATCAAATTCAATTCTTAGGTGTCAAACAAGGTGTAAGTTCAGTTGAAAGCACAAATGCAAATTTATCTCGCAGTTAAAAATCAACATTGAATTTATCTGATGACAGTTAGATCTTATTTAATTTAAAGATTCGACATGAACACACAAAATAGTATGCTAAAGCTTAGCGATGGCAAACCTCAAAAATTTCTGAACCAAACAACACAAAACTCTACCAGCACACTGTACTCCACCAAGACATCTTGTATAAGAATTCATTTTTTAATACTTTGGCAAGAGACTAGCTAGGATACAAACTTTTAAGTAAACATTCACAGTCGCGAGATATGATTGGCCATTTTTCAGTTGAACAATTGTTAAGGCTCCAATTTGAAACAAAACATACAACGGGAGACAGAAAGAAAAAAAAATGAAGCTGAGAATCTGAGGGCCAAGAACCCACGCGCACTGCAACTCCGAAGCGGGTACGGAGAACAGCAAGCCCGCCGTCTTGTCCCGTGCGCCGGCCTCTGCTCTATAAATTGCCTCCCTCCCCCACAGAAACTCTAGCCCCAAGAAGAACGAAACGAGTCGAGAATTGACACTCCTCGATTTCTTTCTTCTCGGGCAATTGCGATGGAAGACCCTACAGTCGTGGTCGCCTCGGTTAGTCCCGCGATCACCGCCGCTGCGCCGCCGCAGCATAAGGTTCTCGACCTGAAGGTGATGGTGGCTCAGGCGGCCGTTCCGGCGCCGGGGAGGAAAACCAAGTCGTCGGCCAAGAAGAAGCTGGCCGGCGGCTCCGGCGGGTACGTCCTCGAGGATGTGCCGCACCTCACCGACTACCTCCCTCACCTCCAGAGCTACCCCAATCCCCTGCAAGACCATCCCGCCTACTCCGTCGTGAAGTAAGAACTAATTCTCCCCTCTGTCTCTTCTTGCTTGCGTATTTGCATCAATTCGATCCGATTCTGATTCTGATTCCAATTTTTTATCACTCAGGCAGTACTTCGTGAACCCCGATGACACGGTGTCCAAGAAGATCGTGGTGCACGAGAGCAGCACCCGGGGGACGCACTTCCGGCGGGCCGGGCCGCGGCAGCGCGTCTACTACCAGCCGGGCGAGGTGGCGGCGGCCATCGTCACCTGCGGCGGGCTCTGCCCGGGCCTCAACACCGTCATCCGGGAGCTCGTCTGCGGCCTCCACGACATGTATGGTGTCACCAGCGTCGTCGGCATCGAGGGCGGCTACAAGGGCTTCTACGCGCGAAACACGGTGGAGCTCACGCCGCGCTCCGTCAACGACATCCACAAGCGCGGCGGCACCGTGCTCGGCACCTCCCGCGGCGGCCAGGACACAGTCAAGATCGTCGACAGCATCCAGGACCGCGGCATCAACCAGGTGTACATCATCGGCGGCGACGGCACGCAGAAGGGTGCCGCCGCCGTCCACGAGGAGGTCCAGCGGCGCGGCCTCAAGTGCGCCGTCGTCGGCGTGCCCAAGACCATCGACAACGACATCGCCGTCATTGACAAGTCGTTCGGGTTCGACACCGCCGTCGAGGAGGCGCAGCGCGCCATCAACGCGGCGCACGTCGAGGCCGAGAGCGCCGAGAACGGCATTGGCGTCGTCAAGCTCATGGGCCGCAACAGCGGCTTCATCGCCATGCACGCAACCCTCGCCAGCCGCGACGTCGACTGCTGCCTCATCCCGGAGTCCCCCTTCTACCTCGACGGCAAGGACGGCCTCCTCGAGTTCGCCGAGAAGCGCCTCCGAGACAACGGGCACATGGTCATCGTCCTCGCCGAGGGCGCCGGCCAGGACCTCATCGCCAGGAGCATGCATCTCGCCGACACCCACGACGCCTCCGGCAACAAGCTCCTTCTCGACGTCGGCCTCTGGCTCTCCCAGAAGATCAAGGAGCACTTCAGGAAGAAGCCCAACTTCCCCATCACCCTCAAGTACATCGACCCGACGTACATGATCCGCGCCGTGCCTGCCAACGCCTCCGACAATGTGTACTGCACGCTGCTCGCGCACAGCGCCCTCCACGGCGCCATGGCGGGCTTCACCGGCTTCATCGTCGCGCCCGTCAACGGCAGACATGCCTACATCCCCTTCTATGTAAGTTGTTAAGACACAGACAATTCAACGTGTAATTATTGATGGATGAAGTGGAATGCTCCTTTGCTGACCATATGATCTTGTCTTGTGAACTGCAGAGAATCACCGAGAAGCAGAACAAGGTGGTGATCACCGACCGGATGTGGGCGAGGGTGCTGTGCTCGACGAACCAGCCGTGCTTCCTGAGCCACGAGGACGTTGAGAAGGCGCGGCAGGACGAGGAGGAGCCGCACGTCCCGCTCGTCGAGGGCGAGAATTCGCTGGTCAAGGCCTCGCCTATGTCGATGTGCAACGGCAATGGCCACTTTTGCAATGGCACGGGCTGAGGCTTATTAGAAAATGGAGGTGGTACCCCCGGCCTGCAGCCAATCACGGGCTGATATGTAAAGGGTTTTAATCTTGATATAGTTGTATAATTTCTTCAGATTTTTTTCGGTTCATTCTTTCGCTGAATTGCTGTTGTAGAGAAAGTTCTTTCAAGAGGAGAAAATAGCCGTATGTTGTTGTGTGCTTCAAAATAAGCTGCTCTAGTTTGCAGAATTTTCGTTGTTATAGAGCAACATAGCTGTTCATGTATCTATTTAGCAAATTTTCAGAAATAAGTATTTCAAATATATATATATATATATATATATATATATATATATATATATATATATATATATATATATATATATATATATAAGGCTGGAGAGCACAAGCAGAAGCAGCTAAGAACGTCTGGACAGGAATAACAGTAATCTGTGTACACTTCAACACCAGCTTACTTAGGAAAATATAGAGAAGCAACCATGGTAAAAGAAACGATTAGCAATAATATTTTCTTTTTCGAAAAAAAGATTAGTGTATCATCTCTAACGCAAATGATCAAAAAAACTAAATCCAAACCAGTGTACATATTGACTGCATCTACTTACCATCGTTGCCCATCTGTCAGAGAAACACTTCCACCTCTGCAACTCTTCGTAAAGTTCCACCTTGGCTGCATATTCCAGGATTAAGTAGACACGGGTCTGCAAAGGAAGGAAATAGTGAGAGAATAAGAGGACAAATTAAACAACACAATACTGCAAGAGGAGTGGCATCCATAAGAAACTCGTAAGACAGAAATTCAGGCTCGAGTTATCAATAATATAATCATGATTAGTCTTCTCAACTCCAAAACATACTGTTGGAATAACAATATTTTCTACATAACATGTATATGGCAACAAAGTCAAGTCATGAGATGAGTGCAAAGTCAAAACAAGTCAATAGGTAGAGGAGGTGCATGAGAGGGATTAGGCCCCCTTCTAGAGGGTTCATGGGCAGGCTTATGGCCACAGGAAGCTATAAGCCCTTTAGAAGGGCTAGCTTATGGCCGGTTGTGGGTATAAGCCACCCAATTTCTATGTTGGTAGGGAAAAGCATCAGGCCTCTTCTTTTCGGCTTAGGCTTGTGCATAAGCCGACTCAGGCTTAACTGTCCACAGAAGTTTCGGTGGGAGGAAGCCCCAATTCCCTTCTTTTCAGCTTCTGAGAGATGAGCTTATTTCCTGTGATGAACTGTGTAATGTCTATAATACCCCTAGAATTGTTTGTGCTATGTTTAATGGTTAGTGTCATTCTTTTGAACTGTTTTAATGTATAATTGATAATTATTATTCGTTTGAACTGTCTTTCCTTTTTCTCAAGTTTCAGTAAATCAAATATATCTTCCCTTATTGCATCAATTAAATTATGAACAGTTAATTTGTTCTGGAGCAACATATGAAGTGCTGTCATTCACTCATTGTGGTGCACTCATTCAATGAACTTTTGGTTTGAGCACCAAATCAACATGGGAAATTTGATGTAGTCTATAGAGTGTTCTAAAATTTCAACTTCAAATTCAAAATGTGTTGGAAGAAACTATAGGTTAATGACAAATTTTACAATGAGTAATAGCATTTCTCCTTTTCTTTTCTCTTTCCCTTTTGATTTATCATTTGCCAGATCTTTGCCTCCAAGCAAATAATCACAAATCACAAAACCTCAGTAAATACATCCATACACAACCACACATCTCAGTATATAGAACAATATTTTGCATCTATACATATATATATATATATATATAATCACAAATCTCAGTATATACATATATAGTATGATTTCAGTGAACTGATCAAGCATCCAGTGATAAATAAGTCTGTGCATATATGCATCACTTGCATCATGATTCATATTGTTGCAAAAAAAATACTTTGCACCTCATGGAGGACCAGTGGTCGTGGTGGTAGAAGGCGCTGGAGGAGGACCAGTGGTGGTGAACCGAGCTGGGTGGGGTCGCTGGCGGCAGAGGACGAAGCTCGGGGAGGACCAGCAGCGGGCGGAGGTGGCTGATCTCGGTGGAGGAGGGGCTAGGGGCCACTCGGGGTGACGGTAGGGCTAGGGCGGCCGGTGGAGCCTGGAGCCAGGCGCGCCGGATCTGGTGCCGGAGGCGAGATTTGCGCGCCGGATCTGGGCCAGCGGAGGAGGGGGCTGGAGCCGGATGGCGGAGGCGGAGCCGGACGGGGCGGAGGCGGGGAGCAAAGGTGGGGGCGGAGACGGGGTGCGGAGGTGGGGACGGAGCCGGACGGGGCGGGAGGCGCAGCCGGATGACGGAGGCGGGGGACGGAGTCAGCTGGATCTGAGAGGACGCGTCGGATCTGAGCCGGACGGCGGAGGGGGGTTGGATCTGAGAGGACGTGTCAGAGGGGATGCTTCGGCACCAGCGATAGAGCGGCGGGGGAGGAGGCCGTCGGGGGTGCGGCTGGCGGCGCGGGCTCGCGACAGAAGAGAGAGGAGAGGAGGGCAAGGAGTTCGGGGCGGGTGCTCGGGACGGGGTGGGGAGAGGTGAGGGTAGCGGTGGCAGTCCTCCGTAATTAGTGCACAAAGTTTAAGGGCAATTTCGAATTTAGACACGTGAGAAGCTCGGGAAGCTGCTAAAGAGCAACTTTTCGCTACCAATGGGTTTTGAAGGAGCTTCTCCCAACTAGTATTCCCTTCTTTTAAGCTTATGGCTTCCCACAGCCATAAGCTAGCCCAGAAGCTAAAAAGAAGGGGGCCTCACTTGAGGTGCTTCCCGAGCTTCTCAGCCACTCAGTTACAAATTTGTCATAAGGTTAAACTTAATTACTAAAAATCTACCACCGAGGGCCCCGAAACCCTTCCCCGCACCCACCCCCCACCCCGTCTCCTCTCCCTCAGCGCCCCCCACCTCCGCCTCCCTGACGCTCTGCCACATCCAGCGTAGATCCCAGCCGCCTCCCCCCACGTTCCGCCCCCTCCTGCAGTCCTGGCCGCCTCCCCAGCGGGTTCCCGGCCACGTCCGCCAAGATCCATCGCCTCCCCTAAGCCTCCGTCGCCTCCCCACGCCTCGCGCCGCCTTCCCCACCTCCCCGCCTCCCCGCGCCTCGCGCCGCCTTCCACCTCCCACCTCCCCGCGCCTCACGACAGATCTGGCCGCCTCCCGCACTTCCCCACACGTCACACCGCCTCCCCCCATGCCTCCCCATGCTAGATCCGGCCAGATCCAGCCGCCTCCCCATGTGTCCCACCGCCTCCCGCAACCTCCTGCGCTTTCCCGCGTGTCACGTCGCCTCCCCTTGCTCTGGTCACGCTCCCGCGTGTCGTGCCGCCTCCCCGACGTCCGGCCGCCTCCTGCCAACCTCCGGAGCCTCTCCCACATCTCGACCGCCTCCCTCGACCTCCGGCCGCCTCCCACAACCTCCGCTTGCCGCCCCCACCGAGCTGGTCGCCGTGGCCGAGTCCGCCCGGAACAAGGAGGTCATCGGCCGCCGCGTCCTCCGTGAGCAAGTCACCAGCGCGTCCCCATGCCAGCGCCCCCTCGACGTCCCTGGCCGACGGCCACCTCCAGTGCAACGTCGGCCAACAGGACCGCCCAGTCCGAGGTGACCTTTTTTTTCTTTTCTTTTTGTATACTGGACTGCTAGAGCATTGGGAAAAAATGCAATGACCATTGTATGTGTGAAAATATTGTTTGGTCCTTGATCTGTATATGATTGAAACTATTGGTAAGTATTGTACATTGTATATGATTACCATTGTATGTGAATGATTTGTTGATAGAAGGGGGCATAGAAGGGGCCTATATATTCAAGTTAATTGTGCCAAAAAAGAAGAATATACTATAGGAAAGCACTATCTTGTTAATTCGGGATATCCAAACCGAATTGGCTATCTAGCACCATACAAAGGACAACGATACCATGTACTTGGATTTCAACTGGCAGTTCCGGTTGGGATGAGTGAGATCTTCAACCATCGCCACTCATCACTAAGAAACATCATCGAAAGGTCATTTGGTGTTCTCAAGATGAAATGGCGTATCCTAGGAGGCATACCAAGCTACCCAATTGAGAAGCAAAAGATGATAATCTCTGCATGTATGTATTTGCATAATTTCATTTATGATAGTTCTATTGAAGATTTCTATAGATTTTATTCTCTATGAGGTTTTGATCTATTCTTTCTGAGTATAGAAACGTCGTACTACAAAGGGGGGGTGTCGACACGCTGATGAGAAAGCTCAGTGCTCGATTGCTCAACAATCTTCTCTTCTTGGAGGCACAAATTTCTCACAATCTCTTAGCTAAAACCTAGCTTTCCTTTAGTACCCGGAGTATCCGGCCCAGCCCGGAATGTCCGTGTATCCAATACCCGGATGGGCCACTCTTGGATAGGTTCCCGGAGTGTCCGGTCTAGTACAGAATGTCCGAATGTTCAGTACCCAGATGGGCCACTCTCGGGTAGGTTCCCAGAGTGTCCGGATGTAGAATGAGGTTTGGTGACCGTTGGAAATTTGTATGTCTGAAGTGTCCGGACTTGTTAGCCCGGAATCTCCGGATATGTTAAATCAAACTCCAACGGCTAGTTTTTGTGAGTGGTCTATTTATGCCCCTCCTTCCCCATTCACTTCCAAATCTTTGCCAAATCATTCCCTGCACTTAAGAGAGCCATTTCTCCTCCTCCAAAGCTAAGAGCCTTTGTTCTTGAGAGAGAGATCCAAAAGAGTGAGGATTTTCAAAATGTTGAGCATTAGAGCAGCTGAGTTCATCCCAAGCAAATCGACGCGCTTGTTACTCTTGGAGATTGGGGTCTCCTAGACGGCTAAGAGTCCTTGATAGCTCCCGATTTGTGTGGTGAGCATCAAGAAGTTTGTGAAGGTCAGGATTCGCCTCCGCGAGGAAAGAATCACCAAGAAGAAGTCGAGGAGACGCAAGAGCGTCCTCGAGGGATAAAGGCTTGAGAGGAAGCCGGCTCTTGATCACGTATGATCGAGCTTCCCAAACGGAGACGTAGGATTCCCCCAAGGATCCGAACTCCGGCAACAAGTCATTGTCTCCCCGTTCATTCAATTCCGCACTTAGTTTCCGAGTATCTTTGCTTTGCTCATATTTGTCTTGCTTATTATATTTGATTACTCTTATTAAATATACTCATCTTTGCTAATCAATCAAGCTTAATTCACAAAATTAAGAGATTTGATTAAAATTGTTTAGTCGCCTATTCACCCCTCCCCTCTAGGCCGACATCTTGATTCTTCACTTATGTGCACTCCAAGCATTGCTCGAAGTTCCTCAATCGTACGCCATGGAGACTTCCGCCGCGCCGTGCGTCCCTAGCCAAGTTGTGATTATGCCGGCTCCGCAATCCCAAACGCCTCCGTCCAAGCTCATCAGAATGGACCACACAGTGTCACGAGAATCCGATTTCACACACGGAAGAGCGCCGGTACTCAACATGACCTACTTCCCACACTTATTGCACATAGCACACACAGTCGTCATGAGCGGAGCACCGTGGTTCAACCCTTTTCCGGGGGCCTACCTACGCCGGAGCACCCTAAGGCATGGCACCACCAGCAATGAGGCCGTCACTCCTAAAAGTGTCGAGACAAGAAGTCCGCCACCCCGAAATTATGTTGCAAGGCGCCCAAGCAAAAGGAAGGTGAGTCTTTGCAGACTTTCTTCAAACACTTTTCCAAGGTCTGCAATCAAATCGCTAATGCCCCAAGCATGACAGCGTAGATGCTTTCATGCAAGGGTTGCTTCTTGGAGAGGTAAACCGAACTCTCAATTGGAACCTTCCAAGGATCACTGAGGAGATGTACCGCAAGCTGCAAGAATACCCCCGAGGCGAAGATGGCAACACTACTAAACTCGAGCCATTGTCGCACAATGCTCCTTCAGGTGGAAAAAGCAAAAGCTCTTCCAAGCAAAACTCCATAAACAAGAACTACCCGCACTCTTGGGTGTAGAATATCATGGCCATCAACAACCAACTTGCCGACATGAGCCTAGGAGGCCCGAAGATAGATGTAGCTTCCACAAGTGAGGCGATCACTGGACGAACGAATTTCATGACCTCCACGTTCAAGAAGAAAGCGCCACAAGACAAGCCCCATGCTTTACCGGTCCACTAGCAGCATAGAGGGTCCCTCCTCCAAAAGCGGTCTTCCTGGCACAAGTTCTCATAAATGAACTAACTTCCAAGATGGAGGAACTTCCCTTCCAACAACCAAACCACCTTGTTGGTGTCATACTAGGGGGCTTGGCCTCTGAAGAAACTACAAGAGACAACCCAAGAGATATGCAACAAAGATGAACATTGTAGGAGCAATCACTCCTACCCCGCCTGCAAAATGGGAAAGCATACCATTAACTTTAACGGAGAAAGATGCTAAGGGAATACGCTTCCCCCACGATGATGCCATCTTCGTGACCGCCATAGTGGCCAACTGCAAGCTTACCAAGATCCTCGTTGATGGTGGAAGCTCAATACCTCTGCACCCTCAAAATCCTGTCAGAGCTGCAAGGTGGCTAAAAGGATGAAACGCTAGAGCCGTCACCTTACCCCCTTGCCAGTTTCATACCCGGAAAGGCCATACAGCTGCTTGGTCAAATTGAACTCCTTTGACCTTCGAAACAATGGAAATCATCAGATGGAGATAGTGCGCTTCGATGTGGTGGACATGGAGTCATCCTTTAACACAATCATGGGAACAGTCATGCTCAACCGCTTCTGCGCACCCGTGCACCAAAACTTCCTACACCTCACGATTCCCGGCCCACAAGGCCTATCACTATGCGCTGAAAGCAAACCGAAGAACGCAATGTGCTCCATCTCCATGAAATGAAGCACGCCACCAAATAAGTAACCACCAAAAGCGTGACCCTCCTTTCTAGCATGAAAGAAGCCCCTGTGGACCCACTTGGGAGATTCACACCGAAGCCTCGCCCTGAAGAAAGGTTGAAGGAAGTCTGCCTCTTTGGCGATGAAGACTTGCATACAATGAAGAGAAAAGCGGACCTCCCAACGGAGCTTCAAGCAAGCTTCTTCGCCATCCCAAGTAAAACTTTGACCCCTTCGCTTTCTCACTTGCTAGCATGAAAGGTGTCTCGCATGAAGAAATGCAACAACATCTTGTCAATCGTGACCATGTCCTGGCAAAGCAAATACTCTAGAAGCTATCCCTCGAGAGAGGCACACCATTAGAAAAGAAGTGAAAGAACTCATCAAGGTCGTTCTCGCCCGAGAGGTGGGCCACCCCAAATGGTTGGCCTACCCCATCTTAATCAAGGAGGCAAATGGGAAATGGCGTATACACGAGGATTTCACCGAGCCCGACAAGACATATGGAAGAAAGGCGATCCTCTCCCACTCATCGACCAGTTACATAATCCCCCGTTGTGGATGTAACCCTTCGTCCAAGCCATCAAAGGAAAAGCTGACAATGAAGACAACCGGCAGGTCTAAGACACCATCAATACATTCCAGAAGTGGAGACATGCCAAAAGACGGCAAAGGAAAAGGCACATCAACCCCCCAAAGGCATAGGTTTTCATCCTCCTTTTCCCAAACCTTCCGCTTCCCATAGTATCCTTTGATCCCCATTCTATGGGGGTGTTTGTTCTTCACAATTAGAGCCTTGCCTGCTTCACTCTTAGCTAGAAAATCCGGCGTTCGCTGAATCTCCACAAATTTGGCCCACTGCTCAAGTTTAATATGTTGATACTTTGGCAAGGGATCCTTATTTTCCTTCATAAATTTTTTGTGCAAGACGTACTTAAAATTCTAAAACGCATCCTTTGCCTTGGAGAGGGCACATTCTTCCACCTGCTATTTCCATTGCACCGGCACCCTAAAGTGTTTCATTATCTCGAACACTATGGCCTCGCACTCCTCCTTAGTAAAAAAAATTTCAATCTTCGAAGTCAATAGGGACCCTTTCCGTTACAACTGCCCCGCACATATTCCGGAACTTCTTCTCAATTTTTTCTAGTTCTGTAGGAGCCCCGCTTTTCACGTCGATCGCCTCCACTTCCCATACTCCTTTCGGCTTTTTGCTTGGTTTTCTAATCCGTCTTCCCTTCTGGACAACTACTAGGATTTTTGGTTCAATGGTCCCTTCCAGCTATGATGATGAGTTTTCATTGATCTCCTTCGCGGAAGTATCCGGCGATTCATTACAGTATGTCATAGCTAAATAACAAGAGAATAATTGCACAAATAATAATATGTAAAGGAAGGAGTAAATAATAACAGGAGAAGCTAGTGCTAGCACAAATAATAACAGGTAAATAATGATAAGTAAATTATAACAGATAAATAATAATAGGTAAATAATGATAGGTACATAATAACAGGTAAATAATAACAGGTAAAAATGATAGGTAAATAATAACAGGTAAATAATAGTGATAAACCAAAATGTGAGAATTGATGCGCGTTGCATAGGTAAAGCTAAGGGTAGCTAGGGGTATTTAGGTAAAGATAGATCTTAAACCCCACCCGAGAATGTGTAGTTTGGGTCGTTCCATGCCAAATACAAATTCCAGATAAAATTTCAGCAGCACCTCCCCACTGTTCTCTGAATACACGTCTCGGCAATATACCAAGAGGTGTGTGTATCCGGAGAACAACAGGGAGACGCTACTGAAATTCTATTTGGAATCTGTATTTGGCATGGAAATGAACCCAAACTACATATTCTCGGATGTCCAAAAAGTGTGAACAATTCAAAAGAGTTTATTCATAAATATGCATGTGTTGCATATTTATGAGCAAGCCATTTCGAAACGGGGGACGCATAGGGTTACATGACTAGGTGAATGTGCAATAATTGAAAATAAATATGAGAAACAGTAATTAAGTTATGAAGTATTAATTGAAACTAAATATGGAGCATTAATTGAAACTAAATATACATGAAGTATTAATTGAAACTAAGAATGAAATATTAATTGAAACTAAGAATGCCACCTCTACCGCCGCTGCCGCCGTGCCACAGCCCCCACGCTGCTCCAATTAGCCCGAGCAGCTGCGCGCTACCCCTCCAACGAGCTGCCACCGCCGTAGCTGCCGCCTCCAACAACCCGCTATGCCGCTCAATCGAACTAATCAATTTAGGTCGAGTTAAGTGATATGATATCACGCACGGTTAGCAAAAAAACTCATCACCGATAATGACAACATCGCACATGGTCACACAGGAAAATCGTCACTGATGACAGCTAGCACATCGCACACGGACGCCTCCGGGCAGTCATGTGCCTCACATCATACACGGGCCACCGAGAAGAACTGTCGTCGATGAATCGCACACGAGCGCTTCCAAGCGACTATATGCGATGTTCCTCACATTGCATAAGGGCCAGTTTGCCGACGCACATCGCACACAGGCCTGAAATGGTGACCGTGTGTGATGTTAGCATCAATGACGTTTTTTCCTGAACGGTGTGTGATCGGGGGTCTTAAATAACATGTTTTGTAGTAGTGGATGTACATGTCATGTTTGGCTTAGGACTATCAGGAATAGTTTTGGGATAGTTCTGTTATTATTGAGTTCCTAGACCGCTTTTGTGTCTGAACCATCTGGGATATCAAAATAACTGAATTAATTTTTCTGTTGTTTCGGTTAGCCGCAGGATTTGCTAGTCATGCCCTTCGAAACAAAAATTCAGGCCGAATAAATACATTTATGTTCACAGATAGCACTTTCACATTCACACATGTAAACAAATCAACTTAAAAGCTATCAACGCAATAACAATTATGAAGAACAAATTAACATTTCCATATCCATGTAAGTATATGAAGAACAAATCAACTTCTAAATATATACATAACTACAACCAAACATTTCATTTCATAATCACCTAGCTAGCTAAGCTAGCTAGCTAGGTTCATGGTACTCGTTCTTGACATCTAGTACTTGGCGCATGCAGAAGAACATGAATTGGCCTCGAATGTCCATGAGCACAGTCTTGGTGAGCATCATTGTATTGATTTTGAGCCCAAACTGTAGCAAGTTAGATTAACTTTATGCATATATATATATATATATATATATATATATATATATATATGTAAGAAAAGATGTATGAACAAGTACTAGTCATATGATTGATAAACCTTACGATCTGGGTTCCTCGAAGCCGTCATGAACTGTTGCATGTGGTAACATATGTAATAGCCAAAAAGGTTGGTTCCCTTTGGCTGCTGGTGGCACTACAAAGAGAAAGTGTCTTAATTTTTTATGGGATTATTATGAAGCGAACGTGATGATACATAGCATTATTCTGTAATTAAGGAAAACCTTGAAATTGAAATCATGGTTCAAAGTGCTGGAATTTGTTAAGTTGGATCTCCTCCCAGGGCTTATGTACGTGGCAGACGTACGCATTTCCAAAAGTTTTGGAAATTGGGGAAAATCTAATGAGGAAATATGTTCATTAGTGATATATCAATTAACTAGCTGACGCGCGTGAAGTCATGCTTAGTACGTTTGTAGGAATCAAGATATATTACCTTGTTCTAGTTGGGTATGATCACAAGACTCAGTTCGTATTGTGTATAAATCATAAAACTTAACATATGTAGTGTATCACTTACTCCCAGTTAAAGGAAAAGACTCTAAAATCTTTGTCCTGTTGAGCCAACAATGCATTTATCAGGTAGTCCTTGACAAATTGTGCATTGGACTTCATGCTTTGCTCGGAGACCAAACTTGGGTCAATGAAACTTGTCAGTTCTCTCCTTGCTCTAGCTTCTCTGGTCATATGCCTAGATATACGAAACCAAGTTGTTATATGCATGAATTTAGCTAATTGCAAGAGAATGTAGACTTTCATTTTATACACACTTAAGGTTTCCAAATTCTCATCAAGGAGGTGTCCAATTCTTGTATGTTGAAAAGAAGGAAGATATATGCATAGTTTACCACACAATCACCCGTCACGTTGCGAAAATGGTGCTCCTTGAATCAAGAAGTTACACTTGTTCCTCATTCTGAGCCTGGCCCACTTGACTAGTCCATGTACTTAGATTGAAATGTCTAGCAAGCCAGCCCTACTCCGTACAATTCATTAATTAGGAGCGTATGTTCTTCTAGAACGAACTGTCTAACTGGCTCCATAAAGGGAAGATCTTCATCATCGATCTTCATTTTTTACGCTTCGCGCTCTTTGTGTCCCGCTTTTGATATGGTGCCTTTACCAGAGATGGGATCGAACACTGAGTTAGCACAGTGTTCTCTGGTTGGGGCACGATGGCAAGTTGTGGTGATAGTAGTGCTTCTATCTCGATCTGAGTAGGGGGCTGAGAAGGTAGTTCCATCAGAGCAGCTAGGAGCTAAGTATCTAGCTCCACTGGAGAAGGGAGTTGAGGAGATGCTTCGATGGCTGAAGCAGCTCTAGGCGCTATTGCCGGGAAAACCAATGTTGTGGGGATTGTTTGTCCTCTAGCACTATGTCCCTCTTGGGCCACTGGATGAATAACCCAATGGCATGGGTTAAAACCTACGTCTCATGGACATGCAAGATGCAAAGGTACTTGTTTGAATGAAAGGTGAATCAAGACTAAGTTGCACTTCACAAAACCCAACCCAATCAGGACACCGTGCAACAATTTCCTTCAATGGGTGGAAACGTGATGTAACGGTGGCTTGATCTTTTGATAAGAGGGAGATAGTTATCAATTAGGTGGAGCTTGACCTTGATGATCCGACTATACCATACTAGAAGATATGCCTTAGCAATCGCTAAACCAATCTCCAATGATTATTGATGTTGCCATAGGCACGATCAATCTGAACAGCGAGGTTTGACTTCTTGCAAACAATCGAAGAACCAGCAAGAACTGTGATAATTTGCAATCTGAAATTGTGAGTAATAAATTGAACACGAGTAGAGTAGAAGAAAGATTTGGGATTCTACTAAAGATCTAATAAGGTGGTAGTCCTACACAACTTGTAGATACAATCTTGTAGCATATGCTTACAACTCAATGAAACCTGAGTCTGATCTAGGAGGTACGACTATTATATATAGGCACTTGGGCGCCCCCACCTAAAACCTATCTGAACTGGACTTAGACTTGAACTCACGGCTACGCAGTACATGTACGAGAGGCTAGGCAGTACATGGCATTGAGACTAGGCGGTATATGGCATTGAGACTAGGCAATACATGGTGACATGAGTGTCCTGTGAACACCATCTTCCATCATCTCTCTTGCATTCCTCTTTGTCTGTCACTAGCATGAAGTATTCTCGAGGTTCTTCTTGTCCAATCTCCAATGCCATTATTCCTGAGCATAAGTAAATCAACACATGAGGGCTTACCAAGTTCTGGCCAATTATAACATTAGTACTTAGGAACGAGAGTACCTGACAATTGAGTGGACATAGAGGAACTGGCGAAGTGACAGCTGTTGCTATAGGTGTAGTAGCAGGTGTAATAGTAGTGAAGATGTCCTCATCAAAATGCCACCCCACAACCAGCTTCCATGGAAATACCCATTTGAGCAATCCTCACGCGAAGCTTGCACTTTATGAGATTTTTGATGTCACCGACTACATATCTGGTAGCGCAATCAACAAATCATCAGGCCCAGCAGACATGCAGCTACTCCGATAGGCACTAGGGTTAGGGTATCCGAAAATCATAATGGGCGGTTGACCGTGGGCACGGTCAAGTCCTGACAGCTTGAAAGTTGATTATTTTGTGGTTGAAAACTGGTATTTCTAGGGTTGAAAGCTTTTTTTCGTGGGTTGAAAGTTAATTATGTTGTAGTTGAAACCTGATTTGTTATTTTTGGTTGTTCCGACAGCTTTACTGTAGCTGTCAGAACTTGACCGTGGGCATGGTCACCCGTAAATTACAGATGCCCTAGGGTATCTTTATTGCATGTATTTTTCTTTAAGTCTTTCCTCGATTTCAGCTGCCCTAATAACTCCACTTTCATCTCCTGAGCTTTCCGCTCCTCTTTTGCTCTTTTCTACTCTTACTTAGAAGATGCAACGGTTTCCTATGGAAATACTTTGTCCCACGTTACTAGGAGCCCTCTGCCCCGGGTGTGTCGAGTGCTCCTTGCTCCTAGTTCCCACGGTGAGTATATCATTCTTCCTAACGGAGTCAAAGGAGTCTTGTAAAAATTGCTCACTCAATGATTTTTGCAAAATTCGAGAGGATATTTTAGAAACTATTAAGTTATGGGCAATTGCAAAATTAGGTGGTCACTAGTTTACCAATCATTAGTGCACTTCCTCATATGTAGGGTTTGGGAAATGGACATCTCCTATTAAGGTGGGAGTTGACTTTCGTCTACACCAGTCTCTAACACGATCTTTCACATTTTGGAAAATTGCGGTTCGATGTACCCATGCATGCTGAATTTATGGTGGTGTGTATTTTATTTTACTACAGGACCTTGTGTTATTGACTGTGACACTGAAATTCAGGGTTTGTCTTCATTGCGACAAAAGCTTTCCAGTCCTCTTCTTTCGTGCAAGGTACTTCTTGAAAGGATCCGTCAGCTAAGCTAGCCACCTCTCCGAATCAACCAGCAAGCCGACCAGAATCACACCATCTTTATTATCGTCCGCACGTGACTATGTATTTGTATTCATCGTCCAAAAATATACTGCAAGAGTTTTTTTTAATTACTGAAATTCTAATACAAATATAGTTCAATTAAAAATCTCAATATATTAACACGAACTTCAACTAGCTGCAATTCTATCTATCTTACAGCAGGCGCGAGACAGGGAATTGATGGCAGCTGAGGCTATGAGACTCGAGTTGCTTACCAGGGAGTTTATGTCCCGATCTGAATGGTAAATATATAATAGGCTTTGTGATGATTTTCTTTATACATGTCTTGTTGCGTCTTTTCTAATTGCTACTCTTTATGACTGTAATAAACTGAGGCTACGTGTATCTCATGATGTTTTTTTCACTAAAAAGTTAACGTTGAACAAAAGAATAGAAACGATAGAACACGTTGCTTGAAAAAGGGTTAGACCCAGCCATCATGCTTGAGAGAGTGATCTTAAACCACCAGTACATATCTCTATCTTTGTGATATGGTGACATGCGACATGCAAAAAGACTAAGATACAGCTGTACCAGGTATATCGGTTGATGACTGCTACCAATATATATGTGGTGGTGCCAATTGATTTCTTGTAATCAACCAGAAAACAGATGTATACGGTTGAGTTTCCAATGCACTCTTTGACTCTTATTTTCCACATTCTCTCCCATAGGGCTTTCTAGAACGAAGGATATTTTAGAAATTTCATAGGATTGAAATCATATAGCATGTTTTCCGGTGAAACGCTTTGGACCACAGGATTGGCTTTCGGAATTCTTCATTTTATCCAGATGCCGTCAAACCTCGTGTTTTTATTTTCTCCAAGAAGTGTAATGAAAAAGATCTCTTTATCTTTTATCTTCTCTTCTTGATCAAAATATTTTTTTGTAAAATTCATACAAAACATCCAAACAGTTATCTAGTATAATTTATATGTTATTTATTCATATAGGAATCCACGAGGCTAACATGAAATTCACGCAGTTCCATACTCCTGCATATTTCCTATTCAGCATTTTAAACGGGCCCTAAGGCCCTGTTCAGAACAAAGAAAACCATATTTTGAAAGGTTCAATCCCTGTAGGAAAATTTCATACTATGCCATTTGGAACAAATGAATAGAACATCAGATTCCGCCGTGATTCTTATGGATAGAGGAAAATAGTTAAACATGAGGTCCTACCATATGTTTTCTATGTTTACAATTCATGCGTTTTTCCTATGTGGCATACAAAGACACATTTGAAATTCTTCCGTGTTTTAAGTTACTATCAGAGTCTACGTTACTTGACACTAATTTATGTGCTTTTCTGTTCTGCGCTTTTGGATTCTCGTGTTCTAAATGAAACTTATATCTTTTAAGAGCTGCAGGAATATGAAAAACATAGGAATGAGACGTCACGTGCTATGCACTCCTACATGATCTTAAAACACAAAAGTTCTAGAAGTGATGCCTTTAGATGGTTCACAGGAAATAAACACAGGAATTTTGGAGGAATGAATAGAGAGATTGGAGAGAGATAGAGATAGAATGTGTTGGACTTCTGAAAGTAAAACTAACGTGAGGTTTGAGCTCATATTGATTTTCTTATGAAACTGAAGGTATAAAAATGCATTCTATAGGGATTTGAGAACTCTAATCCTATGATCCAAAGGATCTTTATAGGAAAAAAATTTAATGATTAGAATCTTCTAAAAATTATATAAAAATCCTACGGTCCAAAGAGACGGTACTCTTTGGAACGCGGAAATGAGGTCATGAAATTTCATAGGATTACCGTAGCTTCTTACAATTTCATGGGAATTTGAACATCTACTGCAACCTCTTTTTTCCATCATTCGTGTAGTCTCGAGATAGTCTTCCTATGTTTTTCTTCTGTCCTATCCACACGATTACTCTTACAGTTTTATCATATTTCTGATTCTCTGTTTTACACTTACATATCTATTAATTTTCTACATCTTTTTCTCTATTCGTATTTTTGTCATTCCCGTGAACAGAAATAAAACCGAAGGTCACTGGCGCAGTGGTGCTGCGGAGATGGATCCATTTCTGTAATAAACGGAATTACAAGTAAGTTACGAAACAATACGGCTGTTTTGGATTGGACCTAGGGTTTGTGCATCCATCTTGGGCCCTAAATAAAAACGTAGTAATTTACCTATTGAATAACTAACTTCGCTTACTTCGAATCTGTGCATAGTTTTTAGTTTGAGGGAAGTGCAAGTCGAATCTAAAGTTGTGTAAGCTTCGTCTAGTGAGGTATTCTTCATCTTCAATGTTACTTTCATGTTAACATGTTCAGTTGTTGATTCCATTAAGCATCACATACCCTTATTAGTGCGTAAATTACTTGCTTAATACTTTTGATCGACACTATCCACTCAACCGAACCAAAATTTTAGTTCGTCGCACGCAGATATAGGTATACAAAGCTGTGTCCATATCAGGGAAGCCCAGTAAATTGTACGCTACCAAGTCCCCTCACGAAAGAAAAATCATGCATACGTATCCGTTCTGGCGCTATTCGGTACGAGAAACGATCGGAAAATCCAATCTGTCTCCACTGCCTAATTGAAGCCGAGATGGTGCTCCTGTGGTCAGATTTCCGTTTTCACCGCCTCCAATCCTAGGTCCAACATAGACCGTTTCTGTTCAATTGGAAAATTAGAACAGGAGCAACAACACTGCAGGCACAGCCGAGAAAACAAGAAGGTGCATACACACAACAAAATGAAACTGGCGGAACCTATATATGAGCACAGACGACCATGGACCCATTTGGAAGCGAAAACTGAACTCTCCCGAACTCAACGACCACCCAAAACTCCACTGATAGGAAACAAGGTGCCGATCTAACAAGATACACCCCAAGTCCTACGCAATCTTGTGGAACAAATTTCATGGCGTTCCTCGAAATGTCGACCTAACTACTGTTCTGCTCATTTGCTGTCGGTAAAAATCAGCATCTATAACATCGCCTTCATCACCTGGCTTCTCAGATGGACCTTCGGAACTGGCAGCCGCATCAGCTCCAGGCGTGGGACCTGCTCCAGGGGCGCCCTGCTGCTGGTAGAGGGACTGCCCAAGCTGCATCACCTCTTGGTTCAATGCAGCCAGTGCATCCTTTATCGTCTGAGTCGAACCACCAGCAACAGCATCCTGAAGTTCCTTCACCTTCCCCTCAACCTTCTCCTTGACATCGCCTGGAACCTTGTCTCCAAGCTCCTTCAGTTGTTTCTCGGTCTGGTATATCACCGACTCTGCCTGGTTCTTGGTGTCGATTGCGTCTCTCTTCTCTTTGTCCTCTGCCGCAAATTTCTCAGCTTCTTCAACCATCTTCTCTACCTGAATAGAATTTTATTGATATCAGTCCAATCTATCAAAAATGTTCAACACTTCAATCGACATCTGCTTAAAAGCCAACTAAGTGCAAGCTCAGTACATATATCGCATACCTCATCCTTCGGCAATGTGCTGGCTCCGGTGATTGTAATGTCCTGCTTTTTCCAGTGCCCTTGTCCACAGCAGCAACAGAGAGGATACCATTGGCGTCAATATCAAACTTCACTTCAATTTGCGGAACACCGCGTGGGGCAGGAGGAATTCCATCAAGCCGGAAGCTACCGAGAGATTTGTTGTCCCTGACAAACTCTCTTCTCCTTGAAGGACATTAATCTCCACACTAGTCTGTCCATCAGCGGCTGTTGAGAAGACCTCTGACTTGGAGGTTGGCAGGGTTGTGTTCCTTGGGATAATCTTGGTCATCACTCCACCCAGTGTCTCCAAACCCAGAGACAGTGGCGTGACATCAAGAAGAACAATGTCGCTCACATCGCCCGACAATACTCCTGCCTGTTGTTATTTTGCTTGTCAGATAATAGTCCTACAATTCAATCTAGTATATGACTAATTGTAGAACATATAGAACACTGACAGCCACCAAGTGCTGATACTAGAGCCACTTGCCGCAAGACAACAGTACTACCGCAAGACAACAGTACTACCACAAGATAAAAGTACTATCACGTACTCCATGCATATGATGTTATCAAAGTTATTTGGGTAATTTCATTTTCAGCATTGTATCCGGGACCATATTTCAGCTCAAATTTTGCAAGATAATAATACTATTATCTACTCGCTGTTTTAATAGAGTAGGTATAGAAAAAGCACATTGTAGTCCTAACTTAGCCAATTATGAACAGACTATTCTTATGAACTGACCTGCACGGCTGCTCCAAGGGCAACAACCTCATCAGGGTTGACTGTCACATTCGGATCCTTTCCAGTCATTTTCTTCACAAGATCTTGAACAGCCGGAATTCTGGTGGAACCACCCACAAGAATCACCTCATCTATTTCTTTGAGTGACAACTTGCATCTCTAAGAGCATTGTCCACAGGGGTCTTCAGCCTGAAAGACAGTTATAGAAATATTAGCAACATGTGGCTTCAGTTACTTGAGTCAGAGCACATTCATCAGATATTGAGATATTGTCAGAAGCATGTAAAAAGAAGTACAACCATGCATACATATGCTTTCATCTAAACATTAACATGAGCTCGAGCTCTGATACTGCACCTGTCGAGAAGATCTGAGCATAGCTCCTCAAACTTAGCCTTGTAAGTGTTGTCTCAATATGCTTGGGCCATCAGCAGTATCTGTGATGAAAGGTAAGCTGAAAAATAAAAACAACTTAGAATGAACTGAGCAGGTAAAGGCACAATGTTGGCACCAAAATGTGGAGTCCGAGCAGACTAACCTAATATTTGTTTGGGTCAAAGATGATAATTCCATCTTCGCCTTCTCAGCTGCTTCTGTAAGTCGCTGCAGAGCTTGCTTGTCTTTTAATAGGTCAATACCCTCATCATTTTTGAAGCTCCCAGCCAGCCCAATCAACAATTCTCTGGTAATGGCAATGATTTGTGAGAATACGTATCTTGCAGAACCATAAAAAAATATGCTGAAACCTCTTGCCAACGGAAAACTGCAGGCTGTGAGGTATCAAAAATATGATGAATAGATATTTAGCAAAGATTGTTATCACACACAAGATGATGAGTCTTTTTTCATCTCTCTGGCCCATCAAAATGTACATAAATCATTGCTAGTGTTGATTCTAACAATTGAAAGAGAAAGAGCATAGAGGTGCTTATGACCTATTCTGCTCTGATAGTCTAGAGCCAGACTCAGAAAGCACAAGATACTAAGGACCGAACATGTTGCTCACTCATTGCTCTCCTGATTGTCTAGAAGACTAGTCCCAAGGACTTGCAGGCAATTTAAGATTTCTGCGGTCAAATACCAAGCTAAATCAACTAAAAATCAACTCTTCACAAGTGTATGACTTAATCCAGTTTGTATCACATTGCACAAATTCCATAAGCACCAAAATTACACAGGCAAGTTACAAACACAAATGACAAAATGCAAATTTGAAGTAAATTTTAATCCAGGAAGCAGCAAATAAAAGAAATAAGCAGACACAAAAAATTTAGAATCGCAGGCACAGGCGTGAGAGTGAGACCGACAGGCATAGGAAGAATGCATCACCTTGTCAAAGTCATCACCACCAAGGTGAGTATCACCAGATGTGGACAGCACCTCAAAAACACCATCACCAACCTCGAGAACTGAAATCATAAAAGGAGATATAATAAGGAACTGACACATGCCTAAGAGGTTGAAATAATTAACAAAATGAACTCTCCATCGCCACTATATGAACAGAACATGTTACTGCTAGTCTAATATAGCCCCTTCTGTTGCATAGTACTTTTTGAGGGACCCTACCTAGACTATTCCCATAAGACAAACAATTATTTAAGAACTAATTATTGACCAAAGAGCGAAATGTTCAACCTTGCACTTATCATAATTCATATCGCAGTGTAACAGGTTATGTGACCAGCTAGAGTATCTGAATATATGATTCAATGAACAGAAGTAACACCAAATGGCGAATACATCAAATAATTGACAACTTAACTGCCCATATCTTTCATGAAAAAGGTTTTGTATCGGCAATATCTTTCATAGTACTACACTATTTAGTACTGGAGTATCTAGCTTAGGTGTTGACTATTCTGCAATCCAAATATTATAAATGTATAGACATAACTATGAAGCTACTGCAAATACAAAGAAAAACTGGATGTCAATTTTACTTGCAAAGAGTGTTCACGAAGATAACAAAATTCAGCATATATACCTGAAACATCAAAGGTGCCTCCTCCAAGGTCAAAAACCAGAATTGTTTCATTGTTCTTTTTTTCAAACCCGTATGCTAATGATGCTGCAGTAGGTTCGTTTATGATACGGAGAACATCCAACCCTGCAATGCGGCCAGCATCCTTTGTTGCTGTCCTTTGCGAGTCATTGAAATAGGCAGGGACTGTGATCACTGCCTTGGTGACCTTGTCATTCAAGAACTTTGACGCGTCATCCACCAGCTTTCTCAGCACCTGGAGAACATAGATTGTTCAGAAACACAGATCAAAAACAGCTGGTGGCATCAAACGTACTTTCATAAAAAGGTAGCACAAGGAAAGTGAACCAAGGACTGATATAACTAAAAGAAGTGAACATTTGTGGGGTCATTTATCTCTAGATAGACCTTCATAAACGAAACTTCCAATAAGATAAGGTAAATCTGCAGCAATGGCCATATACTATTTCGGTTCACACCCAACATATTTGTAATGGCAATTATTTACACTACTGTAGAATCACAAGCAGATGCAAGAACAGTAGCACATATTATGTTGACGAGAACAACTGACAGCACGAAAAACCCATAGAATTTGCACTACTAAAACAACTCAACAGCTGGGATTTTCTATGCATGCAATATACTAGCTGGGTCCATGTATACAAACTACAAGCAGCAACAGTATGCACATCCTTACAATTATGCAAGAATTAAGGAGCTAACCGGTTGTATTAACCCTGTCGAAGAAAAATGTTACTTTGTCCATTGAAGGTAGTATAAAGTCACACGATGTATATCCTACATAGAGGACACAATTTGAGACTCCATTCCTAAGACTGAACCAACAGCTGACTCTTTGATATTAGGAGCATAGCGCACAGGCAAGGAAAAATTTTATCATCAATCATCATTCCATAGAACATGCAGGACAATTACGACTAACTGAAAATCCATCAAAACTCTTCGAGTCTAAACACTGCAAAAGAATTACGATATTAAGACAAACTTTCTCATTCTAGCCTATTAACCCTTAACAGAAGCATAATTCTAGCACAAAGAAAATAATGCGCCACCTTCCCTGGGAGAACTACACATTTACAATGAAAAATACAAGTAGTCATAAGAACTAAGCAATATACATCAGTACTGGCACTATACCTGCGCGGAGATCTCCTCGGCCGCGAACTGCTTGCCGATGGCTGGGCAATCGAGCTTGACGTTGCCGTTATCGTCCCTAACGACGCGGTAGGAGACCTGCTTGGACTCCTCGTCGACCTCGTTCATCTTTCGGCCGATGAACCGCTTGACGGAGAAGAAGGTGTTCTCCGGGTTGACAACCGCCTGCCTCTTGGCGATCTGCCCCACCAGCCGGTCCCCGGCCTTGGTGTACGCCACGACCGACGGCGTGGTCCGCGCGCCCTCGGCGTTGGTGACGATCGTGGGCTTGCCGCCCTCCATCGCCGCCACCGCGGAGTTGGTGGTCCCGAGGTCGATCCCGACCACCTTCTCGCAGGCAACCCGCAGCGGCCGCCACCGCCGGCCCCCGCGCCCGTAGACCGCGGCTGCCGTGCGGACGTTGACGGAGGGGCGCCGGCTGCCGTGGTGGATGAAGAAGGGGGTCGAGGTGGGGAAGGTCGTGGTCGCCATGGCCGAGAACGCGAGAGAGAACGAGGAGGAGGCTGGGCTGGAGAGTTCGCGAAACCCTAGGAAGCGGAAGGAAGGGAGTGGCAGATTCCCGTGGGTTTTGTGGGATTGGGAGAAATGGCGAGAGGTTGGGGGAAGGATAAGGAAGTGGGGGAGGGTTTTATAGAGTTTTCGCGTGGGGAGGGGACTCTGGGAGCCAGCCTGTGGCCTCTTGGGTTGTTTTGGATTTTCTTCGTTCTAGATAGATGTTGGTATTTGTTACTAATGTGCAATTTTCATATTTTGGCACAATGTATAATTGATATTCGAAGGTGGCATTGTACAGAACCGCGACATTCATATCTACTTTGATATTTAATATTTTTTAATTTATTTTAATAAGTTTTACTAATTCTCAATGGTTAAAATATATCTAAATCACCTCAAACTGCATAGTAAACCAAGTCTAAAATAAAGATCTCAAGAAGTGCACTTTTTTAGTAAAATATCACTGTAATTTTTGTTCTATGCTACAAATTTAGAGGGTGATTATATACGAGTTGAGGAAGTGACGAAAATGAGTAGATCTCCATTCGTAAGTCGGTCGCCAATGAATACACAACCCCTTATATTATCAAGATACTAATTAAGTATGAGTTAATTCAAAATGTTGTACTTTCCTATTGTTTTTACCATATTTCCTTATATATACTTCCATGCGTCATTACAATACTGTTAGAAAGCACCGTGTGGAACGGATGAAAAGTGAGGGTTCAAAACTAGGTCTTACCTAAGAACGAAGCAAGTCCTTATATATACTTCCATGCGTCATTACAATACTGTTATAAAGCACCGTGTGGAACGGACGAAAGGTGAGGGTTTAAAACTATGTCTTACCTAAGAACGAAGCAAGTGTCTTACTTGGATGGTTAGTGGAATTAAATCTCAGGTTTTTGGCTTCTTTTGTACCAAGGTCAATGAAATTGAAAGGCACCTCCGACAACAGAATCAAAAGGGATTTGGTGGCTATAAACGACTCAGAGGGTTTCATAAAGAGAAGCTTTCGCGCAGTACACCTATTTTTCTATAGAAGTGTCCGATCAAGACAGATTATTCTTTCACCTATCATAACAAAGCGTTTATGGTGACTTCATTAGTATTTGTACTTTGCGAGTCAAATCTTCGGTAGGCATAGTGTGAGTGTGTGTATATAGTGATGTGCATCTGCGAGTTGTACAAGGTGTTTCTCAAAACAAAACAAAAGGGAAAGATATTTCCTCTTGCTTTTTCCTTTACGTATCTTTGATTGTGTGTTTTACTATTTAACCCCCAAACGACAACATTGAGGTTTCTCGTGTTTTCCAATCGCACTTCAGATAAAATGATACCCTTAGTTCATGTGATGTTCGGCCCCTTATATATAGTGTGTTTGACAGCCTATACCATCCTCGCATGTCTGTATCTGTTGAGACATGTTGGCTCTGGACATGCTGAGTAGTTGCAATTAGGCTGTGTTTGGTTGCCTGTATTTGTAGAGTAATGCTGAGCTGAGATGCTCTTTGGTTATCTGTATCTGTTATGACACGCTAAGCTAAGAACAACTAGAGCGTGTTTGATTAGCAGTGCCTGAGCTGAATATGGTTACCTCCTTCATGTGGTGGTGAGGATACCACCAAAGCGTGTTAGGGTAGATGGAACAAATTTTTGCTAATTCCGTAGCATTGATCATATATTTATGATTGAAAATCTAAAATGGTATAACAACATCATTTAAAAGTGATAAGGTTGGCCTTAGATTCTATTTTTTATGAACCAAAATTGCACCAAAGTATAAAACTGAAAGATATGCATTTAAAATGCAATTCATCTATACATGTTACAATTAGGATAGCTTATAAAGCACCACAAGAAACACATAATCAAGACTAAATATAGTAACTATTTCTATCATGATCAGACCAATATGTGAGAAACGATATCAGCTTTATGTTCCCTTACATATATATAGTAGTGGTAATATAAGTTACACTTATTCTAAAAATGCATCAGATCTCTTAACTTAAAATTGCATTTATGTGAGCATCCAATATGTTTTGCATTGACAATGCACACAAAAATTAGCAAAGCTTTGTGCATAAGCCACCAATCGCACAACCGCAAATCTAAATGCAAATTCTTCTATGCAAATAGTGTACACCAGTATCAGCTTTGTAATCGAGCCATTTTAGGGACTTGTCATTTACAAATCAATCAATTGCTGCAAATTCTTCTATGCAAAACTTATTTTGTTATGGACCATATCTCACATACATAACCAAATCTGCATAATACTCAGATTCGGACACAAGACTTTTAAGAACTTGTCATTTACAAATCAATGAATTGCTACTAACACTAATTTTAGATTAACTTGTTCTAGGATTTATACACATCAAACCAGAATTTTGTGTTTAGATTAGAGGAACAGATGCTACACATAAGAGGAACATATGTAAATCCGGCCAGCGGCGGCGCACTAGCGGAGCTCCAGATCTAGCACTAGTAGCCAAAGGAGGGCAGGTGGCATGTCGGTTGAGGTCGGTGGAGCTCTGAGGTGGAGGCTGGGAGGTGGATTCAGCGGCCGACAGTGCTCTCCTAGATGCAGGAGGGAGAAGGCAAGCACGAAACAAGGCTCGGAGGGAGGAGGTTACTCCAATTGGTGATGGAAGCGGGGAAGAGTCACTCAGGTCGACCGGCGATGTAGACGGGGAGGAGGCGCTCAAATTTGCTTCAGCGAGGAGGAGTTGCTCGGGACGGCGGCTAATGGAGGCGCTCGCGTGGTGAGGATGTGTGGAGGGAGGAGACGAGGGAGTGGGCAGGGGAGGAGGATGGTGATGATGCATGGAAGGGGAGGAGTTGCTCGGGCGGCCGATGATGGAGGCTCTCGAGCCGGCGATGGAGGTGCTCGGCGATGAGGAGGGGTGTCACGAGTGAGGGGGGAGGGAGGTGTGCGGGAGAGGTAACCTTAGCGCTTAGCTTGTGTGCGCCGATGCAAGCGTATGCCTGAATTTTTGCACGGAGCGGGCATGGCTGAGGAGTGATAGTCGATTGGGCTTCTCCATTAGGCGTGTCTAAAGGCACTGTTTTGCGTCTTATGGACATGACCCAAATCAAGAAACAAGCTACCAAACACTCTTAAAAGTGCATGAAGAGATACAAGGTGAACCAATACAGTCTACCAACCGCATCCATAATTTACATACATGACAAACCCTGTGTTCTTATTTCCATGTGTAAGTTCAAAATCTATCGCCACATATATTGTAACTATATCTATCTCCTAGAAGTAAACAAAAAGAGAATAGTCCATTTCTTACTGTACCACCCTATGAACAGTCTGTACTCCATAGCCAGAATGTATGAAAGATTAACGAAAGCACGACGGTTCAACATCAGTGTCCTCTTTTGGTCGTGTATATATTTAGACTTTACTTTTTCTTAATGAATCATACCAATTTTATTGATTAAACAAAGGTATTATAATAAATCGAAGAAACTAAACGAAACACGGACAACAAAGACTCCTAATAGAAATATAAATTACATAAAGATACTCCGAAGCTATCATTTCTAACTCCATCCTTTGCATGTTGGCATTCCTCCAAGTCTCCAGTGAAGAAACTATAGAAGACTAACTTGTACAAGTTGGACTAACCTTAAATGTTTTAAAGAGCGTGTGAACCATCCACCTCAAAAAAGACTGTTGAACGCACTGTGGTCGGGAACACACATCTTACATGGCAAGAACAACTACTTTGTCACTGTATCGCCAGAGAAGAAATCAAGAGCATGAAAGGATAAAACTAAATAACTACTAACCAGAACAAACTTAACGCCACCATCGCTGCCACCACTGCTAAATCAGACCAAAGCACTGGATGATAATTCACAGGATCGAAAATCACCGATCGGTAGGATCAAAATAACACTGACTTTTCGATGTCGATCGTGAAAACTATACCAGAATGGAGATAGAACCAGGAGATTTTTATTCCATACATGCTATCTTTACCATCAGGACACCATCACTAAGGATATACAAATCTAATATAAAATAATTTAATTAGAAATCTTTATCTTCTGACACTAGATAGGCCATCAGAGGGGGCGTGGAGAATCAATAGAAATACCTTGAGAATAGAAAATAATTTGGTGGCCACGTGAGTAGCCTATGGAGCTGTGGCGGGAGCATCGCATCCAGGGAACTGTGGAAGCTTCTGGAAGCTATTGGACGGGGGCAGGAAGCCCGCGGAGGCGTTGAGAAGAATGTGACCTCCGCTCGCCCGCATCCGCGAAGTACACGGCGCCACGGCGCGACGAACGGGTGGCTTTCCCTTTCGCACCGATAACCAGAGGACCAGTTGTCGGCTGGTGGACGCAGCGTAGGCAGTGGGGCTGCTGGAACTGGTCTATTCATCGGCGCGAGAGGGGTCTACGTGGTGAGCTGCGAGCGGCTGATTGGAAATCACGTGCGGGGTCTATATGCCAGGGCCGTTTAATATTTGATTTCCCTATCTATATTGCTATACAGCCGTACCAATTTTGAAATTTTGTATGCCAATATTAAGATGCAATTACAGCCACTGATTAGTGTCAATCTAACGGTCTAAATCGTTGAGATTCATGTCTACAGTAGCACACAACTATCTCTATATTGTTCCCGAATCTAGATTCTAGAACCATCGCTACAGCTGAAACTGGTATTCGGGGCGAATATATCGTCGTATGTCACTGAAGCTAAGCTCGATGATGGAAGTGACCTTGCCACCATCTGGAGTTTCCTTCCTGATTAGCAGAGAAGGACAAAGAGAATGATGAACCCGCTCTCCCGTATCCCCAAACCAACAATGGAAACCCAAATCAAGCAACAAACACCGAAGAACATTCAACATGACATCAAGCATTCAAGTTACATTTTAATTGCCACTCGGTGATGATGCACTATGGGAGCGCTGCGGCTCACGCTGGCCTATTCGACATGGGTTTGAAGACGACTACCTCTGTGGTGGCGCTCGCACCACGAGTGGTCGAGACGGCGACGTAGCTCTCCTGCCACAAGGAATGGATTGGCTCAGTAATAGGGACGATTGTTAGAGAGGGTGATGAGGTAGCAACAGAGACGGTCACTAGAGACGATGATGACCGGCTGTGGCGCAAGGCAAGGCATGGCGGCGAATGTGCAGGTGCAGAGGAGCTGGAACTTGGAACCTAGGGTTTAAGATGCCACGTTGGCTAGATGGGCCTAAATGGGTTGGATTGGCCCAGCTGGCTCACATGCCCTTTTTTTCCTTTTTTTTCTAATTTAAGTACAGAGCTTGATATTATTTGTGTTTGATTGAAGATAGAGAAAAACAGTAAGGTTAATTATGACTATATGGTACTCCATATTTTCATACGAAAAAGTTATAAAATATATTGGAAATATTATTTTAGTTTTCTATAATTTTATTTTTTTCAAGACAGTACTTGGGGCTAAACCTATCGTGAAGTGCAAAGCACGTACCAATTACTAGTATTATATTATACAGCTCCGTCGGCCCGTCACTCGTACTAAGTTTGGATTCACACTCGAGTGCAATAGCCTGGATGTAAAGATAAATTTGGAATAGTAACATAAACAAGCTGGGCTGATATGATTGAGGAACTTACGATAGGAACAAAGAGAGACAACCGTATGTGAGGGGAGAACTACGGATATGTAGAGAAAAGGTCACTGAGTCAATATAAATGGATCATAATTTTCCATAGAGACAGCTAGGAGCGTGTTCGTGCTCCCACGCCGTTTTCTACCTCCTGCCTCAACTGCTCCTCACAGCAGCCTCGAATGAGGAGAAAGCGCTTTCTCTTCTCTCTTTCTCACACAACCTAAAATAACTTTTTTTAAATACTCATTACTCTCATCATCTTCTTTCTTTTCCTATTGCGTCAGCTCCTATCTTGTGGCGTACCCGATTTTACGGATCGGATAACCCTTTTGATACTTGTATTAATCCCATGATCAGTAGCCAGTACACGCAACTTAGTTTGAATATCACTGTCATACTCGTACAATGTAGCTATTCATAGATAATTTGACCACCATAGTTGAGGTCATATACCTGTAGCCCAATGGCTAAGAGATTTGCAGTGGAAAAGCAAACAATTGTGACCCACTAGTATGTCATACCCGACAGACAACCGACTAGGGTTACGCCCTAACTTTTGTCGTAAGTTGTCATCGTCTTCGGAGTAAAACCTTCCTCGTCTGGCCGCGTCAACAAGTCAGGTGAGCACGAGGGGGGTGATCGGCTACGATCCAAAAAAGAAAGAGGAGGCCAAGCAGGGAGGATTTGACCTTTGGAACAAGCACAAGTGGTGCGAGGTCTTAGAGCTTAATGGGGAGGATGATTTTGATGGCGGCAGGGACGATCAGCGCCGGGGAAGAAGGGTGTCGGGGGCCGGTAATGCTGCTCCAAAACCAAATTAAATCAGTGAGCAAGGTCGGGTGAGGATGGCAAGTTAGAATGGCAAAGGGAGAGAAGAAAAGGGGGAGCCGACGGCAAACATGAAGATGGTGCCGATGTTGGCGTGCTCAGCGGCACTCTGATGCCAATGTCACTACGGCAGCTTGGCTCGCCGTAGGCTCGGGTGTGAGCTTGTGAGGGTACGGTGGAGCCTATAGAGTTGAATAGCAAAGCTTGCGAGGTAGAGAGAGTTAGGAATAGGAGGGGGAGAAACCAAAGGGGAGGTGCTTCGTGGTGTAAGAGGCGACGGGTGCATCGGAGTGCGCCTGGCAGAAAGGGGGCGACGGGTGGAACGCGGCCCTGTCGATAAGCCTCCGCATCAGAGAAAGGGGGGGAAGGTGGGCATTGGCTGGGCGTCAGGCTGAGGTGGGAGGTGGGAAGGGAAGAAGACGTCACCGAAAACGGCGGGGAAAGAAATTGGGCTCAGCCCAGAGGGAACCGACCTGGGCCTCGGGGTTGGCCCAATTTGGTTAGTAGGGTTTTTATTCCTTCCCCTTTTTAATCTATTTTCTGATGTTTAGCTCGTGGTTCATATTTGAATTTGAAAATGGACCCAAAATAGGGTTCCAAGGATTTATAAGATTCACTGTACGTCCTTTGGGATACTCTTCCAGTGATGAAGATCAAAGGAAAAATAGTTGTATAGTTCTTTTGTGACAAACGTATGAATAAAGTTTAAAGTGAGGATTAACTATAGCTATGCAAAAATTGTAATTCCAGAATTTTGGAGAGTTCTTACTGGGGTCTAGGAAGGTGTTTAAAGTTCAAGTTTAAGTTTTGTTGTGAAGTTTGGTCAAATAATATTTCCTCAATTAATTGATTACCTCTCTGCATTATTTGGCTATGAAGCAAATATTTTCTAATTTGGAAGTAGATCTTAGTTAAAAAATTCTTGAAATCTGCAGGGAGGTCCTTTAAAGGTATTTAGAACTCAAGAGAACATTGGTAAGATCTTTTAGTGAACATTAGTTCGATGAGTTCATAAGGGTGGTTCTTAATTCAAAGGTCAAGGATTTTCAATTTTATTCAACTTAGTCGACCTATCAGATGATATGGAATGCAAAAATTCTATCTTCACTTCTTTTGGAACTCCAAAAGTTCTAATTACATGCTTACAAAGGATGGGTCATTACACATTGCCATAACAGAAGGAGCCCACGATGCCGAAAATCTATGATTTGAATCATAAATTTATTTCCCAAAAATCTAAGATTGTGTTGTATACATGTCATCGTTGTATTGGTTTGATAAATTTGTTGCGCAAGTTTTAGAAGAGTATTTCCATCTCACTACGCAAATGTTTCTACGTTGTCATAATAAAAGGAGCCCATGATACCGAAACGATTTGAATCATAAGTTTGTTTCCCAAAAATCTGGGATTGTGTTGTAGATATGCCGTTATTGTATTGTTTCAACAAATTTCTTGTGCAAGTTTTAGTAAAATGTTTTTCTCTCACTATGCAAATATTTCCACGTTGCCATAACAGAAAGAGCTCACCATGCTGAAACTCTAGCGATTTGAATCATAAGTTTGTTTAAAAAAAATCCAAAATTATGTTGTGTACACGCTATTGTTGTATTGGTTTGAAAATTTTGCTGTGTAAATTTTAGTAAAATATTTCTCTCTCACTATGCAAATATTTCTGTGTTATTATAAAAAATCTTTGTTACCAATCTAACTATATATAAAATTAATATCTAATGGCTACGAAGGTAAGTCTACAAATCTTAGGCCCTCTTAGTAACGGCTTCTCCAGCGGCTTCTTCCAGAAGTTGCCCCCTCCCAGTTTCTCTCAGAAGCCGCTCTGGAGAAGCCGTTACTAAGGGGGCCCCGTCAAATTCGTCGGGGCTTCTGGGAGAAGCTAGGAGGGGACAGCTTCTGGGAAAAGCCACTAAAAAAGCCGTTACTAATAGGGCCTTAATATCGGCAATGCCACTCCCGTACTAAAATAATTAAGGGACACAAAACGCTGAGTTAGGCGCAGCGCCGACATGGAGTAACCATTGCATCGCTCACTCATCAACAACTTCTTTATACGTAGTAATGATTCGAGAGTGGATTTTTGGCTCCGGTCGTAGGCACTCTTGCAATCTGGGCCGTTCACGTAATCTTGGAGATATGTGCTAACGATTTTCAGCAAATACATCACACAATAGAGATATATACATACATACATGGGAGCTGGGTCCCGCAACATTTACTCCTAGGACATCCTACCTATTCTCTCCCCCCTTCATTGATGATGGGTGCGTGCATTTAATTACGCTTTATTCTATGCTAATTGTGTACTAAGGAGTTTGGGCTAGTTTCAGTGTCCGAGGACGCTACAGTAATCTAGAACTAAGATTCATAGTTAAACATGGTATTTTATGAATTTAATAATTTGGGTGGTATAGACCATGTACTCCAAAATTATTAAATTCATATAATATTTTGGGTGGTATAGACCATGTACGCCACAATTATGAAGTTCATAATTTGGGAGTATTTTTATGAACTTCATAATTTTGGTCATGAAGCCAGGTTTTGTTTTAACATTTTCTGTGACAAAAAATTTATGTGTAGTTCATATTTTTTTTATGGAAACCAGATATTTGTATGAAACTCATAAATTTTGTGCAGGAAAGTATGTATACTAGATGTACTTCTCGCTCTCAAACTTGTCAAATGTGTATTAGATGTTCTAATCTGCACGGTCAATGAAGTAAATGCATTAGTCTTAACCTTCTCTTTATGAGTTGTTTTCTCTGTTGAAGAACAGGGTTAATTAGTGGAAGTGTGTTCAGACGAAATTTTGTGTATAATCAGCGGTAATCAGCGCATTTTTAACGTGTGCGTATATATACCAAAAAGTTGGTACAGCCAGAATAAGTACGAAATTCGGGAGATAGGGAAATTAAGTACACGTGTCAGTGGAGTCCTTATTAGAATTTAATAAGTTATCCTCCTGCAGGTGGGGTCCTTGCTTCAGTTGTCAGATGGTCCCCGGTTGCACATGTCAGTGTCAGGTTGCATTTAGAAATTAAAAATCATGAAAAAGTAGATATACGTTAGCACTAATACATATCCAATTACAAGACGGGTAGGAATCACGATATATAGAACCAATGGCTGGAAACAGGGAGCGCCTGCCGTCATGATTCGCGAAAATACTATCGTTTGGTTGAGCGACATGATGATACCGTAAACCATATGCTTGGTAGGACATATTGCTATCATAATAATTAAATTACAGTAAACCATATGCTTGGTAGGACATGTTGCTGTTATAATGGTGAAACAAGTAGTAGCCATAAACAGTTGTCACATCTAAAATTTGAGATAGTGTGACTATGAACCAAACACACCCTATATTAGCTAGAGAAATTTTAAGTTTTAACTAAAATTGTAAATTAATTTCAATATCATTAGTTAACTAAAACTATGCGCCACTAACTTTGATTAATAACATTTAATCACCCACTAACACTGATGACAATTTTGGTACTTATCACTGCAAGCTTGCACTAATAATTACTAACCAACGCAAAATATGCTAATTATCGTTAACAATTATAATTAATTGGTCACATTCCACCTCGTCTGGCAAAAAGAAACATGGTTCCAGTTTCCGAATCTTAATTCCATCATCATCTGAACCAAACACAGGTACCCCTCGTCCCCGAACGATCATGTCCCATCCTGCCTTGTTCCCCCAACGAAAAACTCTAGCCCAAAAGTTTACCCATGTTGATAGGACGTCCGAAGGTAGAAGCTAGATTGATCTTACTAACCTTGGGGGTGCATCGGACGTGCTAAACTGCTACCAATCGGCTTGTTCACTAGCAGGCTGATAGCTCAATGCAGTTCAGAACTTAGATGCAGGGTCGAAGCCAATGTTCACTTCTATCGACAGATCTATTCCAGCAGTCCTACGATAACATGTTCATTATCCTAAGTAAGCTTTACATTGTATTCTCCAGCATGATAATGATATCTCTACCATCCTTGATGGCCACAGCAATAAAGTACTACTACGTACTTGAGTACTACTATGGAGTACATCTGTCACAGTTAGATTCTAGAACATTGAGTATATATGTACATCATCTGTCACGACCTAGAACAGGGTGATGTCAAAAAAAATAGGAGTACATATCAGCAGAATGTTGAAGCAAGTTCATGTACAAGACCGTTTAGGAACTGATGCCAAATAGGGTCATGTACGAGTCCCAAAAATAGACCTGCAAAATAGCAGTACTATCTTCCAGGTAATCACTGGAAGAAATTAGGCAGACAACATCAACATTGAGCTCATACAACTACTTACACGCAGCCCCAAAATGTTGAACACAAATAAGGCCATTGCTAAACTGAAGTCACCATTGATGGAGTGCACCATATGCTCCAGTCCTTCAGGTAGGCAGGGTCAACTTGTTTCTTCAGATCAAGTTGGTTAAAGACCACTGTTTTACAAAATCAGAAGAGCGCGGTATTTCCACCCTTACTTTCCATCAAGTACGACACGCTAAGCAACTAATAAATTGTTTGAAGTAACAAGAACAAGTCCGCCAAGCTAAGAAAGTGATTTCGTACAAGAAACATCTAAGTCAAACCCAATTGCAACAAACATCATCGCACTCAGCTATTCTATTGTTTATAGAGTAGTCTGTGTAGCACATTTTGACAAAATACTGAAGGGCAACGCCAACACGAATTCTCCAAGTAATGCAAATGTTAAAAGAAGCACATTAAATTAAACTATCTTACTAGTTGGATTTCACCTGTATGGCTGACTAGAAGAATAAAGAGATATCATATAGATAAACATTCTCCACGAAATATCTATTATTACCAGTTCATCATCAGTTTTTGAGGAAAGATCAATTCATCAATCACCATCCCAATTGGCTGTCACCACAATTCCGAAAAATTGAGCCAAGGTATACCTACAAGGCTACAACTATGTGCCTTTCTTTGCCATGCTCTGCTTTCGTTCCCTGAACAGCTCCTTCCAGAGGTTCCAAATCCACAGGTTGCTCACCGTGATCGCAGTGCCAACGACGACGATCCAAGAGATGCGCACCCACCAGGGGATGACGTCCACGGCCTGGCCGGACAGGTAGAACAGGCTCATCTTGAGGAAGAAGAGCGGCCCAACGACGCCCCTGACGATGGTGTATAGCACATAGAACGGCGGTGAGAGGGTGTTGTACACCCTGGCTGCGGCGGGCACCTCGGCCCGCCAGATCCCAGCGAGCGTCCAGACGTTCTGCAGGAGGCTGGTGCCCTCAGCGAGGAAGAGCAGGACGAGGAGCGCGTACGCGCCATGGTGGACGAGGTAGCGGCAGGTGAGGAAGACGAAGAGCGTGGCGAGGTGGTGCGCGATGAAGAGGGTGTCACCGGGGAGGAAGGCGAGGTAGTGGAGCAGGTCCATGGTGAAGTAGGCGACGCTGTAGTCGAGGACGTGGTCCTGGAGGCGGGAGTTGGGCGCGGCGAAACCCCGCGCCGCCGCCGGCTGCGCGGCGATGGCCGCGACAGCCGCGAGCGCGGCGGCGGAGCCGTGCGCGAGCGAGATGAGGCAGCTGGCGCCGTCGAGTCGGTGCCGCGGCGGCCACCGCCGGAACAGGGCCAGGTGGCCGACGCAGTAGATGACGGCGTACATGGCCAGGAACGACGGGTACATCCACCTTTCCTCGGCGGCCCAGGAAGCCAAGAGCTCCGCCATGGCTCGGGTCGCGAGATTCGCGCCGACGGCCGAAGATCACGGGATTTAATGCGCCGCTCAGGGCCGGATTAGCGCCGAATCGGCGCGAAGCTCGCGGCGGTGTTGCGGGAGGGCGGAGGGGGTTAGATTGGAGTGTAGGGCGGAGGGGGTTTGGGCGGTGCCTCGGCGGCGGAGGTGGATGGTTCTCGTGCTGCGGCTGTGGCTGCTGCGGCTCTGGTTTGGCTTGGTGTGGCCGTGTGGGATAACGCGAGGTGGGTTTGTGTGCTAATCAAGAGGGACATTTAAGTAAGGACGTTTTGATGTTTTATTAGTTAATTAATTGTTTAGTGTAATGACGTACGGGATTAGGAGAACGTTTAGATATTTCATTAATTAATTGTTTAGTTTAATTTCATAGGGGATTAGGAGAGTTCCAGCATAAATAGGTAGGGGGTTAGGACTTCGGAGTACTGCACTGTTGAACGTGTATATTGTTTTAGAACAACAATGTCAAAATGCAAATAAGATAAAAGGAAATAATTTCATTTCTGTAGTGCTATGCTAAAAAATAGAGCCTATTTTTAATCAATATGTATGCACTAGGCTATTTCACACACTTTTCTCTCTCATTTTTTTCTCTCTCTCCTAGCCATCGACTTTTTTCCTCTTTGTCTCTCCCATTAAGCCCTTCTTCTTTTGTAGCTTCACTCTATGCGGTCTCGATCTTTCTCATTCTCCGTTCTCTCCGTCTTGGTGGCTAATTTTTCATCTCCACTACCCAGTGGATAAAAGGAAGGAAAGGAAGAAGCTAAGGAGGAGCACATTGAGCAACAGAACATGCAAGTGGCCATGGAGGAGCTCACCTCGCTTACATCGGCACCCGGATCTCACGGGGGAGGGGGGTGGCGGTGTCCTCGACATGGCGTCTTGGAGTCCATCCCATCACCGGTGGATGTCTCCTCCAACGCCATGGTTGCTTCCCCCCTACCTTCTCGTGCGACACCGCTCCTGTAGCTCAGAGGTGGAGGGATGCCAAGCTCGGGGTTTGTAGGTCATCCCTGTAGTGCTATGGTCTCTTCCCCGTCCCTCCCACAACTTCGATAGAGGTCAAGCTACGGTGCCGCACTCCACCTCCGAAGCAAACAACGGAGATAGAAAGCGCCCCCAATCCAACGGTGCAGGAGTGTTCTTCTGTTAAGACCATGCATCTAAAAATAGATTTCCGTACCTTTGGATCCCAAATGAGACACATAAGACTTGATCCCTGGCAATTGGCATATATTCTTATGGGAAAATAGTATAATCTAACTAAAATTAGTAAAAATTGCATTAATTAACTAGATCTTACAGTTCAGCACAACACAATTCAGCAATCGTAAACTGAGCCTAGCTCCGGATTGATTTGTTGCAAGTGTTTTGGGGAAATTAGGGTTGGCTAGATGAAATATCTAATACTACACTAGTTTCATAATATATGTTCATCATGCATACTTAAAAAGCATAAAATTAAACAAATATATGATGGAGCTGAACCATACTTGCTTACATTAGATTGAGTAGTTGTATTTAGTATCTCTATGTATTAGGTCAACCATGACTCCATCCCATCAAATATTACTTGAGTTTAATATATTCTAGGTATGCGCATGTGACTTATATCATGGAAAACTACAAAGAAAAAAAATAGAAACATACATATTTAGGTTGAAATTTTAAATATTACTTTTACAGTTTCTTAGTTAAAGTAGGGAGTAGCCTGGACCAAAATATGGTTTGCTCAAAATGGTTGAAGCCAAAGCTGTTTAAACCGCGAGTGCCATCTTTCCGGCGGGTGAGGCATGGGTAAGATGTTTTGAATCTGTAATATTGATGGCACGACATTGTAGTGGAATAAAACAGCTATATAACTTTCTAATATATAATATAAGAGAATTCTCTTTCAGCCTCAAGATTCACAAAACTAAGCTACACTTTTTCTATGAGAGTAAAATTTGACGTAAATACCTTTACAAGCTCACTAAATTAGTCTAAAATACATGTAAGAAAAACTTATTTACGTAGGTCGGTTAGATTCATACGCCACGCCAGACTAGAGCGTTCATATAGGACGTAGGTCGGTTAGATTCATACGCCACGCCAGACTAGAGCGTTCATATAGGACGTGGTGTGTCAACCACCCTATAAGGAGTGTGTTATTGTGCAAAGAAGTCCTCATCCTCGCCAATTTTTTTCTCCCAAATATGACCCAGCTCCAATTGCTGCTCCTCCATCGAACTCCCCGTGTGGAGCTTTGTCCTGCTCTTCCTCAGCGAAATTGCTAATTCGCAAAGCTTCGCTGGCTCCTCAAGTAGCGATCACACACATGGCTATTAGCAAACGCCGACTTAGAGCAGGGCAACAGGCCCACCTTCCCCTACCTCTTCTCCTTCATTTTGCTAGGTTCTTCTCAATCCATTGTGCACTCCTCTCTTGACAAGCAATTCTAGTTTCTCGCATTTCCCCCACCTCGTGCTTCTTCATCCGCGTGCCTACCTGCCACCACATGTGTTTGCTAGCTCATTTCCCTTCCCAACTGTCACAACACCACTCTTCCCCATCCGGAGCAGCCGCGTCACACTTGCCTCTCCTGCCCTATGTTGTTGCACCGCCATCCGACACCACCACCATTGCCAATGGCTGTGACGAGGTGGCTATTCCACTAAGGGCACCGGGTTTCACGAGTTCGGGGGAGATAGGAGGATTTGAATCCTGATTTGGGGCTTTTCATGTCTTGAATCCCTTAAATTTTGAGTTGAAAATTGGGATCAAGCAAGTTGGAACTTGTTATTACATGAGTTTAAAGTTCATTTTATTTATTTGGAATCAGATTTCTTAGAGTTGAAAGTTTGTATTCTTTGAGTTGAAAGCTAGTAATTCTGAAAGTTAAAAATCTCAAGCATTTATTATTAAACATTTGAAAAACCGTGAATGAAAGTTCTTGTAATCTCAGTTGAAAGTTGTGATTCTTGGATTAGAAGGTTCATATCCTATGTGTTGAAAAGGTGACCTCACAGGAGATAGACACAGGCTGTAGGAGGACAACAATGGCCACATGGAGGGAAGGATGAGAGGGAAAGCATTGGGACACCTCCAACAGCGACAACACACACAAATTAGTAATCCCCTCTGTTGACGTGTGGTTGGAGCTTCCAGTTCATCATCTCCAAGTTAGAGGAAGGGAAAATGCCGATTCCACTGATCATATGTGCCCCGATGAAGTCACCAACTGAGGTTGTGGATGCTCCCATCATCCTCAAGATCTGATTGATACCTCTCAAGATCTGATCGATACCTCGCTCTCCGAACAAGGCTGCCACCATCGTCATTCTAGCTGGGGCATAACCAAGGCAACCACTAACGATCCGTTTGTTTCAGGTTAAGTTAACTAGGTTAGCTAAACTTAACTCGGATAGGTTAGGTTGACCCTAATTTTTTGTTTGACAGCTAGCCCGATTAATCCAACTTACTATATGGCTACATTATGGGGTTAGCAGTACAAAAATTAAATTTAGGAGAGTTGGTTGTATCGGTTAAGTTACTCTACCTTTTTGGTGGGTTAATTTAATCCTAGATTAAAAAAATTAAATTTGACCAAATTAATTTAACTCTAGTAGTGTTTGGTGGGTTAAATCTCTAGCTCACTCTTTAATCGTAAACTAAACGGGACCTAAGTTAAATTTGGGTCGGGGGTTAGCAGAAAGGGCCTTGCCCTCTCGGCAGAGGCGAGAGAACACGAAAGCCACACTTTCGTTTACTAATCGTGGTGGGGCTTGACAGCATGAGCTGTGTAAAACTTGTGATGGATCGGATTATTGTTAGTATCGGACGTAACAGATTCTTGTAGCAGGGAAGTTGTGTGCAACGGTTTTGATTCTTGTTGGTATACTACTTGCATTGCCATATCCTTCTTGTTCTTTGCTTTCCACGTTATATCATATTGCTATTGCCCCTCAAATATATATATATTTTGCCATTGCGGCACAAAATATAAACAGATTAGCACAAGTTAAAGCAAATCCATTGAGGTTCTTGAAAAAAAAGCAAATCCATTGAAGCCTCGTACATGCCAGATTATCTACCAGAGATCCAGCGGGACGCTTTTCTCTGTTCCATCACAAGTCTTTTTCTTTGCTAAGTTACTGTCCTTAACAAGTCTAGTGCTATGTGTTGATAGCAGAATTTGGCCGAGTTAATTTAATTACTCATGACCGAGTCGGCCCGTCGATAATTGTTAGAATTAGTGTTGACATGCAATAGAAGGCTTGGCAAATCTAGCGGGCCGAGTAGTCCACAGTATTTGTCGGCGAACAAACGCCGGCGTCGGTGGTCCGAAGGACCCCCTTTGGGATTTGGCCGGGGAGGCGAAGGAATAGGAGCTATGCATAGACAGGCATTAATGCGCCTGTCGGGCCACGTGTACTGGGGAAGGACCTACGAGGGGTGCTCGGGGTTCCAGTGTTCGGGGACTCCCGAGCACATGCTTTGGGTGCTCGGGGTTCCCGTGTTCGGGGACTCCCGAGCACATGACCTAGGCCATTCCATTGCCTGGGAGGCACTCGCCGTCCCGAGTAGGAGCCAAGTTGCCTTGGGTGCTTGGGAAGCATCCTTAAGGGACGACTCGGGGCTCCCCTTGATGGCCGAATGGATGCAACGCTCGGGGTGAGCCCCCGAGAACCTCCTCTTGACTCCCATGTCTTTGGTGACGTGGTGTCAAGTTCGGCCTTTGCCAGCGGTCTAGGGGACCCTATTCCCCGTATCGCTGACAGTATTCCCGACTGGTCTGACATGACGGGTGATTCAAGCTGACTGGCTCGCAGCTGTCGGCGATACGGGGACCAGGGTCCCCTAAACCACTTGCAGAGGCCAAACTTGACACCGCGTCACCAAGGACGTAGGAGTTAAGAAGAGGTGCTTGGGGCCCACCCCGAGCATTGTCCCACTCGGCTAGTCAAGGCGTGCCCCGAATCGTCCCTTAAGGGTGCTTCCCGAGCACCCAAGGTGACTTGGTCCCCGCTCGGGACGAACCAAGAAGAAGTGCTCGGGGGCTCACCCCGAGCACCCAAGGCGACTTGGCCCCCGCTCGGGGCGCCGAGTGCCTCGCTCGGTGGAGCGGCCTAGGGGGCGTGCTCGAGGGCCCCCGATCCCGGGAGCTCCGAGCACCCCATGTGGGCCCTTCCTCAGTCCACGTGGCCCAACAGGCGCACTTAATGCCCGTCTGACGGGCCTGTCTGCTCCAAGTCCGCTGCAGTGGACATGATGGCGAGCCCTGACAAGTTCCCATCCTCCCAAGAGATAAGCTGCGTCAGCTGTCATTCTTGGCAGGGGATGGGGCGGTCAGACGTCTTTTTGACTTTGAGGGCGCGCTGCCGCGCGCCCATACGCATGCCTTCTGCACCTGGTCCATGGGGCCCAAGTAATTGCAGCATAGCCTGTGTCAGGAGACGTCCCAGGAAGTCTTCACCTCCTGACACGGGCGCATCATGATGATCCGGTTTCCAACCAAGGCGTGACATGCGCTATTCCGCTACAGCGAATCTTCAACCACCGGCGTGGCTTGCCCACGCCCTATTCGTCAGCAACAAGCATTAGTGTAATGTATTTACCTTTCGGCCATTGTGGTGACCTCCGGATATATAAGGGGAGAACCGATGCCATGCAAAAAAGGGCTCCTACATTTAGACAATGCAACCCTAGGCATCCGAACCCTAGAAGAAGAACAGGAGCACCTGTGCTGCTAGTTCATGGTAATCCCTCCACATATTCTCATATATACACACAAAGCAGGACGTAGGGTTTTACACCTAGAAGGTGGCCCGAACCTAGGTAAATCACCGTGTGGTCTCTAGTTTCCCATCTTGCCAAGCTCTAGTTTTGACGTAGCTCCGTGATCTGCGCTTCCCCGGCCGAATCCCAAAGGGGGTCCTTCCGGACCACCGACGCCGGCGTTTAGACGTCGATAGCAGCATCCCTGAGTTATCCAGTGTGCCGAGTCGCTCGCAGCGTCCTCGAGTTATCCAGTGTGCCGAGTTGCTTGCGGCATTCCCGAGTTGATCAAAATACCGAGTAGTTCGCAGTTCTTCCGAGTTGTCCAACACGCCGAGTAGCTCGCAGCGCTCTCGGGTTGTCCAATGTGTCGAGTTGCTCGCAGAATAGCCGAGTCGTTCAGCGCGCCGGGTGGCCCAAGCCGAGTCATTTCTAGCAGAACCAGGTTGCAGCGCCACGGGTGGGCTAATGCACCGAGTCGTCTACTTCAAAGTCTTTTTCGGTGCCAGAGACCTCAACTTGGAGAACAAGGAGCAGCGGTTGATCGCGGTAATCAAGCTAATCATAGATTCGGAAAGTTACCCGATTTGTATAGAAGGGTATCTCGTATACAAGGTGGTTTCCTATTATAATTCGAAGATCATGCGTACTGCACAAGACTTAGAAGGCAAGGATAGAAAGAAAGGAAAATCATATGTACGTACTCAGTTAGGATTAGGAGTCTTGCTCTCCTGAGGAAAGACCAGCCGCCCTATAAATATGTAAAGGGTGACGGCCGATTGAGAACAACACACAATCGAACAAATCAATCTATTATCTTTTCATCTACTATTTTTCTCTCGTCCTTGTTTTTCTGCTACTCGTTCTTCGTTGTTCTTCGTGTCCCTCCCGAGCGTGTGGGGTCTCGGGTCCTCAAGAGACCTCGCCGGCGTGTCTTGCGTATCGCGCTCCCGGTGAGGCTCCCCCGGCGACGTGTCCTGCGTATCGCGCTCAACGCCGGGGGCGACACGGTGACGTGTTCGTGTGCGAACACACTTTTTTTTTGACAGTGTGGTGATTACTGTTTGCACATGTTTTATTGTTTTGTTATTTATTTATTTTTGTGTAATCTACTGAAAATTAGTTTAATTGCATCATAACAAACTTAAAAATAGAACTGATATATCCATCTTTGGAGTAAGTGCTGTGTTTTTCTTTTGTTATTTTCAGAGTTTGATTACAAAATAGATATACAATATGGTTTATGTTATTGATTTCTGGGACCCTTGTGCGCAACAACCCTCGGCTTTGATCAAATATCGTGAAATATGACGAGAACATGCAAGATATCAAGAACAAGGTAGATAAATCTTGTAGAGAACCAAACAACAACGATGAAACACTCAATATAAGAGAGAATAGATTTAACAAAACAAAATAGTGAATTCTTTAAGCACGATCTCAGGATCACTGCTCTTTTTATAACTTCTCGTACCTTCTAGACTTCAAGAACTCTTTGATCTCTAGAAAAATCTAGTGCTAATAAAACTAGCCTTTATTCTTCTCTTGCTTGCACCTTGCTCTGGCTTGATTACTTGATAGCATCATTTGATAACACTTTCGCATGTGTTTATATAGTCACCGTCGAGTCTCTTTTTGGAAACAAGTAAACCTTCTCTTGTCCTTATAGTATTACTAAAAGGAATTTCCTTGTCGCACTCTCTCCAAGTTATGTACGAATCCAGGACCATACAGGCTAGAGTCATCTCGACAACAGATTATACAAAGACGGATAGCTAAACAAAATACACATGCTTTAGACATGTTTATGTACCAATATAGGCGTATATGCGTACATATCTCCCATTCCTATATTCAAATATGGTAGATGGGGTTTGGACAACTTCGATTGAAACAAATTTTGGAAAGATTGGGATAAGTTTTCAAAAGACAGGTTCAAACTCAAATACTGAAATACAAGCAAGGAATAAATAAAAGAACTTGTCCAATAAATATAAGTATTGAGAGTAGTGGCTAGAGCCCAACTTTTTTCCGTGCAGTTCGTGGGTTTGAATACGTGCTTAGGCAAATTAATTAATATGAGATATTTCCTTTTCATTCATATATTCTAGTGCCGGACCCAAAATCAGAGCGTCTCAGAAGCTTCCATCGCGTCTTACCACTAGACCGGTACTAAGTTCGTGTTTCAGCTAAGGATTTGGCCTCTTAATTGCTTTAAAATTCGAAGTAAAACCGAATTTCTGACCGCATAAGAATTATACCGAATAAGTCATAGAAACGAAGTTTCGCGGACTCCAATCAAATTTAACCGGAGATGATTGCCCTTCTTGCAATCGGTTGGAGGGTCTTGGGGGAGTGCCTGACTCGTTCAGTCCTCAAATCCTCGTGACAAGCCATCCTGGTTTCTCAACGACATCGATCAGCCTGATACCATTAAAATACCTGCATTTGGATGGTTGAGCTGTGATTTTGTTCAGTAGGTTAAGAACTGGTTTAAATGGCCTAATTAAGGGAGTAGTTGGTTCCTCATACTCCATAATTTGTTGCTTCCTCTCCATCCAGGAGTTATACAATGCTAATATTGTTGGCTGCGGATTCCCTGGATTCTCCTCCAGATGGATATCAACACATAAAGACAGTTACATATTTTGCCTGGAGCAGATAAAGCTACTTCACCGCTTCTGGTCCCTTCCCTGTCACTGGATGTTTCTCTCCCAATAGCCCCTTTCATCTTCCCCCTCCTATGGCCGCTTTGTTTCGGTCAAGGATCCATGAATTCAATCCAAATTTGTGGAAGTCATTCGCGGTTGAATTCAGACAGAATGCAAGGCACAAATCCAATCCAAACTAAAAAAGCCATTTGCGGTTGAATTCCACAATGCAAGGAGCTAGGTGAATCTCCAATACGGAATCTTTTTGGAAGCCAAGAGTCGTCTCTTCAGCTCGCCTGCGAGCTCCTCATCTTAGGTAGTGTTTCGTGGATAGGAGATGGTTATCCAGCCTGGTAGGAATGAGCCATCCACGCATCTATTTGTTTGGATGGATGGGACTGGCAAGTTTTTACTTGGTTGCATAGATAAGAGTGAATAGAATAAACTAATTTTTTGTTTGGTTAGACGTCTGATAATAAATGAGTTGGATGTGGTGACCTCTTGATGAGATTACTTCTTCCTCGTGAATGGGTCAAAATTAGAAATTCATTTCAGAAAGAATTGATGAGTTTGTAACTGTTCACTTGATGCTCGAAAAGTCAGCATTTTTCATCTAGGCATGATTTGTATGTAGTTCACTATAGCTTGTCAACAACACATAGCTTTTGTAAACAAACTGGATGTTCAGTTTGTAAACAACATCCACCATGTGTAGTTCAGTTTTATCTTATCAATTAAAGGACTCAGCATCATCCACGGGCTGCAACAGATGGGCGTCTCTGAGACGCGAGGAAAGCAGCATTGTGCACGAGAGCAGCGCCTCCAAAACGAAGGGCCGCGGCCTGCACTGAAGAGGCGACGACGGCAACATCGTGCATGAAAGGAGGGCCTCCCAGCCAAGAGTAGCGGTGGTCTGCACGGTAGGAACGCCGAGCGGGAGCCGCGGTAGCCTGAATAAACGAGCCCGACGACGCGCCATTGTCCTCACTGCTGGGTGGGTGGAGATGAGAAAAGAGAAGCAGCCGGGCTTTCATTTGGCGAAATATGAGAGAAGTTGGGCTGAGGACGAGGTGTACGATGGGTTGAGGAGGTGGGGGCTGAGCGTATTCTCACGTGCGATCGCATGACCGAGACCAAGCAGCAGCGTCCTGGCTCTGTCCATTCGGGGTTCTTTTTCTCTGGCTAGCTCCATCCTGTGGAGCGAATATTCCCTACAGTTGGTTGTGTCTATTCATGCCTTTCACCCAATCGAACATAGGGATGTCATTTAAAAGCTGGACCATCATCTCATAGCCAGTTTCATCCACTTATCCAAACGCTACGTAATCCTCCGTTCATGGCTTCCAAGTCCTTGATTATATCTTCTCGTGCCACCCCACCCCCTTTTGATCGTCCCCCGCTGACTGTGCCCCCACCGCTGATCTATATCCGCTGTCGTCGGCTGTGCAGCAACGCTACAAGCCCCACTGGCCTCTTCGACTCGCGTAAGGCTGCCGTAGAGGCCAAGAAGTTTAGAATTGAAGGGGCCAAGGTATGACGATAGCCTGATAGGAGAAGGGGAGAAGTGGTGAGCAAAACAGCCACGGATGGGAGAAAGAAGGGGTTTGTTCTAATAGAATGAACTTATGTGGATAGGGAGGAGGGAAAGCGGTGATGGTTGATCAGGTCCGTGCAAAATAAGCAACGGTCTTGATGCGTTGAAATCTACCTGTGGAGTTGGAGTCAATTCTTAGGGGGTTGGCACCCTTAAGTGCCGTATGTTATATTCGTGCTCCAGTTACTCTTCTTACCGTGCGACCCTGTATTGAAATATTACCGTATGCATTTTTCTAAACTACCAGGTGTACCTTAATAATTGGTGTGAAATTACTATGTGCACACTTATAGTTTATCAAAGATTGCTAATTCACATACAAGTCCTTCAAAAAAGTGACATAAGCGAGATTCTTCTAAAATCAAAACTTGTAAATATAAGAGCGCTTAAACCGTTAATCCGATTCGTGATCTGTTTTCATGGTTAAACTTCGACGAGGACTTCAAAACTAGATCGCATTTGGGTATATGTTTCGATGAATTTTTTTTGTCATCACCAGTTGCCAGGTTACAGTATACTGGCTACCAAGTTAAAAATAAACACTTAACAATGTATTAGTGAGTGGTTACCACGTAATAGTTGAACTAGATGTTCAATATTCTGGTTCAACAACTATAATCTGGTAACGTATCACTGTCAGTATGATAACGTTCATTATAACAAGGTAATTATTGGCACTACTATAAATAACGTCATCCAGGATCGGTATCACTAACGGGCAGCGTGCCCATCAGTGGTGAAATCACTTCACTGACGGGTAGGAAAACAAACCGTCAATGATGTATATGCGATGAGCCTCAAGGCTATTATCAAAGACTTCATCACTGACAGGTAGGAAAACTACCCGTCAGTGATGACTTTTAGTGACGGGTAGATTTTCCGCCTGTTAGTGATAACATCATTTATCACAGACGGGTAAGAAAAACTACCCGTCAGTGATGACTTGCAGTGTCATCACGGACGGGTAGAGAACTGACCCGTCAAAGATGACCAAACTAGCACTGGCGGGCATAATTTTGGCCCGTCCGTGATGATTTCTTCTATGTATAAATGCGGGACCTAGTCAAAAAGAATATCGTCCAAACATATCAACATGGGATCTAGTTTTCAAGCTCTCATCACGACTAACCAAATGTGAAAACAGATTGTCAATCGGACTAATAATTTAAGAGATAAAACTTTTTAAATTTTGGATTTAAGAAAATCTTAGATGACATTAGCTTTTTTGTACTGTAGTGCATGGCATGCAAACTAAACCTTGTTTTTTTGGTGGTGGCTCAGGATGAATTTTTTTGGACAGCCCAACATGCATGGAACAATACTATTTCATGTATTTTTGGCAAGTTACGGGAGCACTCTGTTTCCGTTTTTAATTTATCAGAAGTCGCGGGTTAAGCCTAACAAGGACACATCACCATGTAGTTTCGCCTGATCTTTCTATACTGTATATTGGTTCTATTTTGCTATTGTGGCTTTACTACTATTATTATTATGTGTTCTGTAGTTTTGTAGTCAAATTCTAACATTCATTAACACTTCTATTACTATGGTGGTCACCTTTTTTGGTTTTTTTGGCATTTTTGGAACACAAGAATATTTAAAACACAATGTTAAAATGTCATAGTTGTTGAGTGGTATGTTCAGAAGATTTAAAGCTAAGATTGTTTGGATGATACAAGAATATTGGACTTAATTGGTTGCTAGCAAGAGGGATAAAGGAAAGACAAAGATAAGGAATGCATTGGAACTCTTACTAAGGTAATTTACAAAATGAGGTTAGACCTCGGCAATTTCAAACTACACCAAGGTGGAGACGCCCGTTACATTGAAAATGTGTTCCATCTATTTCAAAATGGTTTGGATTCGTGGAACTTCGACATGCTATAGCATATAGACTTGCAAACCTTCATGCATAATATTACCATTTGTGTACTGCACATAAATAACAATTTGTACATAAAAATTTGTTATTCAAGCCATTCATATTTGTTCTTTAAGTATACAAATGGTCATAATTTTACACATATTTTTGGAAGTGTACATGCTATATCATGTTGTATATGCACGAATTGTTTCACATTTTTCACTAGTTTTTCAAAATGGACAAATAACTGTTTCAATGTAGGTGTACAAAATATAGGTTAGGTTAGACTCATGTCAGAATTGCTCCAATATACTTCCTCTGTTCAATTTTATAACTCGTATTTCAATCTAGCATGAGATTATGGACGGCATGAAACCAAAAGAATACTAGAGGAAAATGAGCATGCTATCCATATTATTTTGTCTTGAAAACGAGTGACAGATGAATTAGTGTGGGTGTTTAGTCATAAACGTTGAAGAGAGAGGAAAAATAAATGAGGAAAAAATTAAAGAAAATCTCATAAAATACACATGCAAACCTTACATTGTTCAATAAGACCTCAAATAATTTAAGCCTCATAAAATTAAATGGAGGAAGTATGTAGGAAAGTTTCTTTGAATCAAACATACAACCTATCCTCTGGTTGAATTCCTCCACTCTTCCTTTAAAATCCTTGTTCCAAAAAGATCCTAGCCCCAACCACTTCATTTCATTCACCTACAGACGTTAGCTTGTTGCTACTTTGTCGAATTGCCTAGGACTAAAGTTAGATTGCATTCTGCAATGGGTGGATATGGAAAGCACTACGCTAACTCCACTCCTCTTCGGGGTGTTTAGTGGCACGCCATACTTTTAAACTATGACTTAACCTTATCGCGAGTCGTGCTTCGGTGTAGAATTACTCTTCAAGGATTTAGAAATGAAAAAAAATACTTATTTTTATCCCTCCATTATCACCTCAATCTAAGTTTAGTCCCTTAACTTTGATATCAACCAAATTTGGTCCCTCAACTTTTAAAATTGGAAAATTTCCCTCCATTATCACCCCTTCGGGGTGTTTTGACGATGACGTGGTAGCGGTTTCACACATGTGACAGCTTAGATAGGATAAAAATTAGAATTTTTTTCATAAAATACAAAAGAAAAATTTAGAAATACTGAAAAAGTTTGAAGAAATAAGAAATTTGAAGAAGAATAAGGACAAAGTCGGGAAATTGGAATAAATCAAGAAACTTGAAGACAGATCGATAAGTTTATAAAAATACGGAAAGATCAAGAAAATTGTAAATTTGAAGGAAAAATAAGAAAATTTAGGAATAAATAAAAAATCAAAAATAAAAAATAGTGTCGAAAATTATTAGAAATATATATTTTTTGAATTTTTCCATTTTAATTCATACATTTTTATTAGCTTCTCTGAAATGTGTCCAATTTTACGAACTTTTCTGTTTTTCCTTCAAATTTTCAAAAAAATTTGGACTTTTCCTATTGTTTTCAATTTTTCTACCTTTATAAATTCCTGATGTTATTTTAAAAAGTTCTGATGTTGCCCGATTTGTCTTAAATTATCCTTATTTTCTTTATTATTTTTGTCAAATTTTGTGATTTTTCCTTCCCTAATTACTTCATCTTTTATTTCAAAATTTCTGATTTTTAAAAAGATTATGCTAATTAGGTTGCCGCATGTGGGAAACCATTGCTACTACATCATCAAAACCGCTTTAAATGGGTGAGGGACCAAATCTGTCTGGTTTTGAATGTAGAGGGAGCAAGTTTGTCTAGTATTGAAGTTAAAGGATCAAACTTAGACTAAGGAAAAGTTGAGGGACCAAAAATAGAATTTTTCCTTCAAAAATTGGGTATAAAATCCTATACCTTAACATAAACAGAGAAATCTAAACTTTTCAAAAAATAGGGCGCATGGCACCTAGCTTTATAGAAAGCGATAAAGATAATAGAGTGCAGTGTTGGAATCAGATCAATGTTTAAGTACCAGACATTCAACATCATTGAGCTATAACCAGCTAACATAAAAAAAAGACAACCACCATTCATGAGATATTACATCTAGCAAAAGAAAATTGTCGTACAACCCATGCCGACGAGTCCGTTCCAAAGATTATATGATGAGAACATAGGGGAAGTAGTTGAACACTACAACAGGAACCCCCTACAGCAATGCATCGATGTGTTCTTGAAAGTTCATATAAGCGCCGCTAGTGTTGTGTTGCTTTTTTGGCCGTTGCAAGAGTCTAATACAACACATATACAAGTGTTGGTAGCTAATGGGAATAAGCGTTGCAAATTAGCAACCAATATAGTTAGAGCGTAACGACACTTCTTTGCATTGGTGGTTACACTGCATGAATGAGTTTCACAATTTTTTTTGCAGCGCATATAATCAAATTGTTACAACGCTTCTAAGCATTATTACATATCATACATAACCTTATTTAGTGTATTAACATCAATTATAATTATGTTGTTGCAATGCTTGTAGCACAAATAAGTTAAGGGAAAAAGAAAATAAATATTGGTCATAATATACGACATAGAAGCACCTCATATATTTAACAGAAATTGTTGCATTATATAGAATTTCATCCACACAATACATGATATAAATGTTTTGTTCAAAACATTAGTGCCTAAAGACTTCAATTCTAAGCAATGAAAAATTATCTGACAATAAGATGATTTTGAGCTTGCAATCAACATCTCGTCCATAGCATCATCCATTTATCTTGTTAATCTAAAATAAATGGAGTCCATTACTGCACCGTTAGGAACAAAATAAATTTACATTATTAAAGTAGTAAACTAGAAAGAGGAATGACATATAAAGGTAGAAGGCCACACAAATTTTGTCCCTACTGCATTACTGATGATTTTCTATCTTCGGAGTCGCCGTATCAACTGTTCACTTTTTGCGAGTGAAGTATCAACATGCACCACCCATAATTAATTTCCTAGTTCAACACCATCAAGTTTATATTCGGGATCACTATTTACAAGTGTAGCAAGAGAACCATCCTTGTTTGGATTTTTCAAGCTCTTCAAAAATACTTTTGTGGCAACCTATTACATAAAAACTTGTAAATAATCAGGTATCAAATAAACGTAAACACTCATACCAGCATTGAATCGGCACCCAACCAATTAATTCTACCACATTTTTGTTCCTACAAAAGATACTATGTGAAACATGAATATCCTATATAAGTAAACTCTTAGCAAAACAGAATAGAGAAGAAAAAATTTAGCAGATATATCTTATACGTTAGCAAGTTTTGCTATAATAGCTCCTTTGTACATTAGAAAGGTTTGTTGCAATATCTTATACGTTAGATGTATCTTATACATTAGCAAGGTTTGCTGCCATAGCTCTGACATCATGCTAATAACAAGTAAAACAATCTGAAATAAATATTGAAGCGCTGAAAACTGAACATAAATGTGTAATATGGTAAATGAATAAATACCTTGTGTTTTGCGGAAACTTTACGTACTTGTAGTATATTGTTATGTTAGGTGCCAATTTCCTTGCTCTAAAGTGAAAGACAATAATTAATTACCAACATGGTATATTGCTTGACAATGGTCATGAATTCGAAACAGTAAAGAACTGAACTAACCATTAATGCACTAGCATTTTTCTTTCCTTGTTGCGCAATGTCATTCCGTACCAAATTCTCTTTGTTCTAAAATAAAAATATGTCACAACATTGGAACAAACTATAGTAAGCATGGAATAGGAAAGAAATGAACCAACCATGGATGCACTAGCATTTTCTTTCTTTGTTCTGCAGTGTCATTCCCCGTACTGAAGTTTTTGTTCCGAGATAAAAAAACATGTTGAACAAACTATAGATAACATTGGCAATGCAAAACATACCAGAATATTAAGTTCCTCCTCAACCATGATGGGTTCCTTGTCAGCAGCGGAACGCTTGTTTGATGGCTGCAAATCCGCGTATGGAACTAATTGTGCTTGCTTTATAGTGAAAGGTAAGAAATAAATATTTCTCTAAAATTCCAGTTAGAATATACTAATATGTCCATACAGTACTATTAAATTATTTTGTTGCTCAACCATACTGAGTTCTTCACTGGGAGAATCTCCATATACTTTCAGTGAATAGCAAAAACAAATAATATTTAGACCATATTTATTTGGATGATCTTTGAACTTTTTTTATTACATACTTCATAAACAGACATACTTTCTTTTTGGAATTTGTTCCATGAACACAAGGAGCATCTCAGGGTGTATACATTAGATGTAAACTTCCCTATAACACCAAATTAACAAAATTAGGTTTAGATGATGAATAATGGACAAGTTCTTAACTTTACCTGATTTGTTGGTATTTTCAAGTGTTTTGTCTTCTCTTTTAGTTCCAGAATTTCAGCGTCTTGATTCTTGATATGTTTGTTCTAACTTTTTGATATGAAGCTTAACAGATAAAATCTCTTCACTTGATGTATCCTCCAATGATGTAAGACGTGTGTTTCGAAAGGACTTGAAGTTGACACATCAAAAACTTGATTTGGATTTGGACCTAGTCCCAAACCATGTATATGCCCAGGCTTGTCTACTCCTAGTATTTTGTTCAGTGCATCTCCTTTCGAAGCAGTTTTTCCATGACTTGTATCTGCTAGTTTGGCTGCTGCACTAAAAGTCTTTTCAAATCATCCTAAACATATGAACAAAAAAATAGTGTATGAAATAGCAATACAAAAATATGAATGATTGTGCTGTTGATATTCTTCTGGCTTTTGTGTCGGTGGTATAATGTATAAGGCATCCCTGTGTGGGTTCTTCTTTTTAGGATCTATTTTTCTCTATTGAATAGACGATTAATTCTTAAGGAGCTGGTGATGACTGTATGAGGTATGAATAGAAAAGAGATGCATATATAGAGAATTTATTTAAAATTTTACCAACTCTTTCCTGTTTCGGGCAAAACTCTTTGTTCCAGCAATATGTGTTGACTTCTTCATTGCATAGTTTTTCCTATTTTGCTCACTTATATCCTGTCGCAATATTGGGATTTATGCACCTGTATTTTCATAATTTTGTGGAAATGCTAATTTATTAGAGAAACATGCAAATGATACATATAACAAATGTATACCCATGCTATCTGGCTCATCAATTATTGACAAGAGCAATCCACCGGCCCTTACTCACAACTTTGGAACATTGGTTTTATTGGCTTCCATTCTCTTATTTGCATCAAAATGAAGTGATTTCAGATTTGACTTATGCTGCCTCCATCTTTCTCCAATTGTTCTTAATATATACTTTTCCATGTGAGCAGGGTAAAAGAACTCATCTAGATATCAATAAAAAAGTAATGTGTCAATTATAAAATGTAAGGCAAAATATTAGAATTTAGAAAAAGATATTGAATGAACTAAAGGCTTATCTTTGCTTGCTCAAGTATATCCTTTTTGTTTCTATCTTCATTTGTGTTTTTATCTCTCTCCAATTAGCTACACAAGCTTGCGTTCCTAGCAGCCGTGCCAAGAAAATTACCTAGATGTCCCGCTTCTTTTCCAATTGGCTGATTTAGATCACTACACTCAACTACAATTCTTTGCCCTTTTGGAATGTTCCACGTATCTTTCTTTCAGCTTTACCTTCCCACGCTTTGTAGTTTCTCCATTTTCATCTTATCGGTGTTACATTACCAAAAGGAAAAATTTGTTGATGTTCCACAAGCAAGTAGTCAACATAGAATTAGTGATGTTCTAGAATTATCTTGGACATTAGCTTCATCGTCATCGTTGGTATCACTATCTGTCATGCCTTCTTCACTATCAGATGATTCAACACCGTATTGAATGGAATGCTCCTGTTCAATATGTTCCTCTATCATATATTCATCATGGGATTGAACAACACACATTTTACTTGAGCTCCATGTAGAGTTATGAGACTGAACCAGTGATCTATAGTAGACTATACTTGAGAAATTGAAAAGAAGGAATATGATTTATCTAGTGTTCATCCGTGTGTAATCTGATTCTTGTTGTTCTCATCAGAACAACATGAAGTTTCAATCTTGTAATGCCTTCAAACCAATTTCTAACTACAGAGTACACACCCTTTGGTTCCAAATTGAAGTAGAGCTACAAATTAACACTTGTTCAAGTCTATAGTTTATGAAAAAGATGAGAGAGACAACGAAGGTTGTCAAAAGATGAAAAACTAAAATTGCATCCATAATCACTTACTAGTCTATTGAAGCTAATAGACTCGACTCCTTCCCCTTGGGTGGCTGTGCCTCCACTCCCAATCCAATCTTAAAAAACAACAATGATTAGATTATTATAGTATTCTATTGTAACATTGCAATTGAATTGAATGACATGAGGAACAACGGGATTGGTGCTTGGCTGCTGAAGGAGTAAGGCGTGAAATGCGTCGACCTATGGGAGAAGAGGGTGCAATGGAGAGGGCGCTGGCCTCTGGGAGAAGAGGACACTGGGGAGAGGGCGCTAGCCCGCGGGAGAAGAGGAGGCAGGGGGGAGGGTGCATGCCTGTTTGGGAAGAGGGTGCAGGGGAATAGGAGGCGCAAGGGATGGTACGTTGGCCTCACATTGGCCTCTGAGGAAGAGAGGGAGGCACTGAGTTGTGAGCAGAGATGAGGGCACATAATCACCTACTGCCACCAGCCGGCCGTGGTTGTGTGGAGGCACTGATGGGAAGATGGAACTCACGTTCTGTGTTATTGAAGAAGATGGGGAAGGTGAGCTGATTTTCAGGGCAGTTAGTCGATTGATTTTTCTTTGAAATATTAAACGACTCCGCTGCTATAAACTCCTTCCTATGAAAGGTGGGTTCCTTGTACAATTACCACATGCAACGAAAAAAATGACCGGGAAAAATGTGTTGGATATGCAATTGACGTGAGAAAGAATGGAGGGAGATGAAAATGGTTTTCAGAGCTACAACAACTTTTCAATTGACTTGGGTTCAAATTCTGGTAGACCAATTAAATCTGAAATCACTAGCGGGTTAGATGCATTTGAAAGTTTAAAATTTTGGAAAACACAAGGAAACTAAATTCAACTCTCCCAAAAAAGAGCAAAATAAAATGAAAAATTATATCTTTATTATTAAATAAAAGGAGACTAGAAGGAGTATGCAAAAATGACATCAATGTTGTGAGCGCCTTTGTTGATATATTTGCCATGTGCGAAAGTAGTGCTCAAGGTTGAGATCAGACGACTGCCACCACACCATTGTTTGTGCATAGGACTATAAACAAGTCGAGTTCGAGCAAGCTACACTAAGGGTACATATCCCATGTATCATCATTTCTCCAACCAATTGGACCCTAAGCTCAACTCAACTCGTACTAACACTCAGTTTGTGGTTGCTATCTTCAACATCGTTGAATCATGGGATTTAGTTAGTTAGGAAAAATCTTTACTAGTTCTAGTAAGATTTTTTTTGTTACGTCTAAAAAAAGGATGTTTGCAACTAGTTACTCTATCCATAAATAGAAATAAATAAGTGCTTTTTAAAAGCCACTGCAATGCCAAATGCAGCCTATAAATTGAGCGAGCTAAATTTGAGTCGAGTTGGAGCTCATTTTTTGGAGCTCAATCTATGGAGCTGGCTCATACTCATTTTGTACCAATCTCAACTCACTTTTGAGCCCAATATAAAGGATAATATTTTTGTGATATAATATAAGGGAAAGATGGCACACAGAGAGGGTGATGGCAGGTTGCCTCCTTAAGATGTGTCGTCCTACTAGTTCCTCCGTTCTTTATTGTTCCATATATTTTAAGTATTATGCATTTTAAAAATAATATTACAAGTTTTTCATAAATCTAAATAAGTTTTCTAGGAAATATAACGTGTTCATATATTTAACAAAATATCATTGTTTCTAACTTACTTTGAATAATCTAACATTTTGTGATGTAAAGGGTTGAAAGCCCTTGCCCCTTTTTGATGGAATGACACTAAATATGCCAAGACAGCTCAGCTAACAAAATTTATCCAAAAATCAATGGTTATTTTCCTGTCTAGCATATTGCTTGTTAGTTTCAGCAAACTAGCATATTTATATAAAGAAAGATTTGATAAAATACCCATCTTAGTTTGAACCTTGATAAAATGCCGCATCATGTGTCATTGATAGGTGGGTCAAGATAGGGTATTTTATCAAATCTCTATAAATCACCTACCATTCAACAACCATGACGTGCAACATGTCATCACTTGACACAACCAAATTCAGTAACGTATTACGTGTTCAGCTAGAGCAAATATAAGACAACTACAGGAATTTTTGTTAGCAAAAATGAAACAGATGCATTAGTCCGTCTGCACTTGACACCAGATGATCATCCATTTGGTGTAAAGATTCAAGAGTGTTTTTGTGTTGTCCAGGTAGACGACATTTTGGTGCAAGCCGTCAGCTCTTCCATCATTACCATGCCGCAACTCCTCCTTTTGGAAACCGTGTCCAAGATTTCATCAAGAAAAATAAAAATCATACACAAATTCTTGTTAAGCAAACAAACATAAAGTATCATGAACATGGTGCCTCTTAATGAACAAGGGTTACGAGGTGCCCATCACAATTCACAATATATCAGGAATTTAAAGGCCTCCGAGGTTACTATAAGTTTATGCTTCCAAACCAATGCTAAAAGCTACTAATATTTTTCTCCACTCAGCTAATAAAATAGCATCTTATTCCCATAATTCAAGACATTACTCAATGCTCAACATCTTTCTTAAATAAAAAACTACTGTTATGAGGAAGATGACATTGCATTAAAGCTCAGTTCCATATATTTCACCAGAAATAATAATCAGTGAAGTGATGGCATTGACACATAAATAAAAAAAATTAAGAAAAGACTAAGGCAAACAAGACAAAAAAGAAAAACTTACCTTTATTGAGACACTAAGTCTCATGATGAGAACCTATACTGGGATCTATGGTTGTTCCCTCTATATCTCTTCTAATCCAAGTCTGTCTCTCTCCAAAAGCTCCATAAGTTTAGCGACATGATAAGGTTCAATAACTACATCATTCCATTCTTCACCCATTTCAAAATCATCTTGAGATTTCATCTTCAACAGAATTGACCATCCTGGATTTATATGGTCATCCACATAGAACAATTGGTTGACTTGATTGGCAAATGCATCATGCTCTATATTTTCACCAGTATGAATTCAATGCGAGAAATTCACAAGTGTACAACCATACTTATCTATTTTCACTCATTTTCCTCAAGTAACATCAACCCATTCACATTTAAACGACACCACTAAAATTTTTCTATAGTAGTCTAACTCAATTATATCAACTATCGACATCTCTAAGGATAGGGTTAGTATCACCTGTAGAAACTTGATGTCTTTGCGGTAACAACAACTCCACTGTTTTGAGTCACCTTGTCATAACACTTGGCTCTAATATTTATCCACGGATATTAAATTCTCTATGTTTTCTTGCAACCTCAAGTGTACCACGGGCCAACCATCTAATCCTCAATGTTGTCACTCCCTCTTTGCTGCTCCAACCGCATGATCTAAAGCAACAAAAGAAACACATAAGAACTGAGACATAAAACTTACATGATCTCTAAACCAATCAGGAAAAATTTTCATTCGCATAAGCATAATGGTGTTTGGATCTAGGCGCTAGCTATGATTTTTTCTTTTCAGATTAGCAGCATGTTCTCTACAACACAAATATACATAAGTTTAGATCGAATCATATTATTCAACATGTTAATAGGCTGTAGCATGTCATTTACTTGAGGTATGGAATGACAACATCACAGTTGAATAACACATATCGATGGGCATGTAACTTCATCGTATCATTTAACGAGTAAGAGCGCGGATTTCAAATGGTTTCCCCATTGGAGGAAATAACTTGGAATCATGTCCATGTATGGGAGATTCATACTGATCTTGTTTGTCATCATTCCTTGATGGTTGGTTGTACTGGTGGAGAAGCCCTCTGAGTATCTTGAACAAGATGCCATACACTCATCTGCTAAATATGATTATGCAATTGACCCCTCTGGATGAGCTTTATAGTGAACATATGATTTCATTTTACCAAGTACATGCGGAATATGAAAAATCATGAAAATTGAAAATATGGTTTATGCAAAACATTGAAAATTGTGATAAGAGCACATTATTACCTTTAAATAAAGTACGTCCATCTATTGCAAACTGGTCCAACAATCTTAAATTCAATTGCTAAATGGACAACTAAGTGAACCATAACTATGAAAAACCCATGAGGGAATATCATGTCACTTTTGCACAATGCAATTTTATTAGTTCTTCCAAAGGTCAAGCTCATCAACATGCAGAACTTTTGAACATATTCCTCGAAACTAAGAAGATAAGTCAAACAATACTACTATAACGGCATCCGAAAGAATACCCCTCAAAGCGATAAGCATAAGTTGTTGCATTAGGACATGGCAATCATGTATTTTGAGCCCATGAATTTTTCCTTCAATACAATTCACAGATACGGATATATTTCTAGAATAACCATCGGGAACTTCTCTACCTCAAAGAACTTTGTAGAATAATTGCTTCTCACTTCTCGACAAACTAAAGCTTGTGGGTGGTAAGTAAAACGTGCCTGAAGCTCTTTGTTGTGGATGGAGCTCATCTCTGATCTTCATTTCTTGGAGATCTAGACGAGCCTGGAGATTAATCTTTTGATTTCCATCTAAATTAAGAAGTGTGCCATAAATATTGTCACACACATTCTTCTCAATATGCATCACATCAAGATTATGTTAAAGAAGATTATAGTCCCAATTAAGGTAACGGGAATAGATCACTTAATGCCTTATAAGTTTTTGACTTCCTAAAATCACCAATAGTAGCTATTTAATCTCATATCGGACCCTCAAAATAATTTTTGATCTGTTTCATGCTCCAGGGTTCCATCAAAAGAACTTCTATCAAAGTGAAATTCATGATCAGGTGGTAGAAATAGTCGATGGCCCATAAAACAAGATTTCTTCTTGTGTGTGAAGTGTTTGGACCATGCATTTGCACCACAAGGTGGACATACAAATTCTCCATGCACCATATATGAAGCATGCATTGCTAAGGTTGGTAAGTCATTTATAGTCCATAAAACAGCTGCTCGCAAATTAAACATTTCATTTCTAGATGCATCATATGTGGAAATGCCATTTGAAAATATGTCTTTTAAATCTTCCAAAAGGGGCTGGAGAAATACATGAATCTTATCCTCAGGACTTTTCGGCCTAGAATTATTAAAGAAAAAGGAAATAACGTTCTTTCATGCATATCTAAGGATGCAGGTTATATATGACTAAGATAAATGGCCAACAACTGTAACTAGAGCTCAACATCCCATATGGATTAAATCCATCGGTAGCCAGGCCTAGTTGAATTTTACGAGAATCAGATGAAAATACATGGAACCTTTCATCGCAATGCTTCCATGCTAGGGAGTCAGTTGGATGGCGTAGCACGCCATCCTTGGTGCGTTCTTCTTCATGCCATCACAAGAGAGGTGTTGTTTCCTTACACATGAACAATGTTTTTAGCTTCTCCTTGATTGGAAAGTATCGTACCACTTTGCTTGGTGTTGCTCTCTTTCCTTTTTATTTAACTTGGTTTTAGGCTTTTTATCTTCCACCTAGAAGTCTTACGGGTTGAGCAAAAATCATCATCTGATTTATCTTTCTAGAATAACCGGCAATTATTTGCGAATGCATGAATTTTTTCATAACCATGGCCAAATTTTGAAACAACCTTCTTAGACTCATAATTTTTTTTGGGAAATTCATTTCCATTTGAAATTTTCATGTGCAAAATATCAAGTAGATCTCCAAATGACTTATCGGACCATTTGTCCATAGATTTATATTAAACAAAAGCACAAGTAACGATAGGTTTGATAATTCAAGTCCTGTCCATAAAGACTTCTCTGAATCTTTAATCAATTTGTAAAAAAATTTGTGCTTCTAAATTTGTACTATCATTCATAGGCATGTCATCATATAGATGTCTAAAGACATCATTAATTAATTGATGCATGTTAGTACCTATTTCTTAATTTTGAGGCCATGGTTGTTGATCACCATTGTGTGCCTCTAATTCACCATGAAAAATCCATGTGTCATAACTTTGAAGCATTCCATTGCACACCAAATGATCATGGACATCTTTCCTTGATAGTAGAGCAGTGTGCACACATCGTTCACATGGACAAAGGATCTTGCTATCTTTTAACTTATCTGTATATGCAACTTCTAGAAATCCATCTATGCTAGCAAAGTACCAGCTAGTTCCTCTAGGGTAACACAAAAGCAACTTGATTGCTTGTAAATCCATTCCAACACTACATGAATAGTTTATTTGTTACTACCACTGTAACTATATTAGAATCGCAAGGTATTAATTTCTAAAGAAGAATCGCAAGGTATTTCCACATGTTTGTTTGATCTTAGAGATTTGATTAATCTTTCTTGAACTTTCTCTTATGACAAGAACATGATTACGGTATACGAATGACTTCAAGATTAATTATCAAAAGTTATAGTCCCAGAGAGTCCAAGTGCTCGAACTATCCGGCTTAAATCCGAACAGGTCGGTTGGCTACAGCGCGGATAAAACTTCAAGTCGGGGAGTTATCTTTTTACCCACTCCTACAATTTCACCCGACTCAACCTTAACCCCTGCCACTAGATCTTCATTCTTGTCGTTCTCCACAATCTTCAACGCATCTTCCCCAAGTTTTCTCATTTCATTTGAAGCTAGCTTCGAATCTCCACTCACCGGAGTCGCCTTAGCCCTCCCTTGCCGAGTTAGGGTGAGATGGGATCCTCCTCAGGTAGAATTTTCCTCAAGCTCTCATCTCTATCATGAAATCCATTTTTTTAGACTTCAAGTACATCAAGGCACACCAAACGCACTTTGTGGGGGTCTATGAGAATTGTGAAGCTTTGGGCTTGCTGGACATTATGTCATTCCAATATGCTTGGACTGAGGAAATTATTATGCAATTTTATCTTAATCTTCACCTTGAGAAGAACCAGAGAAGAACCATGCATTGGATCACTGGCAAGATTAAGTATCAAGCATATCTTTGTGACTTTGCCCGCATTCTTGGGATTCATTTCTATGATGAAGATGATGAGAATGTTCTCAGGATTCATGATGAGGATATAATGCATCACATTGATCTTGACTCCATGTATGAACAAAACAAGACCGATGCTGTGATAGGGAACATCTGTGGGCTGCTACCCTTCTATGACAAGATGAACAAGTTGTTTCGCTAAACCCTCACTCCCAAAGTTGGTGATGTCTCATTTACTCGAGGGTATTCTATCAACCTCCTTGTGCGTGCCAAAGATGAAAAACCCATTGATGTGATGGACTTTCTGTATAATGAGATAAGACTTGCTATGGTTGATTGCTGCTCTCTCCCTCTTGCACCATACATTCAAGCCTTCATTGATGGAGTCACTGGAATATGCCACATTCATGAGATATCACACCCTCTCTACAAGCCCATAATAGAAAAATCCATTCCTGGAGTCAGCACCAAGGACTTGAGGAATAGGCCCATAAGAGATCCCACATATGAACCTTGTTCATCAAGTTCTTAGAGAGGCAGGAATAGGCCCATAAGAGATCCCATTTATGAACCTTGTTCATCAAGTTCTTAGAGAGGCATCATGGCAGCTCTCAAGCCAATATTCTCCATTTGCAAGAGCAACACCATGAAATCAAAAAGATCAACCGCTGCTCCAAGATGAACAACATCCATCTCAAAGAGCTTTAGCTTTCTGCCCACAGCGAGACAGTGTCACCCGAGGGCTCCAAGTTGTCCCAAGTGATGTTGAGGATTGTTTGGATCCATTTGCTGCTCTTGCATCTTCATCACCTCTTCCTTCAGCTTCAGGAGATGACAACAAAGAAGAAGAAGATGGAGCCTCCTCCTAGAAGTAGTCGCTAGCAACGCTTCTTTTCCTTTTTTACTGTCTTGATGCCAAAGGGGGAGAAGAAGTTCTATTAGGTTGCTATGGAGGAGAAATAAAGGGTGTTGGAGTTTACAAGCTCGCTCTTTTGATTCTTATGGGCTTGTAAATCTTTATATGTCTTTTCATTTCGTATGTCGTGTGCTACTATGTGAGTCCGTGGTCATACTTTTTTAAATTCCTAAGACATGCATATGTGATGAACTATGGTTTATGGGCATGTTTATATTCATGTTTAATTATTCTCTATGTCATGTCTCTCTCTATATGCCATGTCTTAGTCAATTCTCAAAAGTATATGCAAAGCTTATATTTCATTTACATTCAATTGTATGCTATGCAAATCCCACGGTATCTCGGATATAGGGGGACCCTCATGTTCCTCTCAAAAATATATGCACCATATATTCAACGCAAAACTTTATGTGCATACATTTAGGGGGAGCTATCCATATATCTGAGAAATCAAAACAATTTATTTAAATTCAACTATTGAAGTTTTTAATTGCATTGTCAAGTAGAGATTGAAAGTGCATCTAGGCTCCCTTAAGTGAGTTTTGGTGGTTAATGACAAACGATTAAGGGATCAATAATTTCTATGAAATGAATGAATAGGTTTAGTCTCAAGAAATCAATAAAGTTAATCGTTGGTGTTGGATCGGTGGCTTCCGACAGGGGGGGGTGAATGTCGGATGTCAAATTTCTTTCACAATTCTTCACATACATAGTCAAATTAAATAACTAGTATGATCTGAGTGAAAATGCAGAAGAAATACCCCCAAAAGCCCTTGGTGACATGGAACTCGTCGATAGCTTCAAAACGAGTCCAAGATCACCAAATTCTGAGTTCGAACACAAAAGTTATGGCAGAAAACAGTGAAACTACCCACTCTGAAGAAAATGAGAATTCCGGAAATACCGGGAATTTTTCCGGTTGTACTGATTTTTGGTACTGTTCTCAGTGAAGCAATTCAGCCTGAAGAAAAATAGAATTCCGAAAATACCGGAAATTTTTTCGGTTGTACCGATTTTTGGTACTGTTCCCAGCAGGCAAGAACAGAAGTGAATCTCGGAAGTTCCGAGATTGAAGAATCAGATACACCGAGATTTCTGAAGAAACTGAAGAACTCAGCAAGCAAAACAGAAGTGAATCTCGGAAGTTCCGAGATTGAAGAATCGGACACTCCGAGATTTCTGAAGAAATTGAAGACTTTCGAAGAATTTAGTAGAAGATCAGCCAGGTTCCAGAACTGAGATTTTGATCCAACTTTTTGGCTAATTCAGAATCTACCCAATCAAATCAAACCAAAATTTGCAGAGAGGTGTAGGAAGGTCTTGTGAATCTAGATCAAGTGTTGATCTCCATAAAAACCTCTCAAATCAAGATCTTTTCCCTTTTTCTTCAATCAGCCCTTAAAAATGAGAAAATGAGGAATTTTGAGGGGAAAGGAAGCTCGTGAGGAATCTTGATCTCAAATCAATATGGTATCATCTCACATGTTCCAGCAACCTATTCCAAGCCCCAAATTATAGAATCAAAACCTGTTCACGACTCAATTACAAAACCCCATTTCTTGCTTTTCTCTTCAAGAAAACTCAAAATCAAGAAGGAAAAGGGTTGATCCTTGAATATGCTTGGATGGGATCAGCCTAGAGATGATCTCCCCATCACTTACTTGCCATACCATGAATCAAACCACAAAGAAGGCAAGAAAAGGAAAATCAAAAAGAGTTATTGAAGAAGATAACTCAAGAACACATGGGAATGAGGAAACTCTTTTTGTATTGCATTTTCATGGATTTTTTTGCTGTTTCAAAAGTCTCTCATGATTAGACCAAAGCTCTCTTGAGCAGCCCCTAACTAGGGTTTTTACAATGCTTACCAAAGGGTTGAGGGATAAGCACCTCTTACCCCTCATTTTATAGTGGTGGAGGCATACCTCCCACCACTTGGGCCTTAAGCCCACTTAGATGGCATGAACACTTAGCACGCATCACAAAGTGTCTAAGTGAGTCATCTTCCATCCATCTTTCCTTCTACCTTAAGCATCTAACCCTAAACCGCTTCCCGGCCTCCGTCGCAGTTTCTTGGTTATGCTTCGGTAGATTCCGCGTTTTTACCAAAACGTCCTCGCACTGACTTGGTCCTCACGTCTCGTCTCCATCCGCTTTCTTGTCCTCCGCGTACATGCTTTTATGCCGCATGATATCGTCGCCACCTCCTGGACTGCATCTCAGCCCTCCAAGCCTCATGCCGGTCCTTATAGCCGAACCATCGCCGCACCCAACTCGCACCTGCACACAATAGACCAAGCAAAACGTTGCGAGCACAAGTTTTCCACTTGACACAAGTCAGTCGAGAAAAATCCTTCATCCACTCAATTTTTCCTTGAGACAAATTGAGAAACTCAACCTTATCAATCACATAACAAGTAATTCAAACATCGAATTCATGCAACTAAGAATTCAACTCCACATAAAGTAGCAAAATATTCATCACACATATTGTCAAGTCCTCACATGACTCACAATCGGCGACTCCTCAAAAGAAAAGGGAAAAGAAGACGGCAAGATCTCAAGAAGTTTATATTTTCTAGGTTTTATTGACGCAAGTCACCTTGAGTATATGATTGATGTACTATTAAGAGAGATTCGGTGAAAATGTCAAGAAATGAGTCAATGCATATTGCTACAATCGTTGTTGCCCAAAAAGCCATGAAAGCTAACCCTAATCCTAAATCTGGAAAAATCCGGACCTCATCCGAGAGGGCCCGGATTGTCCACTTAACTTTCGAACCTTAGCCTGGACAGTTCGACTGAGGGTCCAAATATGTACTGGACAACCTAGACCATAGACCGGACAATCCAACTGGGGGTCCAGATCAGTACTGGACTGCCCGGACCCTAGCCAGGAGGGTCCGGGTTGAAGTCTGGATACAACAAACATTCTGATTACGAGAAGATTCCTACCACGTCAGCATATGGCCGTTGCGATTTTAAAATCCGGAGGGTCCAGCCAAAATCCGGACAGTCCAGATTTTGGTAGATTCCCTCAAACAACTAGTTTTCGAGGGTGTCCGTATACGCCCCCTTGCTCCTACCAAGGGTAACTCTTTGCCTATTTGATTTCCTGCCTACTCAAGACCATTTCCCTCCTCCAAGGACCAAGAGAGCATCTTCTGAGGAAGAAAAAGATCTGAGTGAGATTTGAGATCCAATCCAAGCAAAGCATTGAGTTCATCTCTGAGAGTTCATCGAATTCATTTCTCTTGGAGATTGGGGTCTCGCAGACGGTTAGGAGTCTGTGAGAGCTCCCATCCTTTATGCGAGCCTCAAGAAGTTTGTGAAGGCCGAGATTCGCCTCCACAAGGAAAGAATCACTAGGAAGAAATTCGAGGAGGCGCAAGAGTGTCATCGTGGGATAAAGGCTTGAGAGGAAGCCGGCTCTTGATCAAAGTGATTGAGCTCCCCAACAGAGATGTAGGATTCCCCTAAGAATCCAAATTTCAGCAACAAACCACTTGTCTCTCTTTGGTTATTTCTTTCAACACTTATATTCCTCAACTTTTGCATTACTCATAAATCCAACTTGCTTGTGTGTTATCTAGTTTATAGCCGTTCTCATATTATTCTTGCCTTAGACAATCCTTAGTTCCGCATAATTACAAGAATATTTAAAAATTAATTAAAATTATTTAGTTGCCTGTTCACCCCTCCTCTATGGGCTGACTTCTTGATCCTTTAACTTAAACAAGGTAATGGTAGATAATATTTTTGGAAGGTATTTAATAATGAAAATATAATTAATAAATGTGATAAATAAAAGTAAAGAGAGCAATAATTAATGGAAAACTAATAACAAATAGTGGTAGAATAGGCTATAGGGAGGTGGTGCATGCAATCAGGTAGAGTTGGCTAATCATGTGCTAGCATGCAAATAAATAATGAACATCATAGTAATATGAAATTATTCTAAAAATTAATATAAAATAGCATCATACCATCTCCACAAAATTCACCAATTCCAGTCCATCTTGTATGCCTAGGGTGGACGACTTAAACCTAATAAACGGATGAAAAGATACAAGAATCATCATGATGATCACAAAGAGATAAACAGTAGCATCTCTTCACAATCAATTGATGATGATCTCCCTTGGTGGTGGATAAAGAAACAATCATCGTTCCGGCGGAGAAGCGATGTCCAATCTGAATTTTGGTGGATGCGAAGTAATCTGTGGATGTGTAACATCCCGGTTTTTGCAACTTGTATCAATGTGTAGATTAACAAAATTGGAGTAAGTTTTAAAACTTTTGTTCATGTTTGCAACATTCTATACATTGTAAGAACCCTAACTTTAAGATCTGGCCGGAAGTAACATGTGATGGATGTAGACACAACTCACGTTGCTGAGTTGAGTCTGTTATGTCATATCGCGTTGCTATCTAATGCTAGTCAGGTTAGTGTTCTCCGCATATATCTCATACCTTGCAAACATTCATTCATAAACATACACATATGTTGGAACCAATTAAATTACTTTATTTTTCCTTAAGCAAAGAAATAAAGAGATATGTATATATACACATATAAATGATACTGAAGGGTAAGTTAAACTTTTAGGGGAGTTCTTTATATTCAACTACCCCAATTCAAAGCTAATAACCTTGTCGACGATCGATAAACCATCAATCTTACGGTATTCGTGAGAAGTATTTGTAGTTGGGTGGCCTCCCTCAGGATAACAATCCTACGTCATGTTCGTATATATTCACCAAATAGAGAGTCTTACAAAGGAGGTGTATATGTTAGTGGCTACCCTAGACCTAATCGGAGTCTAATTCCGCTGGGCTCGACTCCTTTGAGGCAGCGGGTCTTCTCGTGGGAATAGCTAGGGCTTCTGGATGGCTTCAGGCTTATCTGGCTAGAAAGACCTGTAGGATCTGTCTCAACTCCCGAGACCTGTCCTCCCCTATAGGATTGCTGATCTTTTTATAGGGGCTCCTCGAGTCGTACCGGGCATGGACTTACGTCCAGGTAGGACTTGGCTTCCTTAAACGTCAGGATTGACTTCCTAGTTTAAGGGATATCCTTCCTCATTACGGGGGGTTACCTTATCTCCTGGGGATCCTTACCGGATACGTATTCTTACTCCAGTAACCTAGGAAATCATATACGGATACGTCTTCGTATACGGGATACCATACTATTCATCATCAAGCCCCCATCAGTATGCGAAGTGAAGCCATGACTGTTCGGTACAAAATCTGTCCTTCTCGGAAAACCACTCTGAGTAGGCGTAAACTCAACAACTCTCCCGAGTAGGTATTAACTCTACCAGGTAGTCGTGACATCCTTGTCGGGATAAACTTTCGAGTAGTCCAAGGCATTTTCCGAGTTTGTTTACCCAGAAAGCATCTTTTTTGTTTTAATCTGATCCATCGATCACGGACATGCGTTCGCCTGGTAGATTTCTGCGAAACCGAACTGATATGGTGGAACTTTCGCGTGGTGATGAAGAATCTTTCCTTTTTCTGCGCCACTGTTTGGCTGATGTTAGCCAAAACGCAGGCGCTTGTCGGGGTCGTAGGTTTGTCAGACTCTCTTTTTCCCGTGCAACGTCTCGTATGCGGGAAAAGCAACTGTCCGCAATAAATGCAATGGAACAGATCGTGCCGTTAACCACGCTCCGGTTAGGCGAAAGTTGAATTCCTTAAGAAACTGAAAGTTGGGGTTTTGCCCACATTGCTCTCTGTCTCTTAGCCTTCTCATCCTCTTTCTTGCGCCCCTGCTTCCCACATTCGTCTCGCCGTCGCCGATCACCATCAGCGGCAATGGGGAAGAAGAGCGAAACAGAAAAGTCCCCCCGATCCCAAGAAGTCGGCAGGGGGACCCTTCTGGAGACCTGATCGTCGCTATCCCTGAGTTTGAGCCCTCGGTGATGGACTCCGCCGCCCTCAAGAAGCTCGTGGCGGAGGATGTCAATCTCCCGGAGGTGTTCGTGCCATTCCGGGAGGCTGCGAAGGAGACGATTCCGAGTCCAGACATGACTTGGACCGTCGTCTTCGCCAATTTCTTCAGGTGTGGATTCCAATTCTCACCTTCTCACTTCTTCCTCCTGGTGCTCCAGTTCTACGGGATCGAGTTGATTCACCTCAACCCGAACTCGGTCCTGATGCTGGCGGTTTTTGCACACCTGTGCGAAGCGTACCTTGGCATCAGGTCGAGCCTGGAGCTGTGGAGGTACTTCTACAACCTCCGCCGGATGAAGGCCGGTAGTGGAGGTGTCGTCGGCGGCGCCGGATTCTGACTTCGGGAAGGGAAGAAAGATGCCTACATTTCCTCTTCCTGGAAGTCGTCGTGGTCGGGCTGGCACTCAAGATGGTTCTACTGCCAGCCCCCACCTTCCTCTGGGATTCACTAATGCGGTCTGGCTCTCTTCCCGATGAAATGCTGGGCGGAGGCTCCGAAGGAGGCCAAATGGCTCAAGGCCCTTGTCAGCATGTCGCAACCTTTGCCGCAAAGGATTGTCGGCTTGGGACATCGCGGAGGACTTTCTTCAGCGTCGAATCAGCCCTCTTCGGTAGAGGATTCAGCCCGCATGGGTGGTTCCAGAGGGCCAAGACCAGACAAGGGACTTCGATAAGGTAGGTGCCCGAACCTTCTCGTATCGTTCTAGTCGAAAAAACCCTTGCCTTCTCACTTGTTTTGACTTCTTTCGATTATGTAGATCTGTCTCCCGAGGAGCTTCAAAATAGGTTGAACAACCTATTCGAGCAGTCTCCTCAGGGCAGGCGGACTGACGTGCCCTTGCCGATCCTGAAGCTTAGCCCTGACAATCAAAAGGAAGTCCTCTCGGTGAGTTGGCGGTTTTTGCCTAATCTAGTCTTGATTCATCCGAATAGCACTACTAACAGTATTCGGGTCTTCTTTGCAGCGAGTAGGTCGTGGAGCTCCTGACTCGGAGGCTGAGCGGGCTAGCGCCCCCGTTCAGGACGAGAACATTGAAATCCTTGGTGTGATCGTGCTGACCCTTGAGACAAGGGTCGAAGGTCCCTCTGAGGCTGAGGCGGCAGCGGAGACTACCCAGGTGAAGGCTCCTACCCGGGCTCCTTCTCTTCCGTCGAGCCCCCAACCTCAGGTAAAAACTTTCGCCCGTCTAGCTCTCTTTGTGTTTTCCCTTGTCCAAGATAACAGGAGTAAGCTTGTCGGGAAGCAGGAGACGAGCGGCCCTTTTCCAGGGGAGCTGACGCCTTCTTCCACGACTACTAGTGCGGAGGAGGGCATGGCGAAGGGGAAGGTGCCGTTGGCCTCTACTGGGAAGCGGGGTCCGGAGGTCACACCGAAAGGGTCCTTCCCTCCGACGAAGCACCAAACGTAAGTCTCCTTCGCGGTCCTTTTCACAATTTTCCACTTCTTCTCTTTGTGAAGGGTTGATAGGGTAGTTCCTTCGATTGGGGTGTCCATTCTTCCGGCCACGGCCCCGACTAGGGCTGCTGTCGAGGAGTAGCCCCTGGTGCCGAGGCCAGTGCAGCCCCTGGTCGAACGGACTAGGCCCCCGGCGCTGGAGCAATCGATGCCGGAGAATGTCGGCTTGTGCTCCCTGCTACATGTAACTCAAAAATTAGTGATCACAAAGATAATATTCTTGGTACTAACCTTATTATTTTCAGCTTGCTATCTCCCGGGTTCCTTCGCTCGAGAGGGCACAGGCCGAGCTAAGGCGAGCCGAGCGGCGAACGAGGAGCTGAAGAAGTGCCTCGAGGAGTCTGGGAAATGGTGGGCAGAGAACGAGGAGCTGAGGAGGTGCCTCGAAGACTCCGAGAAGCGGCAGGCGGTGGTCGAGGCCAAGCTCCAGGTCTCAAAGGCTCGTCTCTCCGAGGTGGAGTCTTTCTGCAATAGAGTCGAGCTTACGCGGGGAAGTTGGAGGAGGACCTCGAGCGTGCCCTTGGTACGCTCGAGTAGGTGCTTGTTGAAGTCAGAGTCACCGTCTTCCCAGCCCTCCGCGTGCTGCCCAACTGGTGGAGCTCGTGGCGTCTGTCTCCCGCCTGAAGCCTATCCTCGAGAAGCTCCTCAAGGATGAGCTCCAGCAAGGTGTGAAGGACGCCTTGGCCTTTGCTCTGGCCCTTCTTAAGTGCAGGCACCCGGAGCTGTCCTTGGGAGCCCTTGCGACCAATCTGCCAGCCGGTGAGGAGGAGCGACTTCTTGATGCTGTGCAGAGCGCTGCAGATGCTTTCGGGGATCGGGTGCAAGCACCTAGTCTTACTAAGTAGATTTTGTAACAAACAGTGGTTAGTAACTGTGCATTAAACCGTGTGTTTTTGCTTTCTGAAAACTTGCACTGCTGCGTGAATGTTGGTCGGACGCGAGGGTTCTCGTAGACTTAGTCAAACTTTTTACGTCCAATTCTCCTTGACTTAGGCTTATGAATCGTGCTGTATGCCGTTTGACTGCAGTCGACCAGGCCTTAGGTTTAGTCAGATGGGGGCTCAGTGGCTCCTCGTCATCAGTAAACGCGATAAGGGGTCTTCGTACAGTTTTTTGTGGCCGTAGCAGCGATTCGCGTTTCCTTGTTTGAGGGTTTTTGAATGCTAGTTAGTAAGTTCTACGTTTGCCCTGTTGGTGACCACATTGCACTCTATTCATGATGCCTTCTGTTCAAAGTAGTTAGGGATGTGGATAAGCGAGCGGACTTCGTTGGCTTAGTCATATCCGCACCTTCTCTTCTACCTTTACTCGTGGTCTGGGAACGTTGCTACGGAACCGGAGAGCTTAGTCGACCAGGCCTTAGGTCTGGTCAGGTGGGGAGCTCAGTGGCTTCCCCTGTCACCTGCAGACACGTTAAGGGGTTTTCCTTGCGTCCCTGACGGTTGCAACGCGGAACCCTTTCCTCTTGTATGGGTCAAATCGTTGGTACGCGTATGTCTCTGCCAATGGTGCCACACACTTATCCAGCCCCCGACTGTCTTATTCGAGAAGTTTCTCGAATAGGCAGTCTGAAAACAAAAGTATTGAACTAGGATCTTGATATTAAAAACTATGAACTGTCTGAAGTATCGTTTACAAGCTATTTGTAAGAAAAACTGTTAAAAAACTAAAAATAAAATGTCATCTCCTCCTCCTCCAGTTTGTCGTTAGTTGCTCCAGAGACTTTTATCCTCTTGTCGTGATCTGCTGACGAAGCTTGTTGAGTGCGCGTGCTAGGCGGCGGCGCCCGGAGCGTCTTATCATCGGTTTGTTCGTAGCTTGACGACTTGAGGCTAGAGCTAGCGCAACCTGAGACGTACTAGTGAGGAGGCGATGACCGTGCGATCTTACTGAAGGTGCTTGCACGAAGGACTCTCTAAGGGGACTTGACTCTTTGCTGCCAACCCGAGCGGCCTGGATCGGGCGGCTTCTCCTGTGGAACCGTTGTCCTGCTGAGGAGATGACCCTTTTTGCCCCGGTTCCGAACTAGTCGTGGAACCTGTTCTCTAACTTGGAGGGGGTGTTTTTCGGAGTTGTCGCTCGTAGTTGTAGTGGAGGTCTTGCTGATGCGGGGGCACGTGCCGCGGCATCAGAGTCTGTGTTCCTGCTAGAGAGTTGATGCCGTTCTGCGAGATCGAGGCTGTGCTTGTCGCAGAGAAGTGCTTCCTGAGGGGAGCTCTTTATTGTGAGGATGCCCTTTGGGCTGGGCATCTTCATGCACTAGTAGGCGTAGTGCGTTGCTGCCATGAATTTAGCCAGAGTTGGGCGCCCCAAGGTGGCATTGTATGCCGTCTCGAAGTCAACTGTGTCGAATAGGACTTTCTCTGTTCGGAAGTTCTCCGGTGTTCCGAAGGTCACCGGCAGTGTGACTTGCCCGATCGACGTGGCTGACGAGCCTGGGACGATGCCGTGGAACACCTATGTCACTGTCTGGATCGATGACCTCGGCACTTGCATTGTGTCGAGGGCTTTGATGAATAGGATACTGAGGGAACTCCCTCCATCTACGAGTACCCGGGCCACTCGGCAGTTATTGATCGTTGGTTCAACAACAATCGGGTATCGTCCTGGTCAAGCACAGTTTTCAGGGCAGTCGGTTTGGTCGAACGTGATCGTGACTTCCGACCACTTAACCGCCCGAGGAATTTGCGGGATACTCGCGAGAACCTCTCGGGCAATCGCTTTGTATTGCCTCTTCGACTCGTAGGAAGCCGAGCCCCCGAATATATGTTCGATCCTTCTGACATGCTCCTGAAATGGTTCAGGGGTGGAGTCGTCATCGGAAGTGGTATCCCGACTGTTGTTTGCGACCTGAGGGTTCTCCTCGCGGAGCTTCTCTATCTCTTCCTTGAGGTACTTCTTGAATATGTGGCACTGACAGAGATCATGCGAGTCGGTCTGTTGGAAATCACACTAGAGTTTGGATGTCTTGTCGGAGGAAGTAGTCTGCTTATCCTTTGGACGCGGTTGCTAGGTACGTTTCTCAGGAGGTCGGCAAAAACCTCTTCGGTTTTGGATCTCTTCTCCCTGCCTCCCCCCGGAAGACTTCTTCTTGCGTTTCGCCTTTTGGAGTAGTCTCGGGTCTGGAGGGGAGACCTGGTCAGCCTGTTCTGCTACTGCTTGATGTAGTGCAAGGTTTCCTCTGCGTAGGCAGCCTTTTCGGCTAGATCCATCAGCTGTGCCATGGTCTTCGGAGGGCGCATGATCAAGTCGTGTGTGCACATCTCGTTTCTACTGCCTCGAGTGAAGGCGCGGATGACGTCCGAGTCGGTTCTCTCAGGAACAGTGTTACGGATAGCACTAAACCGTTTAGTGAATTTTCGAAGAGTCTCGTCTGGGCGTTGGACGACTAGAAACAAGTCGTTGACCCGGCCGGGACATGTGAAGGTACCTTGAAAGTTTTCGAGATGCATGTCACAAAGTTGTCCCCAGGAGTGGATCATTCCCGAGGGTAAGTTCGTCAACCAGGTCCTGGCCGCTCCTCTGGGAGCGGTCGGGAGGTAGTTGGCCATGACCTTCTCATTCCCGCCTGCGGCCTCGATGGTCATAGTGTAGATCTGCAGGAATTCTACAGGATTCGTGGTTCCATCGTACGACTCTAGGGCCCCAGGCTTGAAACGAGAGGGCCAGCGCACCCGTTGGAGCTCTTGGGATAGCGTTTGACATCCATTGATGATTCTCCGATAAGGCGCGTTCTCGCCGCTGTTCGGGTCTCTCCAAGGGGGAGATTGCTCTTGCTGGCGCCTTTGTGATTGGCTCTCGTTGAGTTTATCGCGGAGGTCAACGCGTGGTTCCCCCTAGGGAGAGCTGTTCCTAGGATGTCATCCTTCCCTGTCAGATTCCTCTGGTCGGGAGGGGGTCTTCCCTCAGGTGGAGCTGCGTGTCACCGATTGGGCTCGAGAGGACTCGGCTTGGGCTTGGGCCTGCTGTAGGCCAGCCCCCGGCCGTTGTAGCCACTGCGTTCCCTTGGGTGTCGACAAGTCTGTCGTCGGTGGACGTGACAGCAGATTGCGCATCTCGGCGAGCCTTTGGGCGGTTCGGGACACGTATTCCCTCGTCCCTGGAGGGGTTCTGTCTGCTGCCGTTGGCATATTTCCATTCCTAGGAGGAGTAGCCGTCGGGCTGCGATGTTGCAAGCCCCTATGCTGACCTGGATCCTCGAGATCTTCTCGACCGTCTTGGATCACGAGAACTACTCGAGGGTCTAGATTAGATGAGGAGTAGTTCCACTCCATCGTATCTTCCCCACCGGGAAGGATGTGAGTGGAATCTTGATCGTTTTGACGATTAGAGGTTGCAGGCGACAACCCGGACATCGGACTAGTCGCTCATGCTGGGGAATCGTCGTTCACTACCAATGTTCCCCCGAAGGCCCTGGCGCACTCGGTTCTGAAGTGATCTTCTTCGCCCTCCGAGTGCTCGCCAGGGGCGTACTCTCCAAAATCTACGCGATCTGTTACCGGATACGGATCCATTGGGCCAAGGTTGTCGTAGAAGCCCGGATCTGAGTACTCGGTATGGCGCGTGACGGCGATCGAATTTCCCGCCGAACTTGGTTCCTCCTCCTCGTGTCGGACCGGGGAGGGCTGTGAAGTCAGCGTCATGGGCTGATCGCGACTAGTTGCACGTCTTGCCGACTCTGATTCTTCCTGGACAGCTTGAGCCGGAGAGGTCCCCACGGTCGGCGCCATCTGTCGACGATCGATAAACCGTCGATCTTACGGTATCCGTGAGAAGTATTTGTAGTTGGGTAGGGACCCCTAGGACCCAAGGCCCAGAGATCTGACAGCAAGGAAACACCCTTTTTATACAGGTTCGGGTCTCCCTCACGATAACAACCCTACGTCATGTTCGTATATATTCACCACATAGAGAGTCTTACAAAGGAGGTGTATATGTTAGTGGCTACCCTAGACCTAATCGGAGGCTAATTCCGCTGGGCTCGACTCCTTCGAGGCGGCGGGTCTTCTCGTGGGAATAGCTAGGGCTTCTGGATGGCTTCAAGCTTATCTGGCTAGAAAGACCTGTAGCATCTGTCTCAACTCCCGAGACATGTCCTCCCCTATAGGATTGCTGATCTTTTTATAGGGGGCTCCCCGAGTCGTACCGGGCATAGATTTACACCCGAGTAGGACTCTGGCTTCCTTAAACGTCGGGATTGACTTCCTAGTTTAAGGGATATCCTTCCTCATTACGGGGGGTTACCTTATCTCCTGGGGATCCTTACCGGATACGTATGCTTACTCTAGTAACCCAGGGAATCGTATACGGATACGTTTTCGTATACGGGATATTGTACTATTCATCATCAAGCCTAAAATATCTTATAAATTTTCACAACACGCGGACTCCACCTTGCTAATTAGAGTTTATCACAAAGTTGATTACCCCGGTGTGTGAATTAGTCAGTCTCGTGGGCCCAATCCTTTTAATGCATATTCAGAGACACTTAAGTGCATCTGCGTCCAAAACAAGTAGGCCCAATGATCAATTCGACCCATCAAAAATACTTTAGTGAACTTTAACCCTAGTACCACCTATCATAAACTAGGATTGATTGTCCTCAAATTTAAAAGTTGACATTTGCATTTCTAGATTTACCTAAAAACTTTCTAAAAGACATTAAAGGTTGGAAATGTCATGATTCATTCATATTGAATCCCAAAAAAACACGAACGATACACCCACATGTTCATAAAAATGAATCCTACTCATTTATGCCATTTTCATATATGTTTGCTTTCCCGATAAATGAACACAATTAAAATAGCAACTCAAGTTATTTCCCTCTCACCGGAAATCTTTCGGAATACGGCGCTTTAAGCATCGAAACTCCGATTAAATTGATTCATGTTGCATTAGTTCTTGTTTTAAGCATATCACGTCATGACATGATCATGCTAGGGTTGACATCATCATGCTGCGGTTCAATCATTACTTATCGTATTGCCTTTTCCAATGTTTTTGCTTCTTCTGGGTAGACACCGGAGTTATGTGAGTTTTGGGCAACCATTTGTGATGATCTCGGATCATGCCCAGCAAGGCAAGCAGCCCTCCTTCAAAAATGTTAAACATTCTTATTATTTGTCAAGTTATTATTTGTGTTCACACTCTGTATCACATGTATTCAACCTCTACTTTCTCGATAAGTAATTAATGTCCTATTCTTTTTGCATTAAACTACCTTGTAACCTAAAAAGTGATGACAATTACCCCAACCTAACTATACTAGTTTAGTCAAACCCTTAGTCTACTTATATTGATATTTCATGCTTAGCCCTGCTTAGACATGTAAAAGTCATGATTACTAGGGTGGCAGAGAAGTCAGCACCTGATGGATGGGTTAAGCGTGGTGTCGTTTAGGGACTACGGGGAAGTAACTAATGAATTTGACCAATCATTATTGGGATAGAAGAGAGGCCATGGCTGAGAACATGATGGGTTGTCTCGTTTTCCCACAAGCATCGGTTCCCAACGTATATTGATCAAAGATTTGTGTACATCTACATGGGTGAAATAATGGGCCACCCACGACTAAATAATTTGCCTAGTCTTACTGTATGAGCTGCATTAGTTTGTCGTTTCCATCATGTGGGTGAAAAATGATGTGACATGGTGTGGTATCACACTGTAAGGGTGGGGTGGACACACAGTCTGAGAGGCAGGGGATGTACCTCCATTCACAACTTATGGGACCATGTCGGGGTTACGGCTGGACTGGTGTACATGGATCGGCCTGTAAGGGTGGCTCATACCTAAGGTCGAGAGCATTGTAACAGCCATGTTCGATCACCCTCTACCGAGACACCTCATGAAGTGTGTTAACGTTTTGGCATTAAGGGTCGATCGATACGTGTAGGTAAAGATGTACACCCCTGTAAGGTTTGAACTATTCGAATAGCCGTGTCCGTGGTTATGGACAACTTGATGATTACCTATAACGAATTAGACAACTTCAATGTCACTCTAAAATGTGACAACTTTACTTTAGGGGAGCTAGTGGCTACTTCCTCCTGGGAGGGCCGGGGAAGAGTTGGGTGGTGTTAAACTGATGGTGATGGAAGTTTTGTACTAGTTTTGAAAGAACACTCGCTTATCCTTTTATGAAGTGCTCTAGTAGTCAATTTACATCTATCTAAAGTAATGAAAAGTAGAAATTGACTATGCAATCTAGTCCACAAACATCCTCCTTTGATACCTTGTGCATCTATTATTAATTTTTTGTAAGTCTTGTAGAGTACAATTTTTGTACTCATTTTGATGTTATTATGATCCGATTGTTAGTTAGCTCTCTACGAGAAGGATTATCTTCGGCAATGCCTCGGGTTAGGGGATCCCAGGTAGCGATCCGACCATCTTATGGCATTTGTTAACCTTGCAATTGTCTAAGTTGTTGATATGCTTCTGATGTGTTCATACTTGGTCATCCGACCATGGGTGCATCCAGTTGTTAAACTTGCTCATTGTAAGAGCCCCTTATTGTTGAAGTTTATCTTTGGATGCTATAGAGCTATGTTGTGATACTGGTTTGTTCTCGCCTGCCTCATGTGCCATGCGTGTATGATTATTAAGCACATGATACAGGAGGGTTTCAGAGTCTATGGTATATAATTGTTAGGTGTATCACCCCTGTGAAGTGACCCTTTCACTGAGAGTTTAGAACTATATTATCCTACTCCAGCCGAGCATTGATTTGTTGGGATGAGTCTGTGATTGAAGTTTCGGCTCAATGAGAAAAGGGTGAGGAAACCATATCACCCTACTTAATCTGTGCACTAATTTACCGGAAAGAGTTCAGGGTTGAAGTCTGGGGCTATTCGAAGCCACATCACTCCACTCCTCTTGAAATTTGTGCCCAAAGGTTGAGATCGGGGTTGATGTTTCGACTTAGCGGGTGATTCCACTTAAAGTTCTATGTTATAGATTCTAGGTCCCCCACAGGATGCGAATAGTATGACTACGTTTTCTGTCTCGAAGGAACTCTCCTTTGGAAAATACAGGTTGGGAGGAATAAGTACGCGAAGTGGCGGCGTTTGGGGAAATTATAATACAAATAGTTTAATATAGTCTTGTATCATAATAGTTCCAACATATAGGTTCAGAATAGGCATTATGTACTTAGGCAGCTGAGCTGAATTATGCATACTACTTTCTCTGTCTCAAATTGATGTCCTTTTAGAATTTGGCACAAGAATTAAGGGTGTAAGTAAAATATCAATATTGTCCTTGGATTATTTCCATATCTATCTTTTTTTCTTCCAAAGCAATAAATGTCAATATTACTAGTATTCCTCCCGTGAGTAATTAGCTTTTTTTTATGACAATGATGAAGGGCAAAATAGTAACACAAGAACTAAAACTACACTAAGCAGGGTAAACATTTAAAGAAAAAATAAAAAAACTCAAAGGACATTTTATTTTAAAACGAAACGAGTATGTCATACGAAACTATGTATATTTTTCTAGGAGGTGCCGTGCATCCGGCCATGATTATGGCTCCAACATAAAAACAACCGAAAGGCCGCAATAAATTTAATTACATTTCAATACATGGATTTCTCACCACTCACCATACAGAGAGCACTTCTCAAACAACGAGTAGTCACACAGTCGAACCCAACCAGAAAGAGAGAACACCAGACTGCACCCAGCTAGGTTAATGCCACAACACAAAATAAAAAAGCGTATCTACCACGTCAGTACATATTCTCTCTAATATCGCTCTCTTTGAACTAACGTCATAGGGGCGTAAAACATGAAACCACCCTAGAAGCTAAATAAATACAATTACAACCCCAACATATGGCTTCTTTCATTTATTACTAGATGAAAAGCACTTCTTGAACAGTGAGTTCTCCTCGAAAGCCAACAAAAAGAGAGAACCTTATGCACCACCAAAGCCATATTAACGTCACTTATTATATAACCCAATGACACCTATAGACAAGCTAAGTATCCAATTTAGGAGCCGTACGTCAATTGAAGACAGCAACACAAGTAAAAGTATAAAATCTACGATGCCAGTGCATGTCCTCCCAAGTTACACGACTATTCGAACTAACTATATAGGCCTAAAATGTAAAATCCACTCCGATGACTAAATAATGCAATCACATGACCCATACATGGCTTTCTTCATTTCTTTAGGAAATTCTCTTCGGATAGTGTGCTCTCAAACTGTGAAGGCTAGCGACTGAGGGAGAACCCCACACCTCACCTAAAGCCAAATTAGTTCAACCATCAGACAACATGGCGACACTTATACCACTAGGTATATATTTATTATGCAGTTTATGATACACACATTAAATGTGTGCACTAGCCAACATAAAGTATATATCTCATATCTAAAGTATGGATATCTACATATCTGAACTAAAAAGCCGCTCTAGACTATTAAAACTTACATATTTAACTAAATTCCGTCCGAACTAAATCGGTCACTTGAATATAAATAAGAACGGTAATCTGATGTGTACCTTCGAGTAATACTCTCTTATATCCACGAGGAAGACCACTGCCCACTCACGAAAGTATCCATGAGTATTGATGGAGATCCACGCCCAAACCCTGAGGTATCCATTACCCAATGGGTACCCATCGGCATAGTGTATAACGGGACAGACTAGTAACCAATAATATCCCATCCATTATAGGCATGCCACTTGCCTCACCTTGCTTGCCGAGTGATACGAACTATTCCCTCCGTCAACAAATGTAAGACGTGCACGGAATTTAAGATCTAATTTTGACCAACGATTAAACCAATACTATTGACTTATATGACATAGTAATGGTACCATATATTGGATTCATATTCAAACGTATTTTCAAATGGTATCACTTTTATATTATATACTTCAATATTATTGGCTTAATTATTAGTCAAAGTTGGACCTTAAATTCCGTGCACGCCTTAGGGAGTAAATGTGTTGTTCTCTTCGGATATTGCACACCCCACACTAGGCCTCTTGCATAGACCAACAACTCTATGATATAATTACACATGCCAAATTTTCTTCAAGATCCACTAGGCTTGGATTATTTTTGACATGCAGCGCGATAGGCTTCTAATCAATATTCATGCCTCTAGTTAAAGTGGGTGGCTTGGCGATCGATGATATCTTTCAAGGAGGCTGAATAGGCTACTGTAATTGATTCGCTTGAGGCTAGTGAAGCTTTTAACTCTTCTCTATTTCACTTGCTACTGCAATTGAATTCCAGGTAACTAGTACAACTAGAAGTGTATAAAATTTATTTTTGATTGTTTCGGATATCCATGAGGTACGAAATTAAGCATCTTTTTTTCTTTTGTTGGGTGCCCATTGAGTACTTATGAGTAAATTTTGGCACCCATACCTAACTCCAAAACCTTATGAGGTGCTCATACTTATTGGTTCAGGTACCATGAACCCTAACCATTTAGTTCTAAATGTACAAACCATTCTAATAACTAAATAATACAATCACATGGCCTAGCATGGCTTCCTTCATTTGTCACCGTATGGGAAACAATCATTCTATAATGTGTTCTCGAACCGTGAAAGCTAGTGATAGAGGAAGAATATATACACCAACTCACATAAGAAATCTCCCTTAAATACAAATCTAATATCCGGAGCATTGATATCTACATATCCAACTTATCTCCGTCGGAACTAGAGCCCCACTCCGAGCTATCAATACTTGCAAATTCCGCACAAATTAATACGATCTCTCGACTATAAAGCCCCTCCAAAGACCTCCCCCTCTACTCCCAACCCAAAGAGAACTATCACCCCCATCCCTTGGCACCGACCTCCATCCTTGCCATCCTCCTGAACAAACCCTAGCCGGCCGGCTACTCCAGCCTTCTCCCTCACAAACACATATTCTAGCGTAAGCGTGGACCAAATAGAATAAAGCATCCGGGCCCACCATCCCGAGCACAACCCCTACTGGGGCCCACGGGTGTAAGGCACGTGCGAGGGTCGTTACCTCCCCGTAAAACCAAAGCGCGACGCAGGGGGTGAGGACTTCTCCGTCCCGCGATAGCTTCCTCTGACCACCAAACGCATCGCGCCCATGGTTTCCTCCTCTCCCTCCGCTCGGCAGGAGGAGGGCGGCAGCGCCGGCGGCCCCGCCGCCAGGCCTCCGCGCCGCGGCGAGAAGAGGCGAATGCGCGGCCGCACTGCCTCGCCGGAGCCGCGCTCCACGGCCGGGGCATCGCAGGTAGGGGTCTCGCGGATATTACATACTTGTTGATCAGGCCATGTGTTGTTTGTACCATGGATGCATTATTTTCTTTTCCCGTTCTTTCCTGTTCAAGAACTGGTCTTGGTGAGCGCTGTGCACATAGAGAGTCAAGCCTCTTGTTTGGTTCGGGAGCAGTGGTACGGTTTGGTTTGGTTGATGAGATGTAATTGTTGTTTTCTTTATCTGTATGAATTGTGTTTCTAGTTTCCTCGTATGAACTTCGATGTCTCGGTGATGATTGAATTCTAGGGCAATGATAGCTGGTTGGATCGATGCAGCAATGAGATGTTTGATGCTGGTCCATGAATGTGCTCTCGAGGGGGGAAATTCGCATGTCTTATAATTGTTGGGTAAAAAATTGGTCTGCAATTCGGATGCCTTGACCGATTTGGCATCTGTTCCTGAGTAAAGAATTGTTTGCGGTGTGCTTGATTTGTGAGAAAAAGGTCAAATCCCTCCTCTCTCCCCCCCTCCCCCAACCCAAATCATGTCGATTGTATATATTGGTGGTGCAAAATTTTCACCAATCAGATCCGAGTGGATCTGACTACCTCAAATCGGTTCATGGCCTATTCGGAGTGCAAATTATGTACTCCTGTTCCCATTGGGTATTTTCCGTGCGCAATTGAATTGGCTATTCCACGGATGGGTTATACAAAGGCAGAGATCTCGACCTATGAAATAACAGTTTTACCAAGTCGCCAACCAATGACACCATCGGTGGATCAACAAATTCATGAACTCAAATGTAAATTGAGCTGCCAATATGTAAATGAATTATAATGAACTGCAATGCTCAGAATTTTTTTGCATTATTAAACATTAAATTGAAAAATTGAGGTATAAATTTCTGCATATTAGGAGCATATCCAATCCTGTAGTACTTTCCAGATAAGTGAAGTATTTAATCTACAAAGTTGATCTTGTAATGAGTACTCTTCTTCAGGACCTCTGCTCACCAAGGAGTTGCGAGGAACATAGTGGCAGAGCTACAACTGTAAGCCCTTAAAAAATTTCAACTTGATCAGTGCAAAGCTGTCACTTCCAGTCAACTACAGCTATATTATTGTTATGTGCCTAATTTGTTTTTCCCTTTCTCTTTAATTTTATATTTTATGAACAGACGTATGGAAAGTGGCATCCAGATGAATCACACAGACCTGAAATTGATGATGCTCCTGTTTTCACCCCAACCGAAGAGGTTTGTGGACTACATTGCACTAGCAGAACTATGCCATGAGATATGCTGTTTTAGAACTATGCCATGAGATATGCTGTTTTAGATAGTAGTACATAATCTTCTTTCACATCAGGAATTCAAAGATGCAATTGGGTACATTGCTAGCATTCGTCCTCAAGCAGAAAAGTTTGGAATTTGTCGTATTGTTCCACCACCTTCTTGGAGACCATCATGTCCTCTGCAGGAGAAGAGTTTCTGGGAATGTACAGAGTTCAATACCCGAGTTCAACAAGTTAACAAGCTTCAAAACAGGGAACCCACAAAGAAAAAAACACAACCTCGAGTTCAGAAGAAAAGAAAGAGAAGAAAGAGACTGAGGTTTGGGATGACTCACAGGCGACCTAGTGCAAATGCCTCAGAAAGCGCTGACTGTGCAGACTCAGAAGAGAAGTTTGGCTTTCAATCTGGCTCAGATTTCACACTAGAGGAGTTTCAGAAATATGCCGATGAGTTCAAGCGGCAGTACTTTGGTATGAAGGGAAGCGATGAAATTTCTCTCTCTGAAATTAAAAACCACAAAGAAATATGGCAACCATCGGTTGATGACATTGAGGGAGAATATTGGCGGATAGTTGTATGCCCTGATGATGAAGTCGAGGTACTCCGATTGCTTATATGCAGATTATGTTCTTATTAGGATTTTAATTTGTACTGATAGATGTCAAACTTTATTTGCCTAGGTGGATTATGGCGCTGATTTGGACACTGCAATGTTTAGTAGTGGATTCACTAAACTGTCTTCATCTGATGCAAATAAGCAAGATCCATATGGTTTGTCTTGTTGGAACTTGAATAATCTGCGACAGCTCCCTGGGTCTGTTCTTTCATTTGAAACTGAGGATATATCTGGTGTTGTAGTCCCTTGGCTTTATGTAGGGATGTGTTTCTCATCATTCTGCTGGGTAAGATTTTCATTCATCTCGTGAAATGTGGGTAGTAGTATAGTTCTCCTAAATCTAGTAAAGTTGGACCTTACTCAGTGAAAGCATATTGTAGTATTGCTGTATGCGGTTGAGAGATGCTAGTAGCCTAGTACTACACTTATCTGGGATTCTATTCAATCCTTTCGGTGGATTACCCTGATATGATCGTTTAATTATAAATGATTATGATACCTGTTGTGCATGGCCCATGTTCTCATATATCCTTGTTCTTAACTGTGTTGTAGCATGTGGAAGATCATTTCCTTTATTCTCTGAATTACATGCATTTTGGTGAACAAAAAGTATGGTATGGTGTTCCCGGTGGTGATGCGGTGAAGCTGGAAGAAGCTATGAGAAGGAACTTACCAAAACTATTTGAAGAACAGCCTGATCTCTTACATGAGCTGGTAACATTTTTATGTTGTGTAATAACCTAGTGATTATGATAACGTAACTTGTTTGTGAAGTAACCTAATTAAATATATGTTGGAGCAAAGATTTTATGAGAACTGGAAATAGCTTAGCCTCCTTAAAATTCAAAGCAAGACATTATGCCCTTTTATTTCATGAATGTAGTACTTTATTCGGTATCATTGATTGCATTGATCATATAAAAAATTCAGGATTTATAATTAGACTCTTAGTAGGACAAATTATTTTGGTAGATCTGTTTTTTATTGCTCATTTCTGCCAGCGTGCATATAATAGTTCATATGAGAACAACTCTTCCTGCATTATACAAATATTTACACATTCATCATTTTGAATTTTCTTTGTGCAGGTTACACAATTATGTCCTTCTGTTCTAAAATCAGAAGGAATTCCTGTTTACCGTGTTGTTCAGAATCCAGGTGAGTTTGTTCTGACACTACCACGAGCTTACCATTCTGGGTTCAACTGTGGCTTCAACTGTGCGGAGGCAGTAAATGTCGCTCCTGTGGATTGGCTGCCCCATGGGCAATGTGCTGTTGAGCTCTACAGAGAGCAGCGGCGTAAGACATCAATATCACATGACAAGTTATTATTAAAAACTGCACATGAAGCTGTCAGACAGCTTTGGATGAAACTTTACAACTGCAAGAGTGGTCAGGAAAAATATGTATGGCTGGATACCTGTGGAAAGAATGGAATGCTGACTAGTGCAATTAAGGTAATACTTCTTAATTTAAACATCCATTATTTGTTAGTTGTCACTCAAAGAAATTAACTATTAACTTATATTCTACTTTTGGTTGCATTCAGACAAGGGTTAAAATGGAAGATGCAGAACGGGAGGCGAATGCTCTTATGCAATGTAAGAAGATGGATAGGGATTATGATTCAACAGACCGGGAATGCTTTTCATGCTTTTATGATCTCCATTTGTCTGCTGTCAATTGCCAATGCTCACGGAACCGTTTTGCTTGCTTAAACCATGCAAATCTTCTATGTTCATGTGAAATGGACAGAAAATTTGTGTTATACCGATACAGCATGGAGGAACTGAATACTCTTGTTGCAGCTCTGGAGGGAGATCCATCTGCAGTGTGCCAGTGGGGACAGGACAATCTAGGCTTAGTTTGCCAATCTGGTTCTATGCAGCAGAAGAAGATGAACTTGGGTAAAGGCACAGAGTTATCTGGATCAGTGATTGATGTCAACACTGGTTGTGGCTTTGATGACTGCCATGACCTTGACAAGCCAGCAGGATATCAGAAAGAGAAGGAAGTCCAGAATAAATGGTTTGACCTGAACATAGAAGATCCATCAAGTAGTCCTAGAATAAAAGAAGAGCTGCTATGTAGTTCTAGCGCATCAAAGGCAGCATGTTTCTCAAGATTGACAAGTATTGCTTTAGAAAAGCATGACAAGGACGAGATGGTCATTGATTATAAGTCTCTGAGGAAAACCAGTAATCCAACTAGGTCAAATTCCCAGTGTTCACTGTCCTTGCATCACTCATCTGAGTTACCATGTCCTTCTAGAATTCCAATAGGGAATTCTACCCTAGCTCCCAGAACTACTAAGAAACTGTTTGGTGTTGACATTGAATGCAATGTAGCCAGGTCTTCGGATGGCCAGGTTAGTCAACTGGTGAAGCCTTCATCAAGCATATCTGATGAAGTCTGTAGGCCAACAATATTAAGGCGTATGGTTGAGCCACTTGACTACGGAACAGTGATGGTTGGCAAAAAGTGGTGCAACCATCAAGCTATCTTCCCAAAAGGTACATACACTAAATATTGCAGTGAATATGTTCACAATGTGTAATAATGTTACAGTTAAGAGAAAATGACATCTTTGCAGGATTTAGGAGTCGAGTTACATTTCAGAGTGTACTAGATCCAACAAGGACATGTGGCTACATTTCAGAAGTTCTTGATGCTGGACTTCTCGGACCATTGTTTAGGGTATATGTGATTCTAATGACTTCTATTTTCAGGTTTAACCCTATTTCCTTTCTTCTGGGTTACATGAAAGCTTTCTTGGTGAATTAATCACAGGTAACTGTAGAGGAGCTTCCCGAGGTTTCTTTTACTCACACTTCTCCAATGCAATGTTGGGACAGTGTGAGAGACAGGGTGAATGAAGAAATAAAAAGGCAACATAGGGTTGGAAAATCTGGAGTTCCTGCGTTGTTATCCTCCGATTCCGTAAATGGGCTTGAAATGTTTGGTTTCTTATTCCCACCAATCATTCAGGTATATTTTGAAGAGATGGATAGCTTTTGTTTCTGTGAAAGTTGGCCACTTTAGTACAACAACTTGTTGAATATGACCAAGAAATCCTTTGTTGTTTAACAGGTAATCGAGGCGCTAGATCCCCATCACCAGTGCTTAGACTATTGGTTGTCGAAGTGTACGTGTCCTGTGAAAGAACTCCCTTCAGAATGTGGGAAAGCCGCAACGGTTAATGGCACTAATGATTCCCCTATAAGGTTACTTGGGGTTGATATTACCAGGAATGAATCTGAACAATCAAGTTTCCGCAATAATTCCTGTGCTGGGGAGGTTACATTCGGTAGGCTGCCGAAGAAGGCTAAACTCCCAGATGAACCAGAATGCAGTAGCATCTGGAGGGGCAGCCACCAGTCTGCAGGATGAGACAAAGAATAATGTAGATAAATAGTGCCTTGAATAGATAAACCATTTCAAATAACTCATCTTAGAAAGCTTCCCTAGGGAAAAATTAGAACTGAATTAGAGCCACCATTTATTTGCATTCTTATAGAATTGCATTTCGTGATCTTCCTTTAAGCTTTACATGATCCCGATTTATTCTAACTTGATGGCAACAAGTTCTTTTGTTCTCTAATTGTTTCGTGATTAGCCAAGTTCATTTTAACTAATGTAACAAGTATTATTTGTTTATCAAAAGTTTACATGTACACAACCTTGTTGCTGGAAATTGGAAAGAAATGAAGACAATGTTTTTCATTGTATGGTTCATTACTTCCACTTCGTGTGAAATGAATAACCTGTTCGTCACAAAAAGGAAATGATTACTTTTACCATTTAGTGGATCTGACCTCATTTTCATAGTTAACATCGCAAGCAGTTACTTCCCGTGCTTGTTTTGTCTTTAAAACTGGTGTTGACGATATCGTACCCATAATTTCCATCAAATACTGATGGTTGATACTTTTGTGAATTCTGGCCTATTATCAGTTCAAAAACTCCATTTGAAGGTGCTTCGGAATGCAGAATGTCTGAGGAAAAGATATTCCTGATACAACTCCGTAGTTCAGCTATCTATGTTTTTGCAAAGTATTTTTCCTTGTGCTCAAATCTCTCAAATGTTAATCGAGTAGCTTTGTTGAAACAAAACTTTTTTTGTCTACCTGCTGCTTGTCACGTTTCCCTCTTTTCTCTACCCTTTATGTTCTATTGAAGTTCTTTGTAGAGCTTTTCTTGTAATGAGAAAACACGGGAAACCATCTTGTTTTCCTTACGCTCCTATCAAACCCACTTCGATTCAATTGTTGTATATGCTAGAGCCACCCAGTTTGGTATATGTACTGTATAAGGAAGGCACCCAATCTAGAATCATAACGAGCAATAGCTTAGTTGGTTGGGGTTGGAATGAGATCCTCTAACTTGGCAAGTCAGAGGGCTACGGTTTCCTGACTTTTGTCTGATTCCCAGCCGTTGGATAAAAAATGGACAGCCCAGATTTATTGCTACAGTATACAATACAGTACGAATCTATAATGCGCGCTATAGTGTTGAACATAAAACCTGATCTATAATGCGTGCTGCATCAGCCATATCGCCCTTTGTTTCCTGATGCGACGGCTCAGATTCTATGTCAGGTAACTGTAACATCCTAACGTGCTGAAACTACGTCAGAGGAGCCGTGTCCTATGGGGTCACATGCTTGAAAATCCACATGTTCTTTGTTTAAACCCTGGCTACCGTCATTTCTTTTAGTCTCTAGCTTTCTTGCTTATATTTACCATTTGGGCCTTTTCCGCTCTTATGCCTTTCCTTTTGAAACTATTATGAAATTTTATTTCTTGCAAGTTTATTCTTTGGGATTTTCCTATTTATTCCTTTCCTTTAAGTTTCATTATAAATTTTGGTGACATTAAATATCTGGACACTTTTATATTATTCTTTTCGTATGTCTCTCAGGCGGGAGATCCTTTTTCTCTCCCTTCTTTGTTTCTAGCAAGTATTTATAGTTTTCAGCTTTGTTGATAGGCAGCTTCTAGAGCAAAATGGCAGGTGCGGTAGAGACCTTTCTAGCAAGTATTGATTTGTCCTCTGTGGGCTGCACGATGAATTCACATGAATACTCAAATAACTTTGTATATATATATAAATATAATATATATATATATATAATATATATATATATATAAGCTCATATATTAAAAGGTATTTAGCAAACGAGGCCTTCTCACTGCTGCAAATACCCTCGTCACAGACGAGTCAAAAACCTCGTTACTACTGGACGCTACTGGAAACTGAGAATCAATATAGAGAAAGACAATTGAACATGAGACTATTGAACACACACTGAAGCAATCAACTTACACATAGAAACTTGATCAATTTACACATATAAACCGGGAATGATTTACAACTTCTGCAAATGAACACATAGGAGCCTAGCTATCTTCTCTAATTAAATTTTCTACAAATGAACACATAGGCGATGCTAGGCTCGAGCTTAGTACCTAGAGGTCGGTGAGGGTTGCGGCAATCGTGAGGGCTCACGTGAGAGCCTAGCCGTGTCACGGTCACGGAGGCCGATGAGGGTTGCAGCCACTCCAAGGGCTCACGCGAGAGCCCTGTCGCCGTTGCCGTAGCGGAGGACGGGAAGGGCTAGCTTGAGCACGTGGAAGAGTAGGCTAGGCATGACCAGGAGGACACCGCCAAGCCCTCCCCCATCTGCCTGATAACTCGTTGAACGCACTAGATCTAGAGTGCGGCTTGCAGGAGGCTGCTAAGAATGAAGCACCGGAAGTCGTGGGGTTGGCCGCCTCTTCCTCTGATGTCGTCTCCTCTACCTCCGACTCCTCCGTGACAGATCTAGAGGTGCAGCTCAGAGGGGCGGCATATCTGGCGGGGTGGGGCTTGACGAAGTGGTGGATCTAGCGAGAGAGGATAAGCTGCTGTGACAGAGGAGGCCAGTTAGTGGCAGCAGCACAAAGGAGGGGGATGGAGGAGCTTGCCTTGTGATACGTCGAAAACTTATAATATTATTTTGAGTTTAATGGTATTTTTCGTTACATTTACATTATATATTTGAATTATTTTTATGGATTATTTAACAACTTGTTATTTATCCCTTTATACTGTATACACAGGAAAAACACCACAAAAATCATAAGGTTGAGCTTATTGGGGAATGTTTCGGAGGGGGAAGACTTCGTGCAAAAGGAGGCCGTCAGGGGACCAAATCTTAAGGCAGGACAGCCCCACTTGCCGCCCCTTCTGCCGCCTAGGCCCACCAGGCTTCGGCCTCCGCATCACTTTCGTGAGTAGATCCATCTCATTCCCGAAGGAGCCCCAACGGAGTTTCACCTGCATATACAGAAGTCTTTGAATTGGGCAGAGGCTTTCAAGATAGAGAAGGGAACGACGCAGGCAACCACAATTCTCATTTTCACCATTACCACCATCATCTCCACCATATATCATCACTCATAGCAAGCCTCCATAGATTAGACTCTCATTGTACTTTATCTACTTCATCGAAATCTTCAAATTGGTTTGTTCATGGGTACCTGTCACGCCCCGAATTTCCGAAACCTAAAAATTAGGGCTTATAAAAACTTTTTCGTTAATAATGTTAGCTAGAATGCACTCGACCAAAACATTAGTTCAAAGCGTGATGTAGCTAAATACCCAAACCCGAAAAACCTTGTTCTTATCTCTCTTCTTATCTCTCTCTTGATATCCGTATTGCCGAAACCCTAATTCTTCGAACTTGTCCGACAACGTGAGCAACCCCATTCAATACCTGATCTCCATATTTAGCTATTTCGCCCTTACACTCCTGACATGGGCACACCTTGGCATCCCTCCCCTTCTATCCAATCGGTGCGACCTAAACCCACATCTGCCGCAGAGTGCCCTCGCGGTGTTTCTACGAAATCGGAGCATATACCCGTTCTGAATCCCTTCCGAATGCCTTGAAACTCTACCACCAACTTTGACATGCCCTATCGTCAGTATGTGCACATATATACTGCTTTTATATGCCTGCGCGCATGTACGCAAACCCTAACCACTTCCTTCCGAGTTGCAGAATCAAAACCCTAATATATCATTCAACTCTGTTTCAATCCTATGTATATATGCTTAGATTTTCCCAAGTGTATATGGGCACATACACCTTGAAGCCCGGCATATCCTTGCATGTGTCCATTTGATCTCCTGCCACCTTTTCTCTCTCCTAGAATATATATGTATACGTATATACACCTCTGTTCCCTTTAATGTGTGATTTGGGATTCACCCTTTTCCATAGATATCAAGCCCATCCATGCCACTCCTCGTGCTGTCGTTCGAATGACCGGAACCTTTAATCCGTGTTATCCTTGGATAATCTAACAAAACCCAAATTCCAAAACATCATGTCCTCGTTAGTATAAAACCTCTAAATGAGCCATTGAGATATTTCTAAATGTTCGCAAATAATGGTTTAGCAAAGTACAAAATTTCGAACCAATTTAGGCCCGACGTTGAGGTACATTCCAGCTAAAATAAGCATTCCAAAGCCTCTAGTTTTATTGAGCTTAAACCTCTGCCAACCTAACCCATGAACGCAACAGAAATTTACACTTTATGCTCCAATTAATGTCTCGAGTATCCGATCAAAATATCTGAGATATTTCTCCAAATCCCTCGTGTTCTCCCTCTGCTATTATTCTACTCCTCCCTTCCACGGTAACTATTTTCCATTGTCCAGCTCCTTCATTAATTCCTTTCCTCGTGAAGTCTTTTCTCTCCCTGCCCTTCTCTGTTGATTTGTCCAACCAAATTGCTAAGCCCATTCCAAGAGCTACCAACCGACGTCTCATCATTTCTCATGCCGTGGGACCCGTCCCTACATGGCAGCCTACCATAGTCTATCTCCCTTAGTTCTCCTCCTTCCTCACTTCTTCCACCAGCCAACAGAGCCTCACTGTGCCACGCTTCACACGTCGACGAAGCAGTGCTTAACCATGCTGTAGCAATAGCATTTGCCAGCTGCTCCTCGAACTCCATCCACGTGCCGAGCTCCCTGGAGTTCAACCCAAGCTATAGCTTAGCCTCAGCGGCTACCCGAGCTTCACCTCACCATGTTCGCCAGCACCAAGCCCTTCTTCCTCTTCTACTTCCCCACGAGCTCCCCATCTCTCTGTTGTTCCTCCCTTGCTCTCTCTCCCTCTCTCTAGTTCCATCTCTTTCTCCTCCTCTTCACCCGAGCCATCTCCTTCTTCCCTGGAGTTTTCCCCAAACAATCTGAGCAGCTGAGCGTGCACGAGCCACTGCCTTGAGCTAAGGAGCGTCACCACCGCACCAAACGCCGGCGGACCTGCATCTTCATCAACCCGGCCGGCCTTCCTTCCCCATATCACACCCCGCCACCGGTGAGGCCCCTATTCCAGGTACCGGTGGGATCCGCCACCTCGATTCGCCGCGACCCAATCAGCTAAGTCCCTCATCCCCGCTTTCTTTTCCGCCAGTGAGGACTACCGCCCCTCAGATCTATCGCCGGCAAGCCACTGTTAACTTCGAGCTAGCACCGAGTGCTGCCCCCAAATCAACCAGACCCGACAGCTCCGCCTCAGCGCCCTCCTCCGCCACCTGCCGGGTCCGGGCAGCCACGCCCCCCTATTTCCTCGCGGTGAAGCACACCGGCGCGAGTTCCTCAAGCACCGCCGCCGCCTGCTTCACCCCGGGAGCACCGTCGCCATCATCCACCGCTCCGCCGTGAGCATACCCGAGCTACTCACTCCCTTATCTTTCTCCCTGCTCCTTGTTCTCACTCCCTTATCTTTCTCCCTGCTCCTTGTTCTTCCTTGAGCTCAGGCCCGAGCCCTCTTCTTCTCCATTGCACCGCACTCATCCCCCGCCACGATGTCGCCTCTGGCCTGCCCCAAACTGCCACGGCCAGCACCAGCGCCCCGCCACTTTGCTTCTGCCACGGCAAGCCACCGCCGGTCGCGGCAAGGATCTACCATCGCCCTTCTTTGGAACGCCGCCGCCCTGCTCCACGCACCACGGTAGCACCGTCACTCCCAGTTGAAGCCGTTGGCACACACGGTAAGAACTGAACCCAAGCATCCCACCGACCGAGGGCCCAAGCGACAGTATTTGGCTTCCATCCAGTTGAGGCATCTCATTTAGTTCACAGAAATAATTTCAAAATACTTACACCTCTGACCCCAGGTATACTTTTGCGTCCAAATTGTTTTCCCTCACAATCTGCCAAGCATGTAGTATATACGTGTAACTCAAACGAAAACTTGAAATAAAATTTATATAGCAATCTTTGGGCAATTCCTTCTCTCTAGATAATCAGCTAAACCCACTCATTCATGATTATAAAATTCTAACATATTATAAGCTACCTAATAGTATCAGTAAACAATTTACAAAATACCTTGAATTCGGACTTTACCTATATTTCCTATATATAGGTCGTAAGTGTACCATCTGTGATTCGGCACCAGACCAGTCATAAGAGTTTCAAACATCGAACCTAACAAATTAGCACCAGTAGGGCATTAAGAAACAGAGGTTTTACGTTTCGAAACATAAAATACATGAAACCCTGAAGGTCCCTGCATCCCTTTGAGTGAAATACTTTACTACCCTAAAACCCCGCCTCCCAAAACCTCGAAGTTAAAACCCCTAGTGTGTCTAATTTATCTAGCGGGTGAATGCATACGTTGTCGTGATCGTTAAGCCCAATCGAAGCTTCAAGATATCGTAACCTAACTTCACAACCTTCGCTTTTCCAAGTAGAACTAAGACCAAATGTGAGTTCACCTCGCTAACAGTAACTGAGAGAAAACCCTAAAATACGCCCGCTCTCATACGGTAGCAGCTAAAATCAACCCTAATTGTTACATTCTTGCTAACTAACCTAAAAAGAACTAAAGTTCCAAATAACTGCCCGATTAGGGACAAACAGACTTAAGAAGGTATCGTCATTTCATGTGGCCTAAAGCTAGCAAGGGAACCACACCACGCGTAGTATTATGTTAAAAGAAAATACCCGACTATATACCTCAAACCCTAACGACCTTACGAGGCACGGGAACCCTAACGTGACAGAAACCTAAAGTGGACATCTTTGCTGGGATAACCTAAAGTTCCCATATCTATCATTTTAAAGCTCCATAAAATCACGATAGTTAATCCGACGCATTGTGGTTGCATGAATTGATAATTTTAGTTTTGTGTTTGATGTTCTTGGTTCTTTCCTGCATCGTTGATTTATTCGCCATTCTTGCGACGTGTAGACACCGACGTTAGGGAGATATCGTATGAAGGAATTCGGGCAGCTGTCGAATCGGGTTCAAGACCAAGACCCGGACAATATTGCCAGGCAAGCATTCCCACCTTGAACATGTTGAATCCCATATTTGTAAAACGTAAGTACTTTGTTTGCGAACCTTGCATGCTATGTTAATATCAACGTTACTTTATGCTAGAATAGTTAAGCCTAGTAGTTGCATGTGGCGTAGGCTTGCTTATCCAGTCTTGGTAACCCTCGGCTTAACGAGTCGGTTGATATCTGATCAACGAATTAGTAGGGATATAGGCTTTAGCCGTGCTTAGCCCTGCTATAGACAAAATTTAGTTTCAACGGTTACTTGGGTATGGGATCAAAACCCTCGGTTTGTAAATGCATACCGAGGTGCCATTTAAAAGGAATGTTTGTAAAAACCCTGAATGAAATGATGGAGGATTCGGATTCGGGCAAGAATGCTAAGGGTGTATGGGGTGGTAGAGTAGCCGGTTGCTACTTGTGGCAGGAAAGGGTAGGGTAACCGGTTGCTACCTGAGGCCTGGAATGGCAGGGTAGCCGGTTGCTACCTGAGGTGATGGTTGGACATGGAGTCTTGCTCGAATTAGTTGAGGACCGAACCTAAGTACCGCTGAATCAGTTCCCCTACCGTACGTCCACATGTCCTTTATGGGAAGGACTTGACTCGGTAACCCGCCTAATATTAGGGTTCGGACCCGTAGGAAGTAAGTAGAAAGTGCTAGGTAGGATATGGATCCCTAGAGAATCTCCACGGTGCTACATGGGAAGAGATTCTTAGTGAGCTCCATTTAGACGTGGATGAAGATTCGACACAAAGATGAGCGTTTCTCCGGATTGTGGTGTCAGGCTGCCTGGGCACAATCGGAGTTGGGATAAGTCTCATTTAGCGGGTCCGGCTCTAGTGTGAACACGGGCGAAAGGTTTCGTTGTAATAACCCTGTCAGTATACGTCGTGAAGTATACCCAGGGTGACCTACATCTTGTGGGTAAAGCCGTACAACCTCTGCAGAGTGTTAAAAACTATTCGAATAGCCGCGTCCTCGGTCATGGACATGAACTGGTAAGGCCACACACTGGTTAGACTGAGTTTTGTTTGTGAAAGCTGGGAAATGGGATTAAGGACGTGGGCATGATGTGTCCACAGTGAGCAGTTTAAACTACAGTCTGGTAGCGAGGAACTGTAGAAGAGAAAACCTAGCCCGGGCCGCGAGGCGGTAGCGCGGGTAGGTTGTAAGGATTGTTCGAGGCGGTAGAAGGAGCTACCGGCCTCTAGTTGACGACTGTTCTGCTGGATCATCCAGCACCGAATGCTGTCTCGACAGAGATGAATTTGATTTCAAAAATGCTCTTGAATCTACTATTCTGTATTTCGAATAAGAACTTATATTTCCGCACAACTTGCAACTTAGGATAGAGCTATCCCCTGATTCATACCCTGCATGAAATATTACCGTATATTTTCTCCTGTGGGAATAGCTTGCGAGTACATTCAATGTACTCACTTGGCTTGTTGATTTGGCCAGATGAAGGAGACATCAACTCCGTGGATACGACTATGCTTGCGAAAGCTAGGGCGTAACCCCAGTCAGTTGCCTGTCGGGTATGGCATATTGATGGGCATCATTATCGCTTGATCTCCGCTGCAAGTTTATAGCCGTTGGGCTACAGGTATCAGACATTCGACCTTTACGGTCTATGTACTTGAAATCGTATGTATGTCGATGATATACAGGTTAACTTGTGTGTACCGGCTACTGATCCAGGGACCGGTACAGTAATCACAAGGGAGTATCCGGCTTAAAAACCGGGTACGCCACAGTACCTTTGATAATGAGATCAATCTATCATTTGCTTTTAATAAATCGCATGACATGTGAGTAGACCATTGAGGTTACAGGGTGTATAGTAGTAGCTATGTAGCGTTCTCTATTTATCCATGATGGCCATCCATCTTCCGTGCCACCAAATTGTGATTGACTGCAGAAGATGTTGATGGAGATTACTACTACGATGAACCCGGGGAGTTAGATCGCTTGAAGTTCGTCGATTGTCTGTGACTGAGATGGATCCTACCATTTATCGCTTTCTTTTCGTGGCTTTATGAATTATAATGGTCATGTGAACAAGTATTCTGTTTAAAGTCATGTTGCTTCTATCATCAAGACTATGTTGTATTAAACTTAAACAGGGTAATGTTATCATTTCGACTGTGTTCATTAGCGTGATCCTAGACTGATGATGATATACACAAGGGGTCTAGAAGTTAAGTCCGGACTGTCACACATCCGTTGCTTTCGAATTATGCTTCCGAAGCTTTGCCTTGTGCTAGTTGATGTACGAACCCACTATAGCCATGTGTTGCAAGACTGTGAAATAGGCTTGATCATGAACCTTTCGTTCAACTTTGATATCTTTCTTGCTGATGTTTGGTGATACCCCCAAGCATCCCCTCATGGCGAGATTATGGCAAACATATCGATTTTATCGTAGACATGTATTCGATGCAAAACTCGATGACCTCTTGACTTACATAGCCTTTGACAATGTTACCCTCCAGCCAAGATCGATTCCACACATAGTGCTTTAGAAGTCTCATGTATGTCTCAAATAGATACATGCTACGTGGAACACTAGTCTACACAACTTAATCTCTCTCATAAGATGGACAATGAGATAGACCATGATATTGAAGAACGATGGGGTGAAATACATCTCAAACTTACATAAACTTTTTATTAGTTTCTCCTGAAGAGCATCTAGTTCGAAGGGATTGATGACCTTCTAAGAACTTGTGTTAAAGAAAGAATACAACCTCATAATTGTTTCTCAAATCTTGATAGGTAGAATATTTTGAATTGCAACTGGGAGTATCTGAGTGATCAGCACATGACAATCATGAGATTTCAGACCAATCAATTTCAAATCGCCCATTGAAACAAGTCTTCTGATGTTGGAGGAGTAGCCAGAAGAATCTTTTACACCATGCAAGAGTTAGCACAACTCTATTCTCTTAGCCCTGGACAACGTATAACAACTAGGTTTGTAGAACGTCTAGCCAATTTTAGTTTATTTTGTGTGTAACTCATTTCTGCTTCCCATATCAAGTAAGTCTAGCCATGTTTAGAGACCATCCTTTGTTTTTCCCTTGATATTCAATAATAGATCAATCATGCTATCATATACATTCTTCTCTACATACATGACGTCGATGCAATGATGAACATGTAGGTGTTTCAAATAAGGTAAGTTCTAGAATATTGACCTCTTCTTCCACACGGTCTTCCCACGTGTAGCCTTGACTTTCTCCCCTTCCTATATGTAATTTTGATATTCTTAACCATATCATATACATCTTCACTACTAAATTGTTTGTAAGGTGTACCATCCTCGTTTCTTTTGTTAAATTGTCTCTCCATTTGACGGTACGAGTGATCCCTCGAAGGAACCTATAGTGACACATGTACACGGTTTTTTCGAAATGCTTAATCCATACACGTGCGGTATCATCCAAGCAGTTTGTATACACTTTTTCCCCTTTCGTACCATCCCCTGAAAGATTAGTAAGGGCAGGATAATCATTTATGGTGCATAACAGCAAGCTGCCCAGATTAAAGTTCTCTCGCTTGTGCGCATCAAATACCTTCACCCTGTCAGTCCACATTTTTTTAAGATTGTCCATCGATGGCTCTAGGAAAGCATCTATATCGTTATCAACTTGTTTTGATCCTTGCACAAGTATCAACATCATAATATAGTTGCGCATCATGCGCAACCAAGGATGAAGGTTGTTGATACAGAATTTTCATATGTGCTCAATACAAACCTTATTTTATTGATTCCTTGCCAAATTCATCGAATTTCCTATAGATGTTTCTCCACTGGATGACATCAACAGGGTGTCTAAGCTTCTCATCATTCTTGTGCTCCTCAGTGTGCCAACGCAATAGATTTACATCTTGTGGGTTACAAATAAATGCTTCATCGAGGAATTATAGCAGATATCACATGACCTTAGCTGGAGTCCCTTTTGTCACCTCGTCCACCTCATCCTCATCTACTTGATATTTATGCTTGTATCAGGATAACATGTGAAAGGACCTCAGATGACGACTAGAGGGGAGGTGAATAGGAGGCTAACAAAAATTACTTCTTTTAACTAGATTGTTTAGATTAAGCCTTATACAGAAGCAAGGATTAGCTAGCTGTGTGACAGGTGAGTGACACAGGTAAGTTGCGATGTGTAAATTAGCGTGCAGCTGTCACACAGGTGCCTAGCACAGGTGGGCTAATGACTTAGCAAAATGATAAGCAATCAAAGAGTCTGTGTAACAGGTAGCTGACACAGGTGTGAGATATGATCTATACCAACTGTGAGACAGCTAACAAGACATAAGTGTAAAGGTGATCTAAGCAGATAAATAGAATATCTATATAAGCATACAAGCAAACAGATATAGCAAGAAGCAAGGAGTAAAACAACAAGTACTCAGGAGACAGAGTGTTTTTCACCGAAGTTCCCAACTCTTTGCAGAGTGGTACGTCTTCGTTGGAGAGGCTACTCCGAAGAGATTGCCAGCACTGAATCGTGCTTGTTCTCCGAGTACCTGATCTCAGCCTCTTCCTTTGCTTGTGGAAGTCCTTTTGCTTACAGCAGGTAGACTTCAATCACCCTCACAGACTACTAGTCCAGCCCACACAAGCTTGGGTGGTACCAGCAACTCCTACGCCCGTCTAGGAGTAGACACTCCAAGAGTAATAGATTCAGCAGTAACAACTCTTGGAGGAACCAATGCTCTTTGCTCAAGAACTCTAACCCTTCCCGAACTGACACTTAGGAAACTTAGCTTTCGTTCGGTGGAAAGAGGCTTTGCAACAGTCAAATGTGAGTTACTGATTGGGTCATTGGTTGAGATCGAAGACCTCCCCTGGTCCCCTATATATAGGGTTCACAGGCACTTGACCGTTACACTGTTGCCACGTAGGATTAAGTGAATCACCGGTGTCAGCCACCGGTGACACAGCCAATCACTCCGCCCAACTATAACCGGCTCAAACAGACCGATACCTGTGTCACCGGCGGCACACACAGTTAAACCCTAAACTGACGCAGCCGTACTGCTCAGCCCGGTCTCGGCACATGACATGCCCTCAGCGCACACACTATCTGAAACCTATAAGGAGAGAACCTCCAACAGCCCTCCGACTCAGCAGACAAGCTATCGCAACGCAGATTCCTTAACGTTTACAAGCTCTCCCCTGGTACAGAGATGTACCTGAGTCATAGAGCGTTAGACCACCTGTGACACCGCTGTGTCACACCGGTGACTCTAACCCCTAGGGTTTTCTACTGCTAGCACTGCAGAGTGTCAGCTCCAACTAGTTTCATACTTATACAAAACTGCTGACACAGGGCCACTAACCTCAAAGCATTAGTGCCACTGTCCAACGTCCTGAGCATTGAGCAACTAGAACCTCCACAAAGCATCACTGCTTCATCCCTCTTGATAGTACGGGCTTTTCCTATGGACTCAAAGAAACTAGCAAATCTAGGCTTTACTTGCCCACCAACTGTAGTCACGGTCCTTGACGCACCAAGCCACCATCACCTTGCTTGCAACTTCTTGCACAGCACCGGCTTCTTCACAGCTGTGGCACAGCTGCCTAGTACAGTCATTCCCTAGTCCTGGAAACCACCCTTGTACCCTTTTTGGTGGTCATCCTTTCCTTGATGACCCTTCATCCTGGAACCTACAAACCTGCTTACACTCACTGTAAACGTTAGATTCCAGTTTGAGTTGCCATTAACCATCAAAACCAACTTGGGGCCTAGATGCTCTTTCAATCTCCCCCTTTTTGGTGGTTAGTGGCAACCCATTCAACAAATTTGCATATCAATTTAAATAGAAGGTATATTGCAGGTTGTAGAGAATACACTCCCCCTAAAGCTGTGCACAAGAGATTTGTTTTTAACTTGCCAATGCACAGATTATGATTTTTGGATATGGGACATCATTTTCTTATAACTTACACTTTTATCAGTTCAGAACAATAAGTGTGTCAGAGAATAATGAGCTGAACTGAAATATTTTTCTCTTGATGCATTTGCAAGGACCAAAGCATATAAAAATGTGTCAGAGCATCTGAATATATATCTTAGAGCATATGAGAATATTAGAGAGCAGATTCACTATGGATATATGTATCAGAGCCAAACAAATTACTGGTCATATGTATCAGAGTGCCAATGGGCATATATATCAGAGCGAGAGCTCTAACATGAATATGTGAATCAGAGCATATGTTTAATATGAGTATGTGAATCAGAGCATAAGTCAATGAGCATAGATTAGACATGAATCAGAGCATAGGATTAATCATGAGTATATGAATCAGAGCAAGCAGACTAATCAGAGCAATAACAGTCTAGACATATGCATCAGAGCATTGGACATATGCATCAGAGCAATACACTTGGCACGCTGAAATATTTCAGCATCAGAGTAAAATGAGCAAAATAAAACTTAGTATTAATTGTAATCAAGGCAGAAGAATCAAAAATAGAAAAAGCCTTGAGTACACCAAAAAATAATTTTCTTTCTCCCCCTTCCTCTATTCTCTCCCCCTTTGACACTAAAACACCAGAAAGGGGTGAGGAAGAGACACATTCAGAGCTTTGACTTCAACAGCTGGAGAACTTCTGACATCTGAGCCTGCAACTGATCAACGTTTGATTGCAGACTGGAGACTTCTGATTTGAGCTGAAAGTTCTCTCGACGCAGAGCTACAAACTGTGTTGGCATCACTTTGTTCTGATAAGCTCTGGCTGCTGCTTGAGACATCAGAGAGGAGGACAGAGTGCCATCTTCAGCCACCTGTGTCACAGATACTAACTCAGCTGGGTCAGCTGTGGGAGGATCAGCGGTGACACCGGCGGGGACTTGGACTTGAGGCACAGGCACGAAGGGAGCAGGCGCTTGAGGAGCTGTTGGAGTAGCTGTGTCACCGGGAGCTAACACAGCTGGTTCAGGGGATTCGCCAAACAAAGCTGGAACAGCAACCTCATCAGGATGGTCATCAGCCTGAGGCCTGAGCTGGGTCTTGATGGTCTTTGACGGTCATGTCAAAGTTGGAGTCCAGAAGACCTATTCTCTGAAGGATCATGTACATGATGTACGATCTGTACCTCAGCTTAGCTTTCTTGTCCTTCTGTACAGCATCTATCTCATGGAATATATATCTAGCCACATCAAAATGAATGTTCTTTGCTATGTGCACCAGCATCTGCCATACTGAATTGTAAACTGCATCTGTATTTCCTCCTTTTGGCTGGAGGGTGACATGAAGGATCTTGACTAGATGCTTTGCTGTAATTGTGATTCCCTTTGAAGTACACATATCTGAAGGAGCATTGGCAGGAAATGTAAAATTCCTTGGATAGAATCTTCTTCTGTCAGTATTGGAGACAGGCTCTAGCTTGAACAAATTTGGCATACCAGGCTCTATTGGTGCATGAAACAAGCTATTGAATTCTGGAGCTGTGATTGAAAGTAGCTGGCCTCTTGTCTTTCATAGCATGACATCTTCATTTTCTTGATCTACCCAGACAGTGGCATAGAATTTCTTAATGATTTCTGGGTCATAATCTTGTTGAAGATTGCATATGAACTCCAGACCTAAGGCTTGGATGAGAGATTGAAGACTCCTCAGTCTGGGATCAGTTAGAACAGACCAGTCTATGGCCTTGCAATCTACAAATCCCTTGGAAGCAAGGATTTCATGGTAGACACCCCTTTGAAGATTAGTGTGAAATCTGGGGTCTGAGCAAGATGCATCCTGAAACTCCTTGTCTTCATTGAAATATGGGCAAGCTGACCTCATTCTTATGAAAGCACTTGTGCTCATGGAGGCAACTTTGCTTCTTGATTTCTGGGATCACTTTTGGGTAGCTTCTTGGCCACAGCTCGGGAGATGAACTGCATTTGATTCGCCTCAGTCCTCAAAGCATGAGAGAAGATGTAATAATACTTAGTTTCTAGATCTTCTTCTCCAACTGAGAGACTGGGTGAGCTATCTGCTTGTTCAGCCTCTTCTTCCTCTTCCTCTTCTTCGTCAGCTGATTCTGCACTTGGAGATGATCTCTCAGCTTGGTAATCTTCATCTGAATCAGCTCTAGCTGCTCTCGGCCTTGGAGGGGTAACAGACACACCTCTGCCATCATCTGATGAGCTCTCAGAGCTTTCTTCTTGCTCAGCTGACTTACTTGCCTGTGCCACAGGTGATGACACAGGTGCTTGAACTAAAGGGGCTGGGTCAGCTGGCGGTGGCACAGGTGATTTAGACAGGTGAGGCTCTTGGGCCTGAGCTTCTTCTGCCTATGACACAGCTGGTTGAGACAGCTGTGGACTTGTTGGTTTGGCAGCTTCCAAAGGCGTCACAGATCCAGCCTTTGGTGATGGGGACACATGGGCCTCTTTGGTTGTCTGTTCTTCGGCCTCAGACATCATAAATTGGGATGGAGACATCTGTTTCTAGACATCCAGGGTGGAAATGGATTCTACACTTGTAGAACTTTGAGATTTTCTGCTTCTCCTCTGGTATGTCTGCAGACTTGACTTAGCTGGGCTAGCCACCGGTGACACCGGTGGTGGCATCTCCTTCTTCAATTCTTGAATGGCAGACGTCTGTTGTTCAAATTGAACTTTTAAGGATGGCTTGGAGCTCTGAGTCATCTCTGAAATAATTTCAACATCTGCATCTGCTGCCGCTTGGCTTGAGGTTCATCACTGATCACAACAGTTTCTGATCTTTTCCTTTTAGGAGCTTGAGTAGGAGCAGCAGTAGGAGGTGATGCTTCAGGAATCCGGGAGGTTTCTGCAGGCTGCTCGACATGAGCTTCAGTCTGTTCTTCCACTGAGGCTTCAGGTTCTCTGACTACGATGCCAATAGGCTGAGAGGGTTTAGAGAGTCTTGCTGCTTTCTCTTGTCTGAACTTAGCAGCCTCTGACAAGGCTTTCTGCTTTCTTATACCAGCAAGAGTGGCAGTTCGGGCTAGAGCCTTGCCACGTTCTTCTTCAGAAGCTTGCACCGCTATGAGAGTTTTATACCTCTGAAAGCTCTCTTTGCTTTTGCCTCGAGCAGCTTTCAGTTTCTTCAATTCAGCTGCTCTCATTTCCTTTTGTTTGAGAAATTCTTTAAGCTTTGCTTGGCTCTTTTTTGCTTCTTCATAAATTTCTAGCCTCTCTAGGGCTAAGGCATCATGTTTGGCCAATTCTTCTGAAGAGAAGATGGTCAATGGACCAGCTGAAGTTTCTTTTTCAGCTTGCTCTTTTGCATCTAGCTGTTTGCCAATCTTTTGAGCTTTAATAGCTTCCCAGTGTTCTTCAGCCTTTTTCATCCTTAGAGTGGCCCTGAGCCCTATTGGGATGTCATCCCCAATATCTGAGTCTGAAAGAGTTGCTTGAGAGACTGGTGGCTTTGAACCTCTCTTAGCTGGTTGCTTCTGCCTCTTAGCTGCTTCCTTTCCTAAGGATGTGTGCTCAATAGCAGCTGAGGATCTTGTCCTCTTGGGTGGAGCACGCTAAGTTGAACTAGATTTACTGGCTTGAGAAACTGATTTCTTTGCAACTGCTTTCTCCTCTGCCTCTCTCTTTCCTGATCTGAATCTGAAGTGTTAATCTCAAAGCTGGATGCTTCTGGGTCAGACCACTGCATCCCACTGTCAGCTTTCTCAGATCCTAAAGACATCTGTAGAAACCAGATAGATAAGACAGAATATAGGTAAGAGGTGTTCCTGAGATGCAAAAGGTAGTAGCTGTGTGAGACACCTGTGTGAGAACGGGGAGACACAGGTGAGGACTTGGTAACAAACCGAGGTCTCAGCCTATTGAATAGACTTGCATGTGTGACAGGTGAGACCCTAGCGGTGACACAGCTACGTGCGGAGGCAGACGACGGATTTTAGAAATCTAGAGATTTACTGGTTTTCGGTGGTTAATTTCGAGCAATATAGATTCTGAAAGATTGTCAGGAGCTAAACCAACCCTAACAACTAACAATGCGCTAATGGATTAGGCTTTAGAGCAAACACATAAGCCCTAAGAAAGAACAGGTGCAAAGTAGGGCTGGCGGAAGCTTACTTTGAGCAAAGATTGATAATGCGCGGATGAATTGATGCTGGAGCTCTTCAGAAAGCTTTCTCTCGATGCTTCGAAAGATTTGGAGGGGCGGAAACGTCAATTTCGTTCAGAATTTAGAGTTTTGGTGCACGGTGGAAGTTTGGGGTTTTAACGTAGAACGTGGGTTTTGTGGAAAACGTATCGACGTCTTATATAGGCCGAAGGGGTATAAGGTGGCTGTGTCACAGCTGACAGACGACCGTGAGTAGACAAAATACCCTAGGGCCTACGGAAATCAAAAGCATTCACCTGAGACACAGATGGATAGCTCAGGTGACAAGTATTTCATCCATAGAACACCAAGACAGAGAGAATTTGATAAGAGAGCAAGCATATGGGCACTATCAGGAGATCCTTATGCAATCTTCCCAATGTCAGTTTGCCAGAAAATTAATCAAGCAAAACTAAAACTGACATGAGTCGATTTTGAAAATAGGTACACAATAATGTGCACATACAGCTGAAAGATCTCTACACTATACATAAAACACATACACCTGTGACACAGGTGAGCAACACAGATGAGCATGTAAGGCATATAAATGGCAGAACATATGAGCTAAACACCAAGCCAATCCTTTTTATTGAAGATTAGAGACATCAATGATATTCAATTCACTCCTCAGAGCACAGAACCTAGTCTCATCTAAGGGCTTGGTGAAAATATCAGCTAATTGTTTTTCAGTCCTTACATGGCACAGCTGTATATCTCCCTTCTCAACATGATCTCTCAGGAAGTGGTGCCTCACTTCAATGTGTTTGGATCTTTGGTGGTGTACTGGGTTGTTGGCTAACTTAATTGCACTTTCATTATCACAGAAGAGGGGTACTTGATTAAAAGATACGTTGAAATCTTTCAAGGTCTGCCTCATCCATAATAACTGAGCACAACAACTACCAGCAGCTATATACTCAGCTTTCTGCAGTGGAAAGGGCTACTGAGTTTTGTTTCTTGGATGACCAGGACACTAAGGAATGCCCTAGAAATTGACAAGTACCAGAGGTGCTTTTTCGGTCAGCCTTACACCCTGCATAGTCACTATCTGAATAGCCAACTAGCTCAAAATTTGCACCTTTAGAATACCATAAACCAAAGCCTGAGGTTTGAATCAAGTATCTCAGTATCCTTCTTACTGCAACTCTGTGACAATCCTTAGGATTAGCTTGAAATCTAGCACACATGCATACACTCAACATAATGTCTGGCCTAGATGCACATAAGTAAAGCAGGGATCCTATCATGGATCTGAACTCTTTCTGATCAGCAGACTTACCTTCGATGTTTAGGTCCAGATGACCATTTGTTTGCACAGGAGTATGAATAGACTTTGCATCCTTCATGCCAAACTTAGTGATGTCTTTGGTGAACTTTTCTTATGAAACGAATGTACCTTCCTTGAGTTGTTTGATCTGAAGTCCTAGAAGTACTTGAGTTCTCCATCCAAAGACATCTCAAACCTTTTGGTCATCATCTGGCTAAACTCATCACTCATGGAGCGGTTAGTACTGCCAAATATTATGTCATCGACATATATTTGGCACACAAATAAATCATTTCCATTTTTCTTAGTGAATAGAGTTGTGTCTACTAATCCCATTTTAAATCCATTCTTGATCAGAAATTCTTTCAATGTATCATACCAGCTCTAGGTGCTTGTTTTAAGCCATAGAGTGCTTTGTGTAGTTTGTATACATGGTTTGGTTTCTTATCATCTTCAAAACTAGGTGGCTGTTCAACATAAACAAGTTCAGAGAGTTTACCATTTAGGAAAGCAGACTTCACATCCATCTGATAAAGCTTGATGTTATGATGAACAGCATAAGCAAGGAGGATCCTGATGGCTTCAAGTCTTGCTACTGGAGCAAAGGTTTCTCCAAAGTCCAGACCCTCCACTTGTGTAAACCCTTGAGCCGCAAGTCTGGCTTTGTTCCTTACCACTTGTCCATTTGTATCTTGCTTGTTCCTGAAGACCCATTTTGTTTCAATCACATTATGATCATTGGGTCTTTCCACCAGGGACCATACTTGATTTCTTTCAAACTGATTCAACTCTTCATGCATAGCATTTATCCAATCAGCATCCATGAGAGCTTTCTTTATGTTCCTAGGTTCAACACTGGAAACAAAAGAGTAATGTTCACAGAAATTAGCAATTCGAGAACGAATAGTCACTCCCCTATTAATGGCACCGACGATGTTGTCTACAGGGTGATCCTTCTGCAGCCTACTGATCACAAGGGGTTCGGGGTCAACCACCGGTGTCATAGCTGATGGTGTTGCCTGTGACACAGCTGGTTCTTCCTGCGACACAGCTGGCTGAGACAGGTACTCTGCATCCAAGAGATCATTGGCTGGGTTGTACTCGAGCTCGATGTCTTCATCTCCAGTGTCTTCATTCAGTGATGGAGAAAGTGGTTCTTTATCACTTGGTGAGACAGGTTCTTCCTTGACAGTAGGTCTGATCTCACCAGTTGACTTCTTTTGAATGTCCACATTCCCTACATCATTAGCAACTTGCTCTCCTTGGGAGCCATAAGACTCATCAAAGTTCACATCTACAGATTCTTCAACAACCTTTGTGAGAGTGTTGAATACTCTATAGGCATGAGAGTTAGTAGCATAGCCAAGGAATATACCAACATCAGATTTAGCTTCAAACTTAGTAAGGCGCTTGCCCTTCCTAAGGATGTAGCACTTACAATCGAATACTCTGAAGTATGAGACATTTGGCTTTGTGTTGGTGAGCAGCTCGTATGAAGTCTTCTTGAGTAGTGGATGTAGATATATCCTGTTGATGGAGTGGCAGGCAGTGTTGACAGCTTCAGCCCAAAATCTTGGTGAAGTCTTGTACTCATCTAGCAGTGTCCTTGCCATCTCTATCAGGGTTCTGTTCTTCCTTTCCACTACTCCATTTTGCTGTGGAGCATATGGACTTGATAGCTCATGCTTGATTCCATGCTTGTCCAGAAATGCTTCCACCTTTGAGTTTTTGAAACTCAGTCCCATTGTCACTCCTGACCTTGACAAGGTTTACCTTCCACTCATTTTGTACTCTGACAATGAGGTGCTTGAATTTCTTGTAAACCTGTGTCTTCTCCTTCAAAAAGAACACCCAAGTATAGCGAGAAAAATCATCTACAATGACAAATCCATACTTGTTACCTCCCAAGCTCTCATATGTAGTGGGACCGAAGAGGTCAATGTGTATGAGCTCAAGAGGTGCGGTGGTGGTCACGACATTCTTGGGACGATGGGCAGCTCCAACTTGTTTGCCGGCTTGACATGAGCTGCAGGGCTTGTCCTTCTCAAACTTCACCTTTTCCAGGCCTATGACATAGTCATGTTTGCTCAGTTTGTTGAGAAGCTTCATCTCTGCATGTCCTAGCCGCCTGTGCCACAGCCAGCCAACACTGGTCTTGGCCATTAGGCACCATGGAGCTGCTGCAGGCTGTTCTTTGAAGTTTACTGTGTATAGCTTTCCAGACCTGCATCCTCTGAACACTTGAGAATCATCAGATAGTTTGAAAGCTATAACCTCATCAGGATAGAACGTGACTTTCATGCCTGTGTCACACAGCTGTGACACAGACATAAGGCTATAGCCTATCTGATCTACAAGCATTACATTGAATAAAGAGTGATCTTCAGATATGGCAATTTTACCAATGCCATTTACCTTTCCCTTGGAGTTATCTGCATAGATCACATGTTTACTTGGAAGATTCTCATATGTGATCTCTACAAACTCCTCTCTGCCTCCAGTCATATGTTGTGTACATCCACTGTCCACAACCCATTCAGTTCCACTGGAGACAGTATCCTGCAAGATTAGTTATGGGGTTTAGGGACCCAAACTCGTTTGGTTCCCTTTGCAATTTTATCATATGCAGAAACAGCAGTTAAAGAGTTAGAAGATCTGTTCTTATAGTTGATAGCCTGAGCAACAGATGATATGACATGAATTCTTTTAGGCTTGCTATCACCTGCAACCTTAGACAGAGAGGTTAGTTGGCTGTGTGAGCTACCGGTGGCACTGGTGTTTGCACAGCTGTGTAAGACACCGGTGACACAGGTAACTGTTACCTTTGGAACCCAGATCGCAGGCAACCACTTTGTCAAGTGTCTGCGACCAACATACTTAGCCACAACCTTCCCTTTTCTGTCCATCTGCAGTACATAGGATGGGTTGGATGGAATGTTTCCTGCATTCCCATTACCCTTCTTATGACCAACAAACTTGTTGTCATATGTACTTGCCTGTCTCACAAATTTTTCTGCAAGATTGAAGTTAGTAGCAGCAGGCAGTTTATCTTTATGAGCAGAAGGAATGTAACCCAAGCCTTTTCGGCCATCATTCTTTCTGAGCATCTCAGCTTTGATCAGCTGATAATTTTGCATGCCAATATTGGCAGTGCATAGGCCTTTCCTCATTAGCCTTTTTAGCTCTTCAAGCTCCTCTTTGAGCTTGTTGTGCTCATCTGCATCCACAAGGTTAGTAGTAGTAGAGGTTGATGCCTCTTTTGAATCATCAGTGACTCCACCTGTGGATGTTAGAACATTTACACGGCTAGCACAGTTCAGGCATGATTCAATAACTGTAGGAGCAGGCAAGGGAGCATCAGTGCATATAGTAGAAGAAATATCAGTGCACAAAGAATGTTTTTCTTTGAGCTCCTCATGCTCCTTTATCAGAAGCTCATGAGCTGCCTTGAGCTTTTCATGAGCTATTTCCAGGTTTTCCTGGTCAAGTCTGAGATTTTTCCCTGTCATCAGTAACCTCATCATAAGATTCACTCAGCTCCCTGAGTTTATCCCTTAAGGATATGTTCTCCTTCCTCTCCTTGCCATAGGCCTTATCTGTTCTTTCAAGGATGCCCTATTAGTTCAACATAATCAGGGAAGTCATCCTCAGTAAGTACCTTAGAACCTTTGGCCATGAGACACAAAGGGGCAGAAGTGGATGGAAGATAGTCAGCTTCAGCACTGGACTCGGAGCTATGTGACCTGGCTGTGTCACAGCTGGGTATGTCAGCCATGCTGATGGCAATCCCAGCAACTTGATCTTCTTCTTCAAACTCCTCTTCTGAGCCTGAATCCTCAGACACCCAAGCCTGTCCAACATAAGCTCTGGCAGTGGCCTTGTTCTTGGAGTAGGTTGGATGCTTGCTGTTGAAGGTCTTCTTCTTCCCATGGAAGTCCTTCTTCTTTCTGTACTAGCTGTTGTCCTTTCTCTTGGTTGGACAATCAGCAGCAAAGTGGCTTTCCTTGCCACACTCGAAGCACTTGTTATCTTTTGACAGCTTCTTCCCTCTGAATCTGTCACCTGATCCAAGTTGCTTCTTCTTCTTGTAAAACTTTCTGAAGTTCCTTGTGAGGAGGATGAGTTCACTCTCTTCTCCACTGGACATCTCCTCATCAAGATCTTCACTGCTATCACTCTCAATCTGTGATGTTGAAGCAGTAGTCTTCAAAGCAATATTTTTCTTGACAGCTGGAGAGGAGCTTTGCTTGCTTTCTTGCTTAAGCTCCATCTCATGTGTTAGAATCCTTCCTAACACTTCTGTGGGCTTCATTTGCTCAAACCCATCTTTTTCCTTCAGCATGAGAACAAGTGTTCTGTAGGCTTTTGGAAGCACTGACAAGAACTTCTTGATCACGTCTTCATCTTCCACTCGGTTGGAGCCTAGGGCCTTCAGCTAGTTTGTGATAATGGTGAGTCTTGAAAACAGAGAATTGATGTCTTCACCATGCTCGAGCTCAAACCTCTCTAGCTTTGATTCCAGAAGGCTCCTCTTTGACTTCTTCAGAGTGTCACTGCCTTCATAGATCTGCTCCAAGGTATCCCTAGATATCCTTAGCAGATTTCATGGTACTAACTCTGTTGAAGTCATGCTCCTGTAAGCCCATGAAGATGGCCGTGGCTGCCCTAGCATTGTTCTGAATATTCCTCTTGTCAACGATGCTAGGTGTTCTGGGATTCTCCAAGTTGTAACCTGTATAAACAACATCCCACACATCTGGATCGATAGCGATAAGATGCATTTGCATCTTTCTCTTCCAGAAAGCATAGTTAGTCCCATTAAAGACAGGTACTTTTACCCTCATAGCCCGACATCCTTTAACTCTGGCTGTTAGGCCAAATCAAAGAGCAACCTGCTCTGATACCAATTGAAAGGACCTCAGATGCCGACTAGAGGGGGTGAATAGGAGGCTAACAAAAATTACTTCTTTTAACTAGATTGTTTAGATTAAGCCTTATGCAGAAGCAAGGATTAGCTAGCTGTGTGACAGGTGAGTGACACAGGTAAGTTACGATGTGTAAATTAGCGTGCAGCTATCATACAGGTGCCTAGCACAGGTGGGCTAATGACTTAGCAAAATGATAAGCAATCAAAGAGTCTGTGTAACAGGTAGCTGACACAGGTGTGAGATATGATCTATACCAACTGTGAGACAGCTAACAAGACACAGGTGTAAAGGTGATCTAAGTAGATAAACAGAATATCTATATAAGCATACAAGCAAACAGATATAGCAAGAAGCAAGGAGTAAAACAACAAGTACTCAGGAGACAGAGTGTTTTTCACCGAAGTTTCCAACTCTTTGCAGAGTGGTACGTCTCCGTTGGAGAGGCTACTCCGAAGAGATTGCCAGCACTGAATCGTGCTTGTTCTCCGAGTACCTGAGCTCAGGCCTTTTCCTTTGCTTGTGGAAGTCCTTTTGCTTGCAGCAGGTAGACTTCAATCACCCTCACAGACTACAGGTCCAACCCACACAAGCTTGGGTGGTACCAGCAACTCCTACGCCCGTCTAGGAGTAGACACTCCAAGAGTAATAGATTCAGCAGTAACAACTCTTGGAGGAACCAATGCTCTTTGCTCAAGAACTCTAACCCTTCCCGAACTGACACTTAGGAAACTTAGCTTTCGTTCGGTGGAAAGAGGCTTTGCAACAGTCAAATGTGAGTTACTGATTGGGTCATTGGTTGAGATCGAAGACATCCCCTGGTCCCCTATATATAGGGTTCACAGGCACTTGACCGTTACACTGTTGCCACGTAGGATTAAGTGAATCACCGGTGTCAGCCACCGGTGACACAGCCAATCACTCCGCCCAACTATAACCGGCTCAAACAGACCGATACCTGTGTCACCGGTGGCACACACAGTTAAACCCTAAACTGACGCAGCCGCACTGCTCAGCCCGGTCTCGGCACATGACATGCCCTCAGCGCACACACTATCTGAAACCTATAAGGAGAGAACCTCCAACAGCCCTCCGACTCAGCAGACAAGCTATCGCAACGCAGGTTCCTTAGCGTTTACAAGCTCTCCCCTGGTACAGAGATGTACCTGAGTCATAGAGCGTTAGACCACCTGTGACACCGCTGTGTCACATCGGTGACTCTAACCCCTAGGGTTTTCTACTGCTAGCACTGCAGAGTGCTAGCTCCAACCAGTTTCATACTTATACAAAACTGCTGACATAGGGCCACTAACCTCAAAGCATTAGTGCCATTGTCCAACATCCTGAGCATTGAGCAACTAGAACCTCCACAGAGCATCACTGCTTCATCCCTCTTGATAGTACGGGCTTTTCCTATGGACTCAAAGAAACTAGCAAATCTAGGCTTTACCTGCCCACCAACTGTAGTCACGGTCCTTGACGCATCAAGCCACCATCACCTTGCTTGCAACTCCTTGCACAGCACCGGCTTCTTCACAGCTGTGGCATAGCTGCCTAGCACAGCCATTCCCTAGTCCTGGAAACCACCCTTGTACCCTTTTTGGTGGTCATCCTTTCCTTGATAACCCTTCATCCTGGAACCTACAAACCTGCTTACACTCACTGTAAACGTTAGATTCTAGTTTGAGTTGCCATTAACCATCAAAACAAACTTAGGGCCTAGATGCTCTTTCAACTTGCACACCAGATATATATAGAGGTTTGTGTACTCTTTTCGGAAAAGGATACAGTCTTTCGGACAAGCACCCATTCCCAAGGGACAAAGAATATTCTTGCCTTTGTACGTACTTGTGGGCAACTTGTTTCCCTCCGAAAGCATGTCCGCTAAAGGACCTAACAGCATCGTGAAACTGTTGTCAAACCACCAATTGCTTGCTTTAAATTTCAGCAGTTCAATTACAGATGATAGCTTTGTATACTTCGCCTTGCATTTCTCATACTCTTGCGTATTACGATTCCCTTTTGCATGGCACAATATCTCATCGAGATGGTCACGATCAAGGAATGGAATGCTCACTGCTGAAGAGTGTCATACAACAACCACACTAACGGAGCACTATGGTTTTGTCTCTGGGAGCTTGATCTCAGCATAGTTGTAGGAAATGAACTTATTGGCAATTCTAATGTCCACTAGTTTCTATATGTCTATACATTCAATGTTGTGTGAAATTTGGGACTGGCTAGGAGTGGTCAAATGAACTTGATACGATTATGTCCACATTCGTCTGTAGGAAGCGTATGACCATTATCTAAACCAATATTCTTACGATCTTTTTCGGAGGAGATAAAATTAGTGGTATTTTTATATTAGCGTAATGATGATAAGTTGGATAATATTTTTAATTTATTTTACTGCATGGTAGTAATGTAAGGCATCTAATAATGTGTTTGACACGAAAGTAACAGCGGATTTGGCGAGTCCAAGAAGACACCTCAAAGAAGAGTTCAACTAGAGCCAAACAAGATTCTGCTAGAGTAGACAAAGCATTTTTGGAAAGTTGTTGTTTGACTGCTACAGATCTTCTGGATATGGCATTCCCTTGGCTCCTTGCTTGATGAATTCATATATTTGGTGTTAGTCTATTATACTTCTATTCTTGGTGGCAAACGTAAAATCGGTGTTAGCATACAAAAAACAGTCTATATATCATATCTGTAGCTTATTGAAAATTGCTTTAAGAAACACGGTTCCTCGGCATCCTCAAGAGTTACTCGGTGCAGCGAAACGCGCCAATCTATCTAGTATAATTGATGTATATCACCATTCCTTGTAGAGTTGGCATAACCTGGTGTTACGTTTTGCCTTCCTGGTGTAGTATGAACACAAGTGTGTTATGCAGTGCATCCCAAGACGAAAAAAGATGTTGCTATGCAGTGATCTACCTCTTAATTTGGTATCTTAATAGATGTTATGTATGAATACCCAGAACTATAAAATATTGTTGCCTTGATTGTATCAGCTATACGTCAATATATATGGCAACTCTGTTTGCACTCTAGGTAAGTATGTATTTCGCTCACGTAGTTTCAATGAGCAGCTTCACAGCACTGTATTCATTACAACGTATTGGTCAACCGTTTTATCTTCCATTACGTCGTCCAAACAAAACAGGCTCAACACGTACTCTTAATCAATGCAAAGTCACAAGACTGCAGACCTGTTGTTAAGCATCCAGCAATTTCCTTTGATCGCCAAAAGTATAATGAGAATCACTCACCAAAAAACAAACGACAAATCAAAGGGCGCATGGTTCATTATCAACATATCTAGTGGTATTAGTTTTTAGGTGATATCCTGATACTATCTTTTAAAAAGTAATAAAAAATTACAAAAACAATTCACAACATTGACACCACATGTATCTGCCACAAATTTTTAAATATAAATTTAATCTACAATTCAACAAATATAAAGATAAAACATGTTGTGAATAGTATCGGTTGAATATTACTCACTATAGATTTAAATTTCGTACTATTTACAAGTAGATTTATCTTTTTTATTTCTTGGACTATCGGTCATATTTGGATTTAAAATATCGTAGCGTTGTGCATATATATAGTTTCAATGTTTTTGAATTTTTTCACGACTTTTTTCAGGATACTCTCTCCACCTGGGCGATGAGAAGCTCTTCCCAAGCAGTAGTAGCAACGGGAGGAGACATGCGTGTGCTGGGGGCATACAAGGAGGAGAAGAGGTTGACACGAGCGTAATATGGGAGGTGAGCGCCTTCATTTATTCGACAAAATGCCCATTAAGTTTTCGGGGATGTGAGCAGGGAGAAGAAGTTGAGGTGAATGCCAACTCACCATCGCGTCTTTCCTATATGTGGGGCCTACCATGATGAAAAGAATCCATTCAATGTGAAATTTGCAGTTTAAAATATGGTGATTAATTGAAAATTTGGCGCAAATTAACAAAACTATACATACTTGTGCAAAATTAAATTTACTCTTATAAAAATACATACTCTACTTTCTTTAGATTAATCTAAAAAGAAGAAGAAGAAAATCTATCTAGTTGGACCGCTTTAACATTTGTTTGTTTCTTAGATATAAAATCAAGTCTCTAGTCTCCGATCCGGTCAAAATCTATGTCTGTCGCAATGACTTCTCGTCTCTACCATCCCGTGCCTTTCCTTTTCCTCACCTGACGTATATCTCATGCTTTGACATACCCAAGTAGGTGTGAAATCTAGACGGATCTTTTCCACCCGATTCATAGTCGGATTCAGGCAGATCTAAATCTGGAGCAAGCTCATTATCTAGTCGGTTCAAAGGTTAAATCTGAATATTTAAATCCGGATATGGATCCGGATTCAGAGCGGATACTATATGAAATACGAATATTTTCTAGATTCCGCTAGGCATTTTGTCAAGTTTGAAATCCGGATATTTGACCATACGGCCTTTAGACCCCTCGTCCTTATTTTTTACGCACAGGCTGTGAATTGGCATATTTTTCACACAAGTTTGTCACATTAAGTAGCACTGTTGTACATGTGTTTTTTTTCAAAGTTGCGAATACATATATTTTTAAGGAAAAACAAAAATAAGACTTGGCTGCAAAATATCTGCACCCACGTAGGAATTTATCACTTATGTTAAATTTATTTTATTTTACTGGCTATTTGTCATTGTGCTATTGCGGCTACCATTTATATTTGTCTGTCAAACCACTAGAATATTAATGTAGTTTGGACAAATGTTGGACAAATATTAATGTTATTTACGATTTCTGTTTCTGACGCAATTTATTTATAAATGTATTCATCTTTGATTCGAACTCAATTGGTATCCATCTCTTATGTATATTCCGAACATCTCGAATTCGCATTCGTATACGTTCTAAGGTGATCGTATAAGACTGCGAATAAAAAAATATGGACGAGGATACGGAATACGAGCCCGTGTCCGGCGCCGTTTTCACCTGCCCAAGTTCCAATCCGACCCAATGCGGCTCTAAAATCTCTCCTGTGAAGCGCCGTGCCTCAGAGCTGCCGCCGTGGCGTACCTGAGCGTCACTGCGGACGCCTCACCGCCGCCCCCACCCAACACCCTCCCCCAGCCCCCCACCCCCCCCCACCCCCGGGGCCAACACACACCCCCACCCTCACCAACCCATCTGCCTCTGACGCGCGCCGCCGCCATCGCCGTTCCCGTCGTACCTCATCGCGGCATCGCGGCATCGCGTCCCTGCTGTCTCCATCCCGGCCGCAATCTTGGGCAACCTCTTCAAGTTTTAGGTGTACGGCGCGCTCCCGGCACACCATCCAGATCCGCTCCTGCTCCTGTGGGCGAGTAGTTTGTTCTAGGGTTACGTTGCGTCTGTGTAGCGGTCAAAGCAATCATACCGTACCTTTTTCTTTTGGTTAATTTGTAGTCTCCTGTTTCTGTTTTTGGGCTTGTTTCTTGGTTTGTTAATGTCAAGTGAGAAACCGACAGTACTTAGACATTGTTTTCTAACTATTTTTCTGATGCTTTTCTTGTGAAATTTCATAATTCTACTTCGTTGTGACACCTGAGAATAAGAGAGAAGGAATAAAAAGAAAAAGTGCTTAGGTAGTGAAAAAAAGGAGATCCAATTTACATTGTACAAAAAAATTAGCAGAGTAGGAGAACTGTAATTTACTGAGCCTTTATTGCGAGAGGGAGGGTTCCTGAGAGTTGAATTGTGGAGCGTCGATGGCGAAGAGCAATACTGGTTATCTTGGCGTCTCCGAGCCAATCTCGTTAAGCGGGCCGACTGAGAAGGATGTCATCCAGACAGCTGAGGTCGAAAAGGTGGGCTGTTTGGATGATAAACCAAGAATTTGCAAAATTTCTGAATCCCTTCTATTTAATATGTTCTGCTGTGTGTTGTTTTTGTTGTCGATCAGTTTCTTGCTGACGCGGGCCTTTATGAGAGCCAGGAGGAGGCTGTCTCACGAGAAGAAGTGTTAGGAAAACTGGACCAGGTTGAAGCATATTTTGTTGATGTGCTTATATTTTGGATTATATAATTTGCCTAGGCCAGTTTCAAGATGATTTGTTGTATGTTCTGGCAGACTGTGAAAGCTTGGATTAAGAAGGCTACTAGGGTGAGCGGTTATGGCGAGCAGTTTGTGGAAGAAGCAAATGCTAAGATATTCACATTTGGTTCATACCGCCTTGGGGTACTCTGTTACACTGTTTCTTCTGTAGTTCTGTTTGTAAAGAAATACTTATTCGTCTGTTGCTAATATAGGCTGTATAAAATGATGGAAGTTCATGCTTTGTGCCTGCTTTATGTTTTCTATTGAATGATGCAAGTGTATTAATCATTAAGCATTTGAATCTTCTATTAATTTTTTGTATGTAGGATCTGATGGTTTCAGTTAGGTTCTTGCTCTATGAAATTGTCTATCCTTGTCACTTAAATTAACTGTTGTGATTTTTCTCGTTTTATTACTTATTGCCCAGGTGCACGGTCCTGGTGCAGATATCGATACACTATGTGTGGGTCCTAGACATGCAACTCGAAATGTAAGAGGATCTATTACTAATTTTCCAAGGGTATTGCTACACTTTCCAAATGTGCCCATCTTTTACAGGACTACTTCTTCCGGTGTCTTCACGATATGCTAGCTGAGATGCCAGAAGTTTCTGAATTGCATCCAGTACCAGATGCTCATGTGCCTGTTCTGGGATTCAAACTTAGTGGTGTGTCTATTGACCTTCTATATGCAAACCTTGCGCATGTGGTGATTCCTGAGGTAAGTTTTGTTTTACACCTTTGCTATGTAAACAATCTTTCAGCATTGCATGCCATATTTTATCTTGTTAATTTTAATAAATGAGTAGAGAATGGAAGCAGTATGCATCCTCAAAAATGAAAGATCGTAAGAATGGAGCTTAACATTTTATCCCCTAGATTTGTTTGGGTAGCGAATTATTTCATGACATTCTTTGATGATATTTGATAGGAATTCCTAATCATGTTACATAATTCCATTTCAGGACCTTGATCTTTCTCAGGACTCCATTCTGCACAATGTTGATGAACAGGCTGTTCGTAGTTTAAATGGGTGTCGAGTCACTGATCAAATCTTACGATTGGTCCCTAACATTCCGGTTTGTGACCATAAGAGTGCCTATTTTTCAAGTAAACATGTTAATAATATTTTATGGATTAAAACCCATTTGTTTTCTCAAATCCAGAGTTTCCGCACAACCTTAAGGTTCATGAGATATTGGGGAAAGCGCCGTGGGGTTTACTCAAATGTATGCTTCTTCTCACTGCAAATGTTTTACAGTATGAACATACATGCATGATCAGGGACGGAGCCAGGAATTTTATATGAGGGGGGCCAATAGAACAAAAGGACATTTGCTTCATTCTAAAAAAATACATTATGTTTCATTTGGTTCAAGCAAGAGTCCTAAATATCAAATGTAACAATATGTTGTTCGGTTGTCTGCGATTTATCTGCCTTGAACTACTAAAATAGCTCCCGTATTGTTTTGGGGTGAAGCAGTACTGTAGTGACATGAGACACAGAATACAAGTAAAGAAAATGAGAGAACTGAAAATATTTAGTGTTTACTTAGGCCGTAATCATCGATGTTTGTTAATATTATTGCACATAAGATCTAGGTGGAGAAAAAAATTGCAGCATGGGGGAGAGCCCTAGCCCCCTGCAAGCTCCGTCCCAGTGCATGATTACATGTTTGCTTTATGGTGTATATGAATATCAGTATTATGATTTATGAATGCATACTCAGAAATTCCTTACATGTTTTAACAAAAGTTTTGTTTTCTGTCCAGGTTATAGGATTTTTGGGTGGCATAAATTGGGCAATTCTTGTTGCTCGTATATGTCAATTGTACCCAAATGCATCACCCAGCATGTTGATATCTCGGTTTTTCAGAGTCTACAGCCAGTGGAAGTGGCCCAATCCAGTTACTCTTTGCCATATCGAGGAGGGTCCTCTTGGCCTCCCTGTTTGGGATCCAAGAAGAAACTTTAGAGATAGGGGTCATCACATGCCCATAATTACACCCGCCTATCCTTGTATGAATTCTAGCTATAACGTATCTATTAGTACTAGGCATGTGATGGTCCAAGAATTCACGCGAGGATACGAGATCTGCCAGGTACTTGTTATTTCAGAATTGTTGGTTATAATTTAACAGCCAATCAGGCATTGACATCGTAACATGTATTTTAGGGCTGCTATATAATGCTGAGGTCAGCGGTAAGATGTTATTGCTGTCTAACAGTGATATATTAATCTTAAGTGCAAACTGTATCCCTTAAAAATACATTGATTTTAATGTAGCATGTGTAATCCTAATGAAAGAACTCCATCACTGTAACTCAGTCTCCAATTTATTAAATATAATTAGTAATGTAGGATCTGTATTTGTTATCTTGAGATTTAGAGTGATCTTATGCAAATTCATTCTATTCTAGAGTTAGTTAACTTCAGTTTATCTGACTAAAACATATAATGTGTGTAATGCCTTTGTAATCGCTGTTAACTTATAATATGAACAGCTTCTTGAGATTATGTGGCTAGTGAGTAGCAACTTGTCTCTATGGAGCCTTTTTAATGTGTATATATATAGATATTTACAGTAAAATGTTTTCAGAGAGAAGTAATCAGACTTAATTTCACTTTGATGACTAACTGTAGGCAATAGTTGAAAATAAAGCATCCTGGGATGATTTATTCGAGCCATATCCATTTTTTGAATTGTATAGAAATTATCTAGAGGTTGATATCACAGCGAGAAATGAAGATGACCTCAGAAATTGGAAAGGCTGGGTAGAATCTCGCCTTCGTACTCTTGTATTGAAGGTGAAAAGCTGAAAGTCAAATTTCATTCTTAATAATATGTGCACTGTGCTGTCTTCTAATATGCACTTTTGGCTGTTGATGCAGTTTGAAAGATATACACATGAGATGCTCCTTGCACATCCTTATCCCAGAGATTTCTCAGATGGATCCAGGCCATTGCATAACTTTTACTTCATGGGTCTTTGGAGAAAACAAACTGTCCAACCTCAAGAAGCTGAGCAATTTGACATCAGAGGAATTGTAAATGAGTTTAAGAGCTCAGTTTGTGCGTATGTACATCGGAGAGAAGGAATGGATATTGAAGTGTCTCATGTAAAAAGAAAAGATATCCCTTTGTTCGTTTTTCCTGATGGAGTGCGCCCTCCTCGTTCTTCCAGAACAGCAGGCAAGAACAGTCGTGCTGTTTCAAGAAATGATGTCTCGGCTGATGGTCAAGTAGGACACCCATTGGACGCTGAGAGTTGGAGTGATCCTCAACCTGCTCCAGATCCTTCTGGTGGCTATCAGTCACCGGAAAGTACCTCTTTGTTGGCCTGTAGTTTATCAAGTAGAGAAACCCAAAATATGTTGAATAAGTATGTGAATCTTCACACAGAATCTGTTGAGCATGAACATCCAGGGCGCCTTCTTGGAAGCACATCTGCTCCTGGGAACAATGCTCTGTGTGATGTAGTCAAGCAACCTAACAGTATGCCATCTAGTTCAAGCAATGGTGGTCCAAAAAATGGGTTGGACTTCTGTTTTGGTAGTTCACGTAAGGAATCAGGGGCGATTGATTCAAATAACCTCGTGAGTTTCTCTCCAGCTGCGTCTGATGAACTTGATGGACTGGTACCACATCAAGCTAAGGCTCATAAAAAACATGCAAACGCTGCTCGTGGATCATCTTTGGAAGGATGTTCTGGAAGGACCCTGGGGCAAACAGGCATTTTGAGTTCCCATGGTAATAATCATGTGAAGCGCAAGGCTGAGGAAGAGCTGGAGGTATATCTTTTCTCTTATGTGAATGTTTTTTTTTAAAAAATTCATACGTATCTAGGATGCTTTTATGGCCTTGAGTACTAGTACTATTTTTCCTCTGTTCTTCCTTGTGAGTTGTAACCTTGCATAGGATACTAAAATCTGTTACTCTGTAATCATGACAACAGATGAATGATAAATTTACTGCTTAACCTTTTGTTTCTTTTTCATGCATAAATGTACATATATGCTGGTAATCTTAAGGAACCTCTTGTCGATGTACAATCACGGCAGATAATTTTGTTTTAGTTATCTAGCTCCTAATGATATTGTAAATAATGCCTTTACACTATTCTTACACGTTCTACCAAATAGTTCAGAAGAGCCAGGATGCAGTGCATGTTTAAGCATTTTGATAGTTTGATATGTACTATGATTCATTTTTATACAATGAAAAGCATTTGATTTAAGAAAAGAAATGAAAGAACTCCCAAAATTGTGTCTCTTTTAACACATCTGTTTGTAGTGTTCTTGAAAGTTCCATATGCGTTATTTTTGCAAACAACATGCTATTTATCTGTTCATTGTTTAGTAGAAAACTTTGTGTTACTGATAACAGTAGATTGTTTTATATCACCTCTTTATATCACCCCAATATATTAAAATGAATGCTAACCTGCATATGATGAGCTGGGTTGCGCTGCATTTAATTGAAATATGTTACTCATTCGATATTATGAATAGAGCTAGGCTGTTCCTCCTCTGGTCCCCTTCTACAACCTCGTACTGATTTATTACCTCTTAATATTTTTGCTCTAAGGATACATGTTGTGATCTCGCTTCTTCCACTATTGTTCGCTTGTTTAGATATTAATTGTGATTTCGTTGTTGTTTTGATGGGGAAAAAGCCACTTGAGCTTGCTGCCCCATTAGTCGGCGCTGCTCCTGCATCAACATCAACTGTCCAAAGAAAACCCCTCAGGTACTCGTTGTACTATCTAATACTATTACGTTGCATGGTCATTCTGTCTCACCACTTGTCTCAAGAGAATCTTTGCAGTATATTGGCAATTCATACTGTTTGTTGGTTTGCCTGCATGCTGCTTGCTGTGTGATGTTATGCTGAAAACAAAATTTCTTGTATTTTTTTAAGGCTGAGATTATCAACTGTGCCACAACCAAAACCAGCTGAAGGAAGTTCCTGAATCCAATGATGGGCCCAAGAGTTAAGATACGGAGGACTTCGTATTTCCTTATATGGAAGCGTCTGTCGTAGGCCAAGGCTTATGACTTGTGTACTGCTGTAAAAACCAAAATTCTGCTGTAATTTTCAAACCTTTTCAACTGTGGCACTTGGGTGTTGCTATCTCGAAATCTTTTCATCTTGCTTGACTGGTGTACTCACCATAAAAATATATGTTACGTAAATATCATTTGTTTGGGAGATTGGAAATAATTGCATCGTTAAACGTCGGTCTTGTGTATAAACTGAACTGATGAACTGGAGAAACTGAATCGAGAACCGACGGCTTGTAAAATTACAACACTCGAGTAGGCAACCGAGCCTGCCATGCCGAACTTTCTCATTAAACGGCTTTCTTTTTGCCAAATGTTAACAGCCCTCAGATTTCCTAGTTTACACGTATTTACCTTGTTTCCACTAGCCAGGCAGAGCAGCATAACGCCAGCGAGGTATCTCCCCCTGTTGTATTTTCAGGACTGTCAATGCATGCTAAGGGTGGTTTACACATCTGTAATCAGCAGTCTCATGGCAAAATAATTAAGGCCGGATCTTATGAGAAAATTTGCTCAAGGGTCGATCACATAACTCAATTTCAGTATTATAGAAAGTGCTCTAGACAAATTCTAGCCTCCTGAATTAAAACGTGGAGTAGCTTGTTCAACTAGAATTTTCAGCAATCAAAGCTATTTTAGGCACCACAACATCTCAAAATAAAGGGAGAGGATGAGTTCTTTGCGTACAGAACAAGGATGCAACAATACATACAGAGCACGGTAACACACTTGCGCAAACTGCATGCTTCGACTTGGTTTAACTTTCCTAGCTTAGTGACCATAAAGTTCACTTCACTGTTCATGTTTGAGGTGACGGTGAGGATTTGCTATTGACGTCTGCTGCCTTTTCTCCTGCAATCTTGTTTTGGTTGTTGTTTGCACCTCGATCATCCACATGAGCCTCATCTTCAACAAGAGATCCAGTGCGCATTAGTTCCTTAACCTTGCGGAATTCATCATAGTGAACACGGCGATGCTCCTTGAAACTCACTGCTGCTTTGTCAGATTCTGAGTCTGCATGAACACCAACATATCACTGTATGTTCAAATAAACATCCTGGACTCTGATGATAATCACTGATTATGTGTAGTGAACAAGCACTAGCTTATTGACCATTATAATAACAATGAAGCATATACTTGTGTATGGCGTCAAAAGAAAACGTACATCAGGATATAAGATAAAACTTACCAACTTAGTAAGAGCTAAGAGTTATGAAAGGTTTATCTAAGCTAGGAAATTCAGAAAAGGTATATGAGTAGTCATTAGTTGGATCACTTACGGACTTCACTACAGGAAGTTGATAGCATTAAATGGAGTTGTATAACTCAACTTGTGAAACTAAATTGAACACTGGTAATTACTGATTTACTCCAAAAACTGAAAATCCTCCTGCAGTAACAGCTATATATTCTCGATTTGTTATCACCACCTTGAACTAGTACTTACCATAATCTTTAAGACTGATCATTCATGCAGTTCACTGAAAAACCAACTAGTTTTTCCACTAGAAAACAAGACACCTTAAATTCTCCCGTTTAAATAGATTCAAATAAAACAGAAAAAATATGATAGCAAACTATTGTTAGCAGAATAATCATATTAAAACAGCAATTTGGCAAGAAGCTAACAACCATCATCATGTTCCATGGCATCTGCTTCATCATCCGAGGATGCCCAATCATCATCCTTTGAATCGCTTTTGCTCGAAGAAGCCACACCATTTAAAGCAGTTAAAATGGCTTCAGCGTTAACAGTCTCATCTAGACACTTGTCAAAAGGACGTGTTGGTGATAGTGACCCTAGAAAGTGAGCAATGAAAAAAATATTCAGCTTTTACACATTATGAGCATTAACAGTGGTCAAATATGATAAGGTACAAGTAACATGACATATACCATCATCTACCATAGGGTGATACGGTGTCTTGGGCTCAGTTATCTTCTGCCTCACTGGCTTGTTTGATTCAATCTCATACAGATTATCCTCATTCCACTTCACACGATGAGAGCTGAAGAAAAAATGTCAGATCAATGGAAGAAATATCAAGCTAATTGAGCTCTAGCTCAGACTTATGCAGCCAGTTCAGTGGTTTTTTTTTCTCCTCAGGATCATAGATCAGGATTTCACCAACAAACAGCGTTTCGTGTGTACAATTAAAACAATATAAAATACTGCAAATGGGACAACAAAAATCATATCAATTTTTCCCAAGACCAAATTCCTGAGAAATCAATAGCTAGGACGTATCTTGTTTAAGCATGCAACAAAGGCAATGCTGTTTTCTGAAGTCTCCAGAGTATCTGTTGTGGACATTAGTACATTGCACATCGGCAATTCGGTGGCAAGACCAATGTCATGCACTTATTGTAGGACTTGCAGCAGCAAGGAAACAGGAGGAGTGTTTTAGGAATAGTATTGTATTAGGAAAATTATAGGACTAAAGGAGTCTAATACGTTAGGAGTTCGTATTGTGTTAGGAAAGGTCAAGGCCTAAGCATCCACTATATAAGGAGGCCATGTATCTATGTTTGAGACGAGCACGAAAGAATCAATCCATGCTCTCCCAAATATTCTCCCATCTCAACCTATGTCTACCCAATCCTCTACAGCCATGTCGTATGGCTATCCTCACCACGGTATTTATCCCGTTGTGAATCAAGGCTCACAACATTTGGTATCAGAGCCGACCACCATGGCTTTCGATGCCGACTCTTTCATGGGAGCAATTCAAGGCTTTCCTTCAACCTATCTTTAACAATCTCGAGATCTTTGCAGAGAAAAAGAGGAAGGCACCAGAGGCTTTTATCAGCTACGGTGGCGCAAGTAATTGTGGCAGTAAAGCAGGAAGCCAAAGCAGCAATGGCGCTAGGCGCACCAGGAGGAGCATTGGCAGCACAGCAAGAAGTGGCACAGAAGCAGTCGAACGCAGCAGAGGCAGCGACCGTGCAGTCTGTGGAATCAGCGGACGGATGTGAAGGAACAGCGGCACTGTCGGGCCCATGCGAAGGAACGGCGGCGGAGACTAGCGAGCACAGCGACGCAGCCATGTGCAGCAGCAGCAGAAGTCCACATTCAGCGCGATGAAGAAACACATGAGCAGTACATAACTTGCAACGTGTATGAGAGCAAAATTTGGCGCATGTAAAGGCGTACATGTACGTGCGTATTCCAGGAAATTATGGAGGCATGCAGGACGAAGGAGCTTATGCCATTTGAAGAGGATCGTGGTGCTACAACAATTAGCAGCAGTGCAGCACCTGCTTGTGCAAGCCATTGTTTTCAAGGGCTCGTTATGATCTAGTGTGATACAGTATCGATGTCAAAACTTCTCGTCTACATGGGGACACCTAGGGCTGCAGCTGTGGCTGCCACCCTGCAGCTTGAGGACAAGCTGCTTGTCCCGAAGTAGTGTTGTGGACATTAGTACATTGCACATCGGCAATTTGGTTGTGACCAGCTGGCCGGCAAGAAGGCCAAGGTCACGCACGTACGGTAGGACTTGCAGCAGCAAGGAAACAGGAGGAGTGGTTTAGGAAATAGTATTGTATTAGGAAGTCTAGGACTAAAGGAGTCTAATACGTTAGGAGTTCGTATTGTGTTAGGAAAGGTCAAGGCCTAAGCATCCACTATATAAGGATGCCATGTATCTATGTTTTGAGTCAAGAAAGAAAGAATCAATGTATTCTCTCCCAAATATTCTCTCATCTCAACCTATGTCAACTCAATCCTCTACAGCCATGCCGTCTGGCTATCCTCAAAAAGGTATTTATCCCGTTGTGAAACAAGGTTCACAACAGTATCATAACAAGCAGGCACCAAATAGGGTATTTCGTATTTGAACGCAAGCCCTTTGACAGATTAGCTCTATTAGTCCTTCCAGTTTTGATATAAAGCCAAGCAAGAGCAACATAGGCAGCAAAAATCAGCGAAATACTATTTGTGAACAACATAGATTCAGTTCTAAACTCTTAACTACTTCGTATTTACTAGGTGGGATCCTAAATTTGGAATCAAAACATTATGTCATGCATTGAACAACACTCTTTTTTCAGGCAATGGCACTGATATTTCACCATCAAAATGGTTCAAGAACATCATATATCTTGAATGGACAACCACCAGATAGGAATCAAAGTTGTCGAGCTATGGACAGACCCGTGGACACTCATGTGTCACACCCTGGCAGGGGTGTCGTGTCACGTGCCATTAGGGGTAGGACTTACTATTTTTTGTTTACTTATGCCCCTTTGTACTTTGGTGGTGTTTACTGGACCTGTTGTCCCAATGCTTTGAGAATAAATTGCAGGAGTATTTTTTTTAAAAAAAAATTGGTTCCCTCTAGAAACATCAGTTTACCATGTCATACTGCAACTTAAAAATGAATTTTATATTCCTCAGGACTTATCAAGCATTTGTGCTGATCCCTCGTTTACAAGTTGGTCTAAAAATTATATAATGCTCCATCCTTATGCTAGTCCTGAGATACGATTGAAACAACCCCAGTCAAATACTGAAGTAGTAACTGAGAGTCTGAAACTGAATAGGTAAACCATGCATACATAAATAAGTCAGTACGCATCATATCTTTCAAACAAGTTTTTATTGATTCAGAGAAGGAGCTAAGGCTACTAACCTCATGCTTTAAGTTTCTGAACCTCCCAGTGATGGAAAATGAATGAAGATCAAGAAATCTTTACACAGCAAATCTGTTGGACGCCAGATAACACTACACGTCTTCTAGGTTTTCCTGTAGAAAAGATTGTCGGAATAAATTTAACAAGATACACATTTTTTGGAATAACTAACTATCAGAAAACTACACATTTGAGCTTGCATTTCCCGAAAGTACACATACTCTGCAGTAACATTTCAAGAAAGCACACATCCATTGGTTCCTATTACATGGACCGAATCCGACATGCAGGACCTACCTGTCAGTCTAATTGACACGTGGGACACCAGACAGCAGCCAAAATCTGTGTCTTTTTGGTCAAATCAAATGTGTAGTTTTTTGGTAGTTTTGACAGAATTTGTGTGCACCAACTATTTATGTAAAACATACATCTTAGATTTAAAAATACCCAAATTTAATACACAATAGTTCAACATGATAATAGGCAAATTGTCTATAGGACAGTGTAAATGGTGGCATTTGCGCATGACACTCCAAAATCGTGGACACACGAACAGCACAGTAGAATTACTGTAATGATATTATAATGGCCACCAAGAGAGCTGAGCGAACTGTCTAATTTGCCTTCCATTGTCCTAGGATTGCTGCTCAAGACCAACCAGTCCTCCCTCGCCTCTGCACCAGCACCCATTGCTGCACAATCACTCTTTGCCGAACTGGTCGCCTTGATCCTCCCGGCGCTCCACTCCCTACACGCGCCTTACGCACTGGTAGGACCTCCTTCCCTAGTGGAAGCCTCCACCTCCAGAGTGAACTTGGCATGTTTGTCCCCTCGCTCTCACTCCTCCACAATTTCTCGCTGCTCGTCCAGTCAGGGTTCCTCTCTGTTGATTCATCAACTTCCTTTGTCAACGCCATCGTGCTATAGGTGCCCCCACACGCAGCTCCATACCGGGAAGGCTAGATCTCGAGCTCAAGGTGCTCGTCTAACTGTTGGGAGTTTTTGGGCAATGACTCTGCCATGAAGGCCAAACATGTCATCGCCAGCGATCAGGATGTTCAATGAAGGGGGCCTTAGTCCGCTGCTGGGCATGCTTGAATCTGGCTCGACGCCATCCATGTGGGAGCATGCCACTGTGGCAATTGAGACCACCACTACAGTGAGGTGAGGTGTGAGAGGCTGATTTGGAGGATTTGGGCTGCAGTGGTGAGCAATTAGGGCGGGGCAACAAGAAATACTCTCCAAAAATATAGGATAAGAGTACTGTAATCGCTACAGTGTGTTGTGGCAGATGGCCACAATTTTGAAGTGTCCTGTAGCCAAACCCCATGATTTTGTAGTATCCCAAGGAAAATTCCACCATTTTACAATCTTCTGTGCCAATTTCGTGCTGATAATAATGAGATGTAAAAATATCATCGATAGGATCATTTCCCCATTTGTTCTTGTCAAAGAAACGCTCCTTTGCCACCAACAGGAAGTGGTTGGCCCAGACCTGCAGATGTGGGGCTCCAGGGGAATCAAGCCCAGTTTGCAACACAAGGAATCATTAGCAACTATGTTATACTGATCTAATAGACCATCCAGCAACTGTCCCAACCAAAGATAAAAATATTTCATGGAACAGCCAGCAGCTGTCCCAAAAACAATACAGCACCATCGTTATGCTTTCTCAGCTATTCTGAGCGGCCGTTCTTTACCAGTGATCCGTGATTCTAAGAATTAGTTTGTGCAGGCTTAGGAGTGGTGAATGCCAACTCCATTGTCAAATGGCAAGCAAGGAATTCACTGATCGTTGTCGACTCGTTCACATCGTATGACTTCAACATCGCAGGCTGTTTCTTACGTGACCAGATACACCAAAATCAAAACTGAAAAATCAAAGATCGTCATCTGTGCTTAAGCATGTCACAGCCAAGCAGGGGTGGATCTAGATGGTGTGCCGGCTGTGCACCCAGAACTTTTAGAGGTTAGTTTGGGTTTAAGTAATCACTGGATGACTAAAAGCTCGTACCTCAAAAACCGATCTCCAAGATTGCGGATGGGGTGGAGAAAGCAGGGACGCGATGAGGTAGAACGGGAACGGCGATGGCGGCGACGCGCGTGAGAGGCAGAGGGGTGAAGCGTCGGCAGTGGTGCTAAGCTTCGGCACGGCGGCAGCTCTGAGGCACAGCGGTGGTGCGCTTTAGGAGAGATTTTAGAGCCGCATCGAGTCGGATTGGAGCTTAAGTAGGTCAAAGCATGGGAGAGATAGGTCAGGTGAGGAAGAGGAAAGGCACGGGCGATGGTGGAGAGGAAAAGTCCGGATGGATTTTGACCGGGGATGGAGAGTAGATATTTGATTTCAGAGAGGATTACGTCGGAACTTCTAGATTATGGCGCTCGTTTCCACCAGTTTCTCCGCCTCCCTAAATCCTTTTTATATTTATACGTAGAGAATCTTTTTTTTTAAATTTATTTATTTTTCTACGCAACTTCCTAAATCTCGTTTCTTATATACTAATCACCTATATTTTATTAATATTATATAGCTAATATAATATTTTCAATGTCTATTTCTTCTAATGGCTAAATTTTTAACGGCTTTATTTTCAATGGCTATATTTCTAACGGTCATATTTTCAACGACTATATTTTTCAGATTTATATATGCAAGTCTATTTGCCTAGTTGCTTCTTCAAGTCATTCACCTTGTTGTTCCTCCTCTACTACCGCAAAATGAGTTGTCGATCTCTCTTGGATTTATCATCATCGTCGTCAGATAATGATGACTGACTCATTCTAACAGTATTACATATAGCACGCAATTTGTCGACGAGGTGTTCCTCGGATAGTAAGTTTGGGCACCCCGGGTCGGGAGACCGAGGTGCTAGGGGAAAACTTGGGGAACGAAGCCAAATATTCATGGGGGCTCTATCCAGCTACCGCCGAAGACAGGGATTCGAGTGAATGCGTAGTAGAAGCGTATATTTTTTCTTTGATATGAGGTGCCAACTTGCCCTTATATAGGCCAAACTGGCTTACAAGTGTAAATACATTGCTACCCCCTAAAAGGTTACAGTCTTTTTCTAGCCTGTGTCACCGTACATCGGCCGAACATGTACTCTCCACCTCGCCGCTACCTACTATATGCGCCGGCATATTCCTAGATTCACCTCGCCGGTACGGCCCTCCTCCGCCCTTGTCTTCCTCTGTGCCCGCGCGTCGTCCATGCCGGACGAACTCGCCTCTCCTTCCTTCCCGTCCTAGCCGAGGCGCCCTCTCACCTCGTCCGTGGCGGCCGACTTGCTCCCTGCACCTGTACCCACGTCGCCTAACTGGGACGACTTTGCGCCGTCCAAAGCCCACCGAAGGTCCCTGCATAACATCGTACTCGTTAAACATAATACGTATAGAGAACAGGGGGTACCTCGGCCCGAGGGCTCGGCCGGACTCCCCCCAACAGCAGCCCCTTGCGGGTGCGAATGGCGAGGAGATCGACGCCGCTCGCGCCCGCATTCATCCTTTAGCGGGAGTCGGAGGGCCCCGGGCGAGGTGCCCCTTTCAACCTTTCCGGCTTCCGGTCTTCTCGCTCGCCTGTTTCCACAAATTCCGCCTCGCGTTGCGGGCCGTAACCGCTCGACCCGTCTGTTCCGCCTCTGCCCGTTACCCTGCCTCGAAGAGCGGACCGCCCCCGGACTATAAATACCCCTTCGCACCTCTACGGCCGTATTGCTCATCCTGCCTACATCTCGCCGCTCCCTGCACCGGGTTCTCGCCAAGATTTGCCGCTCGGACTGGGTCGCGCTCAAACGCCTTAGGGACGACCTCGCGCTGGAACAGGAGAAGGTTGACATGGCGTCCAGCAAAGCCGCCGCGGCTGCGAAGAAGGGGAAGAAGCCGGCCGAGGTCTCCTACACCCGATGGCTCGGGGCGACCCAAGCATCGGACACCACGATATCTCGCCTCAGCGCAGCGGGATGCTTCCCTCTGGGGATGGACAAGCACGGGCCGGCCCTCCCCGAGGAAGGAAGCACACGGGCTACCCCGCCGGAGGGGCATATTGTCGTCTTCGCCGACCAGTTCAGGGCCGGGCTCTCCTTCCCCGCCTCGCCCATAGTCCAGCTCGTCCTGGACCACTTCGGCCTCGAGATCTCGGATCTCAACCCGACCGCCATCTCCCGCCTGGCCATCTTCGAATTTGCGATGAAGTCGATGCGGCTAGACAGCACGGCGGCATGCTTCGCCATGTTCCACGAGCCGGTGATGACGACCTCGGCCATCCACAAAGGCGCTCACTCCCTTTTCGGGACGATCGGCTTCCGAGGATGCCGAGGTTCCGACGCCTCGTACCCGGTGATGGCATTGAAGAATAAATGGAAGAACTGGAAGAACGAGTGGTTTTACTACCGGGTTGGCGACCTCGGCTTTACCGGCAGCAAGGTCGTCCCCGGGTATACCACTCGCACGCCGGTCGCCTCCTCGGCGGACCTGGCGAAACGCGACGCACTGAAGGTGATGAGCCACCAACTGTCGTCGCGCGACTTGGTCGAGGAGTACCTCCTTCTAAGGATCCGGCCCCTCGCCACCGGTTGGAGGATGAAGTGCTCGCCCATCCCCGACGGACAACCTCTCGGGCCTTGTCCCTTCTACGGATACGAGCCGACACAGGGGTATGACCTCGCCCGGGCGGAGCGGGACGTGAATCTCCTCCTGGGGCGGTACTTGCCGTCCGAGGCGGCGGTCGTCTCGAAGATGATCGCAGTTCACCGGAATCGAGCCTGCGAGCTGTTCTAGTGGGAGGTTCCTCCTCGCCCAGATATCGCTCCGTCCGGCGATACCAAGGCGGGAGACAAGAGGAAACGGGCCGCTCCGGCCCCGAAGGCGAAGCCGGTCCCACGGAAGATGAAGCAAAAAAGCCTCACCGCCGAGCTGGCGGACTGGGACGACGACGACGCCGACAGCGACCGTCGCGAGTCGCCCGCTCCTGGTGGGGCGCATACCGAAGAGTCCGATGATGAGGAGGAGTCCGAGGAGTCGCGTGTTGGGAGCGACGAGGAGCCCCCGGCGAAGAAACAAGACGACGTGACGACCAAGGCGGGGCCGGGCGCCGGTAAGGGACCGATGGGCGGCCTCTTTATGGCGATGCACTCAACGGCCGTGGCCCAGGACCGGTTCTCCTAGGAATCGTCCTCCTCGTCCTCGTTCGAAGTCGACATTGGCGAGACCGTCGAAGTCGCTGGGGGCGACGTCGCCGAGGGATCCCTTCAGGACCCCTTGGTTCCCCAGGCGCGGTCGCCTCCCAAGGAACCTCATGCGGGCCAGGCTGTGCCTGAGGGCACGGCGCCGGAGAGCTCGCCTCCGGTGGGGTCGTCCAAGAAGAGCTCGCCCGGGGGCGCGGGTGCCAAGATCGGTCCGGTCGAGGCGTCGACGGCCGAGAGGGCTTCCGCTCTCGATCCTCCAGGCGCCGTGGTGACGGTGCTGTCCTCGTCGTCCCCAAAGGGGAAGACGAGGAGCAGGGGCTCTCTCGAGTCGACTCAACCGTCGCGCCCTCGGGTGAAGTTGTCTGGGCGACTCGGTCCAGACTTCTTTGCCACCTCGCCACTGGAGCTCGACCTCGTGAGCCATCCTGGGGCGAGGCTGTCCGAGGAAGACGTGGTGGCGAGCTTCGCCGGGATGTCGGCCCCCCAGGTCGGAGCGGCGGCTCGGGCCGCGGCGTTGAAGGTAAGCTCGACTGTCCTTGGTTCTTTTGGTGGATGGATACTAACGCCTTTCTTTCAGTGCTTGTTCGTCGTCGAGAAATTGGCACTCCTGGAGGCACGTGCGGCCGACACCGAGGGCCCCTTGGCCGAGGAGCGGGCCCGTACGACCGACGTTCTGCACGCCCTAAAGGTTGAAGGGGAGAAATCGGCCGCGCTCGCCACGCGCCTGGACGAGAAATCCTCCGAGGTAGAGCTTTTAAAGAAAAAATTGACGGAGATGGAGGGGGAACTCGCCATCGAGCGTGTAGAGGCCGAGGCGGCGAAGAAGCATGCTTCTGAGGCGGAGCAGTCGCTCGCGTCCGAGCGAGGAAAGGCCGAGGCGGCGGCAACGTTGCTCGCCTTGGAGGAGAAAAATTCTGCCTCGGCCCGGAGGGAAGTCGAGCAGCTCCGCGCCGACCTCGCCCTGGTGCATGAGAGGCTCGGCTTCCTCGCTGACCGAGACTCCCGGACCTACCGACTCGTGTCCGGGCTCTGTCACGCGGCGCATGTGACGACCGACGTGGTCGGGCTCGACGTCACCCCCTTCAGCTGCGATGACGCGGAGGCCTACACCGAGGAAGGCATAAAGTGGGCCACTCGGGTCTGCCACGACACCCATCTGGCGACCCTACACTTTGCCCAAGACAACACTCGGGCTACCGCAGAGCTTCTGCTCGGGTGCTCCTTCCTGGCGACTCGCTCCGCGCCCTCCGTCTTCTCGCTCCAGGCTATGTCGCCCCGAAGACGGCCGAGGTGGTTGGGGTTCGGGACAAGTTCAAGGGCGAGGCTGAAGCCTTCATGTCTTCGGTATGGAGTTCGCGCAAGAAGGGGCAGAAGTACGTGGAGGGGATTCAGAAGTCCCGGAAGCGGCCGAGCGTGGGGGCGAGCTCGAAGAGCGCGGAAGGCACCTCGGGCGGAAGGCCGGCCACGTCGTCTCCGCCGGCAAAGGTTTAAAGTTCGCCTTTGGCGCCGGTTAACAAACGTCTTTTCCTTTTTGTCGCTGCGTCGACGTACTCGCCGCTTGTGGCGCTTTTGTGAACTCGCCGTGTGGCGTAAAGTTTTTTGGTTAAGTCATGAGTTGGCGATGTTCATTTTTATCGTGCTTGTTTGCAGACTACGTCGTCGCGACATAAGTTGCCCGCCGGGCGACGCGGTTCTCACCCTTTTGTGGCGATGTCACATAAGCACTGCTTGGCCGCCCTGCCGGCTACTCGGAGGGAGGACGATGGACCTGGGGAATCCGTGGAGGATGTCGCCTTGGGGCCCGTCGCAGCTCGGAGAAGTGGCTTGCTCGTCGTGGTCAGCGATGAAGTCGAGGGTGGTGATTCGGCTGAAGCCCAAGGGGACGAGGACCTGATTCTTTTGGCCCTTGCCGTCGAACTGTCCAATGACGCCGAGTAGGATTGTTTTGATGTTTAGTTCGCGCCGGATTCTGGGACGTTTCTTCCGACTTAGTAGTTTTTTTCGTTGCGCCAGACGCGACTTGTAACCCAACGTGGACCGAAGGGGAGCCTTCCCCTACCTAAATAAAGGGGCGACCGCGAAGTAGTCGCGGTCGCCCCGCTTTGTAACCGTGCATCCGATTATTCACTTGTTTGTTTTTATACGATGGGCGAGGTGCTTCTTGTTTGGACGGGTCGCGAGGTAATGTAGGGCCGTCGAATATCTTGTCGAAAACGACGCCGCTGGTTTGGTCGAGGTGGTCGACCCTCCTGGATTCTTTAGAGCGTGGCTACAATCTTAAAGGCGCGGTGCCAAGTCAAAACGACGCCGCTGGTTAGGTCGAGGTGGTCGACCCTCCTGGAATCTTTAGAGCGTGGCTACAATCTTAATGGCGCGGTGCCAAGTCGAGGCGCGGCGCGGGGCCGTGTCGCCTCTAGGTCGGGGCGCGGCGCGGGGCCGTGTCGCCTCTAGGTCGGGGCGCAGCGCGGAGCCGTGTCGCCGTTAGGTCGAGGCGCGGCGTGAGGCCGTGTCGCCACTAAGTCGAGGCGCGGCGCGGAGCCGTGTCGCCGTTAGGTCGAGGCGCGGCGTGAGGCCGTGTCGCCACTAAGTCGAGGCGCGGCGCGGAGCCGTGTCGCCGTTAGGTCGAGGCGCGGCGTGAGGCCGTGTCGCCATTAGGTCGAGGCGCGGCGCAGAGCCGTGTCGTCGTTAGGTCAAGGCGCGGCGCGGGGCCGTGTCGCCAATTACGAACATAACAAGCTGTTGACATTGTCTTAACCAAAAAATACGGTTGTTTACAAGGACGACGTCCTTTTTAGCTGGCGCAGCAGTAGTTTGTCACGGGGCGAGATCAGATGTAGTACTTCCTGAGGTTGTCGCTGTTCCAGCTGTGCTTGAGGACGACTCCGTCTAGGTCCTTCAGGCGGAACGACGATGGCCGAGACGAGGAGACGACTTCGTACGGGCCTTCCCACTTGGAGGCGATTGGGAGGCGAGCTTGCCATCGGCTTCAGGATTGAGCTTCCTTTTGAGCACTAGATCGCCCACTTTTATTGGCCTTGGCTTCACCGCCTTGTTGTAGTGTCTCGCCGTAGCGGTTTGGTACTGGTCAATGTGGAGGGCGGCGCCGTGTCGGACCTCGTCGAGCCCCTCGAGCGATGTGAGGTGATTATCGTTATCTGGTGACTCGTGCACACGAAGGGATTCCAGCTCGACTTCGGCCGGGGTGACGGCTTCTTCGCCGAACAACAGTTTGAACGGGGTGTGGCCCGTCGCCCGGCTGACCGAGGTGCGAGACGACCATAAGACATTAGGGAGCTCGTCCGCCCATTTCCCGGCAGGAAGCTCGAACATGCGCCGGCGTAGGCCTGATAGGATGATGCCATTTGCCCTTTCTACTGCCCCGTTAGCTTGGGGTTGGCGACCGAAGCGAAGCAAAGCTTGATGCCGAGGCCGGAACAGAATGTTCTAAAGTTCACCGCGTCGAACTGCGTCCCGTTGTCCACCGTGAGCTCACGTGGGAGGCCGAACCGACAGATGAGATTTTTTCAGACGAACTTCTGCACAGCGGCCGAGGTGATCTTTGTCAATGGTTCTGCCTCTATCCACTTGGAGAAGTAATCCAGGGCGACGACGACGAATCTGGCACCTCGGCTTGCCGTTTTGAAGGGGCCGATGAGGTCCACTCCCCAGCGGGCCAGGGGCCACGAGGGGGATGGGCTGCAGTGCCGACGCTAGTCTGTTAGTGCCTCGGCCCATCCACTGGCAAGCCAGACAGTGCCGTACCAACGTCTGAGCGTCGGTCAACGCTGTAGGCCAGTAGAAAACCGGCGCGGTAAGCTTTGGCGATTAGGGACCGCGGGGCGAGGTGCGAACCGCAGAGCCCCTGGTGGATCTCCTTGAGCAGGTTCCGCCCTTCTTCAAGTGCGAGGCATCTCAGGAACGGGGCGCATACCCCCCGCTTGTAGAGCGAGCCCTTGTGGACGATGAAACTCCGAGCGCGCGCGGCGAGGTGTCGTGCTTTGGCTGGGTCCTCGGGTTCCTTCTCTGAAACGAGGTAGTCTTCGATCGGGGTCCTCCAGTCTTCAGGCGAGGCGGTGTTGACAGCGGATCCCGCTTCGGGCGAGATGGTGTTGACGTCGGACACGGCCTCGGCCGAGGCGAATGACAGGGTCTCGCTCCAGGAGGCGGGGTAGTGCCACCGCTCGCCGCCCGGGCCAGGAGATCGGCCTCGACGTTGTCCCCGCGCGGGATGCTCTGGATCGTGATCCTGCTGAAGTGTTTCTCGACCGCCCTTACTGCCGCCAAGTACTTCATCATCTCCGGGTCCTTTGCCTGGTAGTCTTTTCCGACCTGCCTGGCGACCAATTGCGAGTCGCTTCGGACGAGTAGTCGGCGCGCCCCGGCCGCGCGTGCCTTGCGGAGGCTGAGCAGAAGGGCCTCGTATTTGGCGGCATTGTTTGTTGTTTTGAAATTTAGGTGGGCCGAGTATAGCATCTTTGCTCCCCCTGGTGATATCAGAACCGCACCGGCCCCAGCTCCCTACGCACACCAAGAACCGTCGATGTACAGCGTCCAGACAGGGTCGCCCGCAGAAGGTTCGGAATCGGGGCGGGGTACCCACTCGACGATGAAGTCGGCAAGTACCTGAGACTTGATGGCGGTTCTGGGAAGAAACTCGATTGTGAACGGGGCGATCTCGGCTGCCCACTTGCTGACTCAGCCGGTGGCCTCACGGTTGCGGAACATCTCGCCAATTGGGAACGATGTTGGGACCCGGATTGAGTGGGCCATAAAGTAGTGGCAAAGCTTTCGGGAGGCCATGATCAGTGCGTATGTCAGCTTCTCGAGCTCGGTGTAGCATAGCTTCGCTCCTTGTAATGACTTGGAGACATAGTAGACCGGGTTCTGGGTTCGGGCTTGCTCCCTGACTAGGACGGCGCTGACGGCCGAGGCCGTTGCGGCGAGATACAGCAGAAGGACGTCCCCCGGGGACGGGCTTTGGAGCAGAGGAGGCGAGGCGAGGTACTGCTTGAGGTTCTCGAAGGTGAGCTGGCACTCCTCCGTCCATTCGAACTTCCCGAAGCCCCTCAGGGCTTTGAAGAACGGGAGCCCCTTTTCGGCGGAGCGAGACACGAACCTCCCCAAGGAGGTGAGTTGGCCTGCCAGCTTCTGTACTTGCTTGGTCGTGGCGGGCGGGCTCATGCCAAGGATTGCTTGTATCTTCTTTGGGTTGGCCTCTATTCCCCGCTTGGAGATGAGGAAACCCAGCAGCTTCCTAGCGCGCACGCCGAAGACGCATTTTTCCGGGTTCAGACGCATGTCAGACCTGCGCAGGTTGCAGAAGGTCTCCCGTACGTCGGCCGCGTGCGTCTGGGCGAGGGTGCTTTTTATGACGACGTCGTCCACGTACGCCTCGACGTTGCGGCCGACTTGATCGCGCAAGGTTTTTTCCGATCAGCCGGGCGAACGTCGCCCCTGCATTCTTGAGGCCGAACTGCATTCGCACGTAACAAAATGTTCCACTCAGGGTGATGAAGCTTGTCTTCTCCTCGTCCTCCTGGGCCATCCACACCTGATGGTACCCTGAGTAGGCGTCTAGAAAGCTCATGAGTTCGCAGCCGGACATGGCATCCACGAGTTGGTCGATACGGGGGAGAGGGAAGTCATCCTTTGGGCACGCCTTGTTAAGGTCGGTGTAGTCGACGCACATGCGCCACTGCCCGTTTGCCTTCTTGACAAGGACCGGGTTCGCCAGCCATTCTGGGTGCAGGACCTCGCGAATGACCCCGGCCTTGAGCAGCTTGGCGACTTGTTCGCGGGCGCCCAGCTGTCGGTCGGCCGACATCTTCCTTAGCCGCTGCTTGACAGGACGAGCCCCTGGCCTGACTTGCAGCTTGTGCTCGATTATGCTACGGGGGACCCCCGGCAGATCTTCAGGTTCCCAGGCGAATATGTCTGCATTTTCCCGCAGAACGAGGAGGAGGGCCTGCTCCGCCTCGTCCGGGAGGTCGGCCCCGACCACGACGGTCTTGCGAGGCTCGTCTTCGGATAACAGGACAGACCGAGTTTCCCCGTCCGGCCTGGGTTTGGGGATCCACCACCCCGTGGTAGAAGACATGAACTGGTCGGGGGCGAGGTCGATGTCGAGGACTTTGCCTGGCATAGGCGAGGCAGCTCCACGGGGGTCAGTGCGTGACGTCTCGGTCGCCGGGACGACGTCGTGAACGTATCTGATGGTTGCAGACTGCTCGATGCGGCGGGACAGGGCTTGGTCGCCGTGGATCGTCACGACTCCAGCGGGCGCGGGGATCTTCATGCATAAGTAGGCGTGGTGAGGGATTGCCCTGAACTTATTGAGCGCCAGTCGCCCGAGGATCACATTGTACTGGTAAGGCATGTCGACGACGTCGAAGAGCGCGGTCTCGGCGCGGGAGAGCCCGTCGCCGCGGAACTCTATCGGGAGTTCGATTCGCCCGAGGGCCCTGATCGGCTCGCCGCCAAAGCCGAGGAGGGGGATTCCGGGGGGTTGCAAGCATGATCGCGGGATGCCCATTTCGTCCAAGGCGGAGGCGAACAGGATGTCCGCCGAGCTGCCTCCATCAATGAAGACGCGTCGCACTTCTACCTCGGTGATGAGGGCCGAGATGACCAGGGCATCGTGGTGTGGGAGGACCACGCCCACAGCATCCTCTGGGCCGAACGTGATCGGGGTGTTTGTCTAGGCGGGGAGCTCGGTCGGCGGATACGCGCCGATGTGCTGGACCCGGCGAACGTATTCCTTGCGCTGGCGCTTCGACGGGAAAGTGCAGGCACTCCCGCCGGTAATTGTGTGGGACGACACGACGCGGTCCATGGCCGTCGGGTGGGGAGCCATGCCGAGGGGATGGTGGAGGAAGCTCAAGCGGGGCCTCGCCCCGCGGTTCTTGGTTACGCCGCTCGCCCTCCGCCCGAGGCGCGTCGCCTCGCGCTCGGGCGACGACCTCGCATTCGTCTGTGGAATGCGAGCAGAGCTTGTGAAGCTCGCAGTACTTTCGTCGGGGCCCTCTTGGGCGAGGTGGCTCTCGTGGGCGAGGTCCCGGGGCTCCTCGGCCTAGCCCTGGTCGGGCATAGGGCTCCCTTCCGTGGCGGCGCGGGGGTTCGCGAGGCGGGGAGCGGGCGATCTGCCGCCTTTGGCTTTCTCGTGGTCGTCCCTCATCCGACACGTGATGTATCTCGTGGCGCCTCGGTCGTCGCCGCTCGGCCTCAGTCTTCTCCGCTTTCCAGGTACGCCTGCGACACCCTGGCCTCTTCCCTTCACAGAATCTGCCCTTCTTCGACTCGGGCGTACACCTCCATGACGTCGTACAGCTGCTCGACGCGGGAGGGGCGCTTCCTCTCAAGCTTGTCGGCCAGGGCCTCGTTGTTGATGCCTCGCCTCGCCGCCTCGTAGATCGTCTGCTCCGCGACCCCCTTCACTTGGCATTGGACCTCGAAAAAGCTGTGTTGGAAAGCGCGGATAGTCTCGCCCGATCGCTGCCTGAGGTTGCTGAGGTCCGTCGAGGTCATTTCCTTGTTTTGGCACCCTGGAAGTGCCCGTGTAACTTGTCCCGGGAGTTGTTCCCACGAGTAGATTGTGTGAGGCTCCAGGCCGAGGTACCATGCCTGAGCGATGTCGGTGAGGGCGAGGAGCAGGCTTTTTGCCATAATGGCCTCGCCGCCGCCCGAGGCCATCACGGCCGCCTCGTACACCCTCGTGTACAGGACCGGATCCGTCGTGCCCGCGTACTTCGGGAGGTCGGCGGGACGGAACTTGGGCGGGAACGGGACCGCCATGAGCCCTGGGCTCAGCGGGCTCGCCAAGGTCGTGAGGTCGACGACCTCGACGCGCCCCGTCCGCTCCTGCTCCTCGTGCGCTTTGTCCGGGCGCTGGGTACTCGCGCCTGGGCCCGCATTGCCGTCGTGCGTCGCATCCTGAGCGACCTGCTGGTTCCGAAGCACGGTCGTCCTAAGGCGCGCCGCCTCGCGGTCCGCCTCGCCCATATATGCGGCCGCCCGGGCCCGTGCTGCGTCCAGATCCTTGAGGAGGGACTCGGCCGCCGAGGAGGGGGCGAGTACCTCCACTCGGACGGCAGCCTGGTCGGCGGCCAGCTGACGACGCAGCCCCTCCGCGGCGGAAGTCTCCGGCGGGGGCGGGGGGGTCGCCAGAGCGCGCGTGGCTTCGAGCTGGGCTCGATAAAGGTCGGCCATCTGCTGAGACTGAGAGTGCGCTTTTAGGGCTTCCAGCTCCGCTGCCCGGAGGCGCGCCTGCAACACCGCCGAGTTTCTCGCCGCTTCGTCGGCCTGTTGGCGCAGGTCCTCCACCTCGTCCGCCAGGGTCCGCCCACCCGAGGCCCCCGCCGGAGGCGGCACTCGTGCCTCGGGGGGCGGGACGGCAGCCTGCGACCCGCCGTCAGCCGCGACGCCGGAGGTGAGCTCGCCGGACGGTCGGGACCGCCCAGAACGGCCCTTGCTGTTTCCACGTTCGTCTCGCCCTCGGCCGTGGGAGGAGGGAGCTGGACCCCGCGCTTGCCGCTCGCCGCCGCCTTCCGCCTAGTCGTGGTCGCGCCCTTCTTCGGTTGAGGCGGCATGATGGAGACCCGCTTCAAGAAGTACTTCGCCCCTTCGTCCCCACGGTCGGCGCCAACTGTCGACGAGGTGTTCCTCGGACAGTAAGTTTGGGCACCCCGGGTCGGGAGACCGAGGTGCTAGGGGAAGACTTGGGGAACGAAGCCAAATATTCACGGGGGCTCTGTCCAGCTACCGCCGAAGACAGGGATTCGAGTGAATGCGTAGTAGAAGCGTATATTTTTTCTTTGATATGAGGTGCCACTTGCCCTTATATAGGCCAAACTAGCTTACAAGTGTAAATACATTGCTACCCCCTAAAAGGTTACAGTCTTTTTCTAGCCTGTGTCACCGTACATCGGCCGAACATGTACTCTCCACCTCGCCGCTACCTACTATATGCGCCGGCATATTCCTAGATTCGCCTCGCCGGTACGGCCCTCCTCCGCCCTTGTCTTCCTCCGTGCCCGCGCGTCGTCCGTGCCGGACGAACTCGCCTCTCCTTCCTTCCCGTCCTAGCCGAGGCGCCCTCTCACCTCGTCCATGGCGGCCGACTTGCTCCCTGCACCTGTACCCACGTCGCCTAACTGGGACGACTTTGCGCCGTCCAAAGCCCACCGAAGGTCCCTGCATAACATCGTACTCGTTAAACATAATACGTATAGAGAACAGGCGGTACCTCTGCCCGAGGGCTCGGCCGGACTCCCCCAACAGCAGCCCCTTGCGGGTGCGAATGGCGAGGAGATCGACGCCGCTCGCGCCCGCATTCATCCTTTAGCGGGAGTCGGAGGGCCCCGGGCGAGGTGCCCCTTTCAACCTTCCCGGCTTCCGGTCTTCTCGCTCGCCTGTTTCCACAAATTCCGCCTCGTGTTGCGGGCCGTAACCGCTCGACCCGTCTGTTCCGCCTCTGCCCGTTACCTTGCCTCGAAGAGCGGACCGCCCCCGGACTATAAATACCCCTTCGCACCTTGAAGTTGTCTGAAGAGTTCCAGGCAGATAGCCAGAAGGGACAAGGGCTAGCCAGGAGGAACAAGCACCCGCATTACCTCGGCACCTTAGGGTACGTCGGTGCTAAGAAGAAGTGGGCAAAGGAGGATGAGGAAGCAGAGAAGCACAGACAGCAGCCGGTGTTCTCGGATTTTAGCAACAGCCGCATCCGGGACTGGTGCAGAGCGAGGACGAAGGTGGATCCTCGTGGTCAACACGTGTGGAGAAACCTTGAGGACGAGGAGGTCTATCAGAGAATGGTGGGGCTGAACGAGCAGGCATCTCAAGGCTCGTTTGTGCCAAGTCGGGAGAAAGACATACTCTCTGAGGGCATCGGCACTAGGGAGCCCTATGGATGCACCAGGGGTTTCGGTAATCTGGCAACATGGAGCAAATCCTTCACTGGGGACACGCAGGAGGCACGTCGGCAGAGGAAGAGAGCAAGAGCCGAGCAGATGAAAGTGGAGATACAGTCGCCCCTTGAGGCACAATTTGAGGAAAGAATGAGGGCGATGGAGGAGAGGCTTTCAGCACAGTACCTGCAAGACAGGGCGCCAGTCGCAATTAGCCCGGGTGCCCGCCGTAGTAACTGTGCCTCGGGTGCGGAGGATTGTTCTCCCATCGACCAAATTGGGGGTCCGACGCGGTGCAAGATGCAGATACAGTTCGCTACGATGAACTTCTCAATGGACGCCGCGTACGGTCAGGTGTGGCCATCTACTCCTAGAACGGTGATACACGGTGTCCCGTTAACGCCAGGCTTCGCGCGAGTGCAGGTCGAGTCAATCAACCCGACCTTCGCTAACTGTCCCTTGCCGAACGCGTGAGAATCTGATGAGATGCAGACATTAAGCGACGCGGTCGGGTCGTTCGTCCAGTGGCCGAAGAAGGACATAGTCCTCGAATCAGCACCGAGCGCACCATCTGTTCCTTCATGCTCGCCGGTTCAAGGGATGCTGAGGTTTTCACCGGTGCTTGCTCTATCTCCGCCGGGGGTTTCGAGGCAGCTTGCCCTTCCTCAGCCAGTGCCGATAGTGCCACATGTGGAGGCCCTTCCTCAACTCCCGATAGTACCAGCAGTGGAGAGCTCACGGCCAAGCCATATTCCAACGAAGAGTCAAGGGGTCACATCCAAGCTGAAAGTATACAGAGCCAAGAAATCTGCTTCAAAACTGGCTAATGATATTGAATATCCTTTAGCGGAGCTAGCTCACCAGCACGTTGCGGGACAACCTATGGTGGACGCTGACGTGAACCTAGGCATAGCCTGCCGGAAGCTCCATGATCATTACCTCGAGATGTCGAACAGGCTGTTCCCAGATACAAGAGTCGGCCTCATGGTCTTCTTCAAGGAGGAGCATTTCAAGCACCGTACCGGATATATGTTTCCCGTGGAATTCACGGACATCTTCAACATGATGCACTTCCGTGAGCTGGACGCCAGTCTCATGAGATGCTTCACGCTGTAAGTCCTTACAACACAGCACCGTTTTGTTTTATCACCGCTAAGTGCCTGCAATATAACTCGTTCTTCTCCTATACTCAGATACATGCTTGATCTGAGCGAAAGAAGAAAGATGAAGAACTCCGTGGGGTTCGGCGACCCACATTTAATCTCGGCCCAAAGCATCGCGGCAAATAGGAGCATGGTGCGGGATTACGTCGTTTACTCCATGAGTACTCCGCACGAGATCACATCCAGGTTACCTATAACATCGGGTAAGCCACATCCTTTACAAATTCTCATGGTTCGACGGCTAAACATGTAATAACTTTGTATCGTATAACCAGGGGCCATTGGATCCTCCTCGTGATCGTGCCGAAATAGAATAAGGTATATTACCTTGATTCCATGAGGCGTAGCATTGACGAGCGCAAGCAAGGGTACGTGGACATCATGCATCGACTCGACGAGTGAGTACCAAAACTTTCGACTTCGTCCATACCTATTCTTTCTTCTTCATAAAGGAAAAGATAGTTCGATGCTAATTGTTTTGAATCACCTAGAGCATTTGACACGTACGTCAAACAAGGAGAGAGGCACAAGGAAGTCAAGGAAGGAGTGCCTGTCGAGTTACGGCATGATTCCAAGTTTAAGGTATTCCGTAATGTCCTTGACTCCTCTAACTAATGCTATCATACTTCTGCCCTCTATACCTAATCGATATCCCTTTTGTAGTGCCGGCAACAACCTGAAGGGACCGACCTCTGTGGGTATTACGTGTGTTTCCACATGCTAGTCCTTTGCAGCAACCTAAAGTACGGTGATCTAGCGGTACGAAACCATCGCCACTACTAATGTCTAGTGTTTAATCATGCTATTCGCCATGAGTGTAAGCCTCATGTTTTCAGGGAGGGGTGAAAACCATGGCAATCAAACAGTTGGAAGATATGGACCTCGCCCAGATCCGGTCGCACATCGCTAGCTTCCTAAATAACGAGGTCATTAGTCCCCAAGGATGCTTCAGTTTCCCGGCGGCAAGCTAAGAACTTAGGATTACGATTAGTTAGATCATTACTTAGGTTTCTAGTTAGGTCATTAGTTACTTCATTAACGTCTACAATCAAACTTTGTAATTATCTATCCAACTTGTGGTTTCAAATGATAAGCACTTGATGTTTTTAAATGTCTTGTTCATTTTTCCTCTCACACTACTGCAGATAGACCCTCTCCTGAACCCCCTCCACTGACGGGCATAAAAAGGTCCGTCGCTGGAGGGGAACTCCACCGACGGACGCAAAATAGCCCGTCAGCGGAGAACGCAGCAAAGAAGAAGGTGAGGAACACCACTGACGGGCTCCAAAACAGCCTGTCAGTGGAGATGAGCATGAGGTGGGATAGATGACGCGTCATTTCTACTGACGGTCTCTTGTTAAGAGCCCGTCAGTGAAGATGACATCTCCACTGACGGGCAACTATTTGGCCCGTAAGTGAAAGGGTGAACATATGACGTGCCAGTTCACTGACGGTCTCTTATATTCTGCCCGTCAGTGGATATTTTGTCTTCACTGACGGCGGTCTTTCCCGTCCGTCAGCGATATTTGTTGCTTACGTTGCTGATGAATCACTGACGGTGACCTTTTAAGGGCCCGTCAGTGGTGCTATTTACTATAAAAACAGAGCACGACCTCGCTGCTGGCCAGTGCTCGCGCGCCAACCGGCCAGCAGCGAGCGCCGCCGTCCCACAAGCTGCTGCCGCCGCCGCCGCTGCCCCCCCTTCCCCCTCCCAACCCACAACCATTTCTTCCCTCTCCCCAACCCTCATCCTAAGCTCTAGAGGGACTAGATCTAGATCTAGATCTAGATCTAGATTTTGCTCCTCCTCTCACTCTCTCCCTCCTCCTCATCCTCTCACTCTCTCCCTCCTCATCCTCTCACTCTCTCCCACCCTCCTCATACTCTCACTCTCTCCCTCCTCCTCATCCTCTCACTCTCTCCCACCCTCCTCCTCATCCATATTTCTAGCTCTCTCTCATTCTCTCTCCCATTCTCTCTCCTCCTCTCACTCCCACTCTCTCCATTATCATTTCTCACCAAAAAGATCGCTAGCGCTCGGTAATAATGCTCGCCAGTGTTCTTTTCATGTCGTATATGTATTTGATGTGATTTTTGGTTATCGAACTGATTAGTTTCGTGTCGTAGGTGTTGATCGATGGATCGCAGCTGGATGTACGACAACCGGGCGACAGAGAGTTGGGCTATGGCTTTGAACGAGTTTCTTGATGTCGCCGAACGAGATATGAGGACAAAAGGTGGCACGAAGATTTGCTGTCCATGTCGCGATTGCAAAAATTTGGTAATGTTCGATACGAGAGGGAGGGTGACGGTACACCTGGCGCTGAAGGGTTTCATGTCAGGCTATACACGTTGGACAAGTCACGGCGAGGAGGAGGAAGATCAGGTGTTACGGCAAGATGCCGAACACGGAGATGACGAAGAAGACGAGGGGAGTATCGAACCTGACGCCGAAGGAGAAACGGGAAACAATTTGGCCGATATGGTGCAGGATGTTCACATGGTGGAGCAGGTGGTGATAGATCCCGAGGATGAAAGAGAGGCTGCTAAGTTCTCGAGACTAGTTGAAGACTCACAAATCCCGTTGTATACCGGTTCCGATCCAGAGCACACGCGTCTGTCGGTCACGCTGGAACTTCTAAGGATCAAGGCAGCCCACAACTGTCCGGACGAAGGCTTCGATGAGACACTGGCTTTTCTTGCAAAAGTTTTTCCGAAAAACAACTTGCTGCCCACGAGCACCGAAGAAGCCAAGAAGGTTGTCTGCCCTCTTGGGTTAGAGGTGCAGAGGTTCCATGCATGTCCGAATGACTGCTTTATTTACCGCAAAGAGCACGAGAAGCTGTACAAGTGTCCCACGTGCAACACGTCCAGATTCAAGAGGGGTAGAAAGCAAGCCGATGATGAGGACCCAGTGAAGAGTGGCGCTCCAGCAAAGGTTGTATGGTATCTTCCGGTCCTTCCCCGTTTGAATCGTTTATTCGCTAACAAGAAGGAGGCAAAGCTGCTACGTTGGCACGCCGAGGGGCGGAAAACTGATGATGGAGTGATGAGACACCCTGCTGATGCTTCACAGTGGAGGGCAATCGACGCCCAATACGATGATTTCGGAAAAGATCCGAGGAATATCAGGTTCGGTATGAGTACGGACGGGATCAATCCATTCGGCAACATGAGCAGCAGACACAGCACTTGGCACGTGGTTCTATGGATGTACAACCTTCCTCCATGGCTGTGCATGAAACGAAAGTACATACACCTCTGTATTCTCATACAAGGGCCGAAGCAACCTGGGAACGATCTGAACATGTATCAACAATTATTGTTCGAAGAACTAGCTACACTGTGGGAACCAGGGGCCCAGGTCTGGGACGCATACGAAGAAGAGTACTTCAATCTGAAAGCGCTGTTGTTCACGACGGTCCAAGACTACCCCGCGTACGGATATCAGTCCTGCCAGTGTGTTCATGGGTACAAAGGATGTGTGAAGTGTTTGGAGTGTACTACAAGTTTACACCTAAAGGGATCCAAAAAAATCGTGTTCATGGGCCACCGAAGGTGGCTGAAACAGAACGACCCATGGAGGCAAGAGAAGGAATTGTTTGACAATACTGTTGAGGTCCGTTCGGCGCCTCGGGAGAAGACCGGGGTGGAAATCTATGACATCGTGAACACGATGCCCCCTGTTACGCCCGGTAAGACACAACCGTCTGTTCCCATGCAGGACGGCGTATGGAAAAGGAAATCCGTATTCTGGGATTTGCCTTACTGGAGATTCCTAAGCACACGTCACAGCATAGACGTCATGCATGTTGAAAAAAACGTGTGCGAGAGCTTGCTTGGTATCCTGCTCAACATTTCAGAAAAGACAAAAGATGGACCGAAGGCACGAGCTGACATGGAATTCTTGGGTATAAGAAAGAAGCTGTGGGCTACGAAGCGAACGACCAAGTTGGGGACGGGTGCAGTCAGAATCAAGACGGACTGTCCCGCTGCTTGTTACACTCTCAGCAAAAAAGAGATCGTTAGCTTTTTGGAGTGCCTCTAAGGTGTCAAAGTTTCTTCCGGTTACTCGGCAAACATCGGGAGAATAGTTGACATGAAGAGTCACCGAGTAATTGGTATGAAGTCCCATGACTGCCACGTGATGATGACGCAGATACTTCCTGTTGCAATCAGAGGTCTCATGGAGCCGGAGGTCCGCAAGACAGTCTTGAATCTTTGTAACTTCTTCAACACGATATCTCAGAAGTCGATCTCCGTTACGCGTTGCCACAAGCTGCAGGAGGAGATCATTGTCATACTGTGCGAACTTGAGATGTACTTCCCTCCAGCATTCTTCGATATCATGGTACATCTCATGATCCATATCGTCCCGGAGATATTGGACCTAGGTCCCGTGTTCCTACACAACATGTACCCGTTGGAAAGGTACAATGGGGTTGTGAAGCGCTACGTTCGTAACAGGTCACAACCAGAAGGTAGCATCATCCAAGGCTATGTTGCCGAAGAGTGTGTCGAGTTCTGCACTAATTACTTGGCTGATCAAAAGTCCATAGGTGTTCCTGTTTCACGGCACATGGGAAGGCTCGATGGTGAAGGCCATGCACGCGGACAAAGGCCTTTACATGTCTACAATTCAGTACCCAGTAGGTCAGATGACTATGACAGAGCACATCTCGTGGTCTTGCAACACCTGACGGTGGTGCATCCCTATCTTTGGATGCACATGGTAAAGCTTAAAAAAGAGAACCCGAAGAAGGGAGAAGCGTGGCTCTCGAAAGAGCACAATGGAAAGTTCGCAACATGGCTAAAGAACTACTGGTATGAAAGGCCTCCGACAAATTTCGAAGAAGAGACGGTCAAAATGCTGTCACAAGAACCTGCGAGCAAGGTCCTGACATTTCAAGCATACGATATCAACGGATACACATTCTATACGGAGGCTCAAGACAGGAAAAGCACGTATCAGAACAGTGGGGTGACGATGGAGGCTAAAACCGGTAACCGTAAGGACATATACTACGGTGTTATCGAAGAAATTTGGGAACTGGACTACACCGTCACAAAGATCCCCATGTTTCGTGTCAGATGGGCAAAAAATATCCATATCGATGACGACAAATTCACTACCGTGACTCTACCTCCCCCGACATCTATTGAGTCAGCACATGTCAAAGCAATCAGTGCGAAAGATGAGCCATGGGTTTTAGCTAAACAAACCTCACAAGTCTTCTACATAAAAGACCCAAAGGCACAGAAGCGCCATGTCGTCAGAAAAGGGAAGAGGAGTATTGTCGGAGTCGATGGTGTTGTTGACGAAGAGGACTACGACCAATTCGACGACCCGGACTCCGAGCCAGAAGCCGTTGATAAACGCCCCATAAAAAGGAGAAAAGCTAGCAAGGATGCTGAGCCCTACGTCAGACGCAGTCACGCCGAAGGACTAACGTATACCACCAAGAAAATCACAATTCATGAGAAGATTTCCGAAGACGACGAAACCTAGCTATTTGTATGTGTGTGTACAAAAGTGTCTTGGTTTGAATGATTTCATGTAACGTGTGTACTTCTGTATGTGTAAATTGTGGATGAATTTGAAGTACTTACAAACCAATGTATAACCCAACTTCAATGAAATTATCTGAAATTTTAAGTATAGCCTCACGAGGTCATGTAATTACCCCATGCCAATTTTCAAATTTTTTTGACCACTTTTAGATTTAATAAAAATAAAAAACCAAAAAGACGCAAGCAAACATTTCAATTTCGACAAGCAAACGTTTGAATTATTGATATATTTTCTACATATGAGCTAAACCGATACATACGTACGTAGATATGAATTTTTGTTCCATTTATAGGCCTTCTTTAGGATAGTTGTAGCTCAAATCTGAAATATACCGAGTAAATAACTAGATATTCATTTAATGCGTAAAAAATAGCAACTCATTTCAGAAAAATGCCTAACTTTGACACGAACAATGTAATGTAGTACGTTACATGTACAAAAAGTTTGGAGCGTAGCTAAAAATGTTTTTTGAAAGGTTTTACACATGGTACCTCAAATTGGTATTTCAAAAAATAGAAAATTCGATTTATTACATAACAAGATGCAACATGATGAATTATTAACGTATAATATTGTAATATGAAGTTGTAGTCCAAATCTCAAGTTCAAATGATGAAAAATTTATGACGTGTACTTCAATCTTCATATTTCCCCTTCGAATGCTATGAAGTTTTCTCACAGATAGTTCAGTTACAAAGCAATGTATAATCGAACTTCCGCGAAATTGTCCGAAATTTTAAACATAGCCTCAGAAGGTCATATAATTACCCCATGCCAAGTTTCAATTTTTTTTGACCATATTAAGATTTTATAAAAAATCAAAAACAAGAAAGGCGCATGCGAACGTTTGAATTTCTCGAAGCAAACGTTTGAATTATTGATATATTTTCTAGATACGAGCTAAAACGATAGATAGGTACGTAGATATGAATTTTCCTTCAATTTAGAGGCCTTCTTTAAGAAATTTTCGCCAAGTCCCGCGTGTTCAAGAGAACCAGCAGCGAGACGTTTCGCACCCGACGCCGCCAGGCTGCCGCCGCCGCCCCCGAAGCCGCCTCGTCCGCCACCCGCGCCGCCGCATCCTCCGGTCGCCGCCGCCGGCCCCCGAAGCCCCGGACGCCCCAACCGCCGACGGTCGCCTCTGCCCTAGCGCCGACTGACAGAGCCGCCGCCGATTCTTCGTTGCCGCTGCCTCCGGCCCCCTCCCTGGTGCCGCCTTCTGCTTGCAGCCGAGGACCCGTGGTGCGCAGCTTGTGGAGCTCCTCCAACGCCAACACCAGCAGCATCGACCTTGGCCGAGCCTGTGAGCTCCCAATTCCTCTCCCCTAGTTATAGGTTTCGGTTCTAGTGTCTTGTCTTGCTGACGTTTGAGCTCAGGTCTATGAGATACATATATGCCGATGTGCTCATCTGTGAGGTGTGGCTCCTGTGTTGTTCATCCATACTCTTAATTGAGCATTAGGTTGATATGTGTTAGGGTTTATGCACTTTGGTGCTATGGGTTGCTTAAACAAGTTGAGGAAAAACTAGAGTAATTAAAACCAAAGCTTACTACTACGATGATTAAAATTAATAAGGGCAATTGGTCCTCTAAGGATGATGTAGCTTTGAAGCTCAAGTGTATAGACATGTATATATAGATGCATTCTTAAATTGTTATTGATCAGACGGAATAGAGGCATTGCTTGATCTGTAGCTTATTTAGGTAAGAAGTGAAATCGGGATGCTATTCTGATTACCGATTAATCAAACCAAGTTGTCACGTAACAGCTAGTCACTTAAATTAGATTAGTTGTTAGCTCCTAGGTTAGTGGTTAACAACTAGCTGAAACTAATGCCTTAAGAATCCTGGTTAGTAGAATTTCCTACACGTAAACCACGGTTAAGCCGAAATTATGGTTAATGAACCTGTTTGGAGCACAGGTGAATGCTAGATGCTAATATCAATTGAACTCCTTACTGCATAACCCAATATTCCATAATACCCTACCCTTTGCTTATGTAACTAAGCCATAGTTCTCCATAGCTCCAGAGGCAAAATCAGGAATCGCAATCATGTCCATTTTTGGGAGAGGATATGGCAAAGCAAAGTACCTACCATGAGAACATGAAGAGAGCTTTAGGTGTATGAAAATAATTAGATTGTACCAATTTGTATAAAGTAATTAGATTGTACCAATTTGTATAAAGTAATTAGATTGTTTCAATTTGTATGAAGTAATTAGATTGTTTCAATTTGTATAAAGTATCTAGATTGTTCCAATTTGTATAAAGTATCTAGATTGTTTCAATTTGTATAAAGTATCTAGAATTTGTTTCGAAATCAATTTGTTTCTCAGTTCTTGCTAGATTTTCTTCAGTTTTACAATGGCCGCCAGTAGTACTCCCACTGGGTCCCCGACCCGAGCAGTAGAGACAGTTGACGACAGCACGGCCCCCCTCGGCGTGGCCGCACCGATCGATGCACCGACCCTGGAGGCACCCAAGCAAGTTGCCTCCGAAGCGGCCAAGGAACCTGCCCTCGAGCTAACCGAGGATCAACCTGCCCTCGAGCTGACCGAGGATCAACCTGTCGTAGCGGCCGTCACAGCTGGACAAGAGCAATCTGACTCGGAGTCCAGCTCTGGCTCTGCCTCCGGGTCAAGTTCCGAAGGGGACGAGGCGCGTGAGGAGGAGGTACCGACTCCAGCCCCGACCAGGTCTCTGAATAGGAGGAAAGGCAACCAGTTGCCGGACAAGACGTACGTCATCACCCGTGTCGACGACGTCAAAGACATTCCGGCGAGTCCACATAAGGCCGCTAAGACCTTTAGCAACGCCTGCGGGTGCTTAGTGCGCGAACAAGTGAAGATTACCTGCAAAGAGTTCGGCCAGTTGACGCAGTCCACGAAAGATACTCTCTTGAGGAAACTGTGGGACAAGTACCAGATACCTGCAGCCGACAAGGAAAAAGTCGAAGCGCAAGCCCTCAAAATCATGGCTAGGGCTCTGAAGACGTGGCGATACGACGCACAGAAAGTCGTAGACGAGGATTGGGACACGCAGATTAGTAAAAGATGGTCGAAGATACAGAAGGAAGACTGGAACGAATTCGTTGCTCAAATAAGGAGCCCAGAATTCCAGGAGAAGAGCCGGTGGGGGAAAGAGCTTCGCAGGAAGAACACCTTAGACCACAAGCTCGGCAGCCGTGGATATCTGGGGAAGAGACCGAAGTGGGCCAAAGAGGACGAGAAATTAGCCGCGGCTGGGAAAGCACCTCCTTTCGCGCATCTCAGGGAGCCGCGCGCTAGGGAGTACATGAGGGCGCACACAAGGTCTGACCCTGTGACGGGGTCACCAATTTACGAGTCCGAGGAACTGCAGGTGGTGGCCGACCGGCTGGTAACGACTCAACCAAGTCTCTTTTCGTACTTCCTTACGTTGCATCCAAATACGCTGTCTTCTCATCACGTAATTTAACTTGCAGGCCGAACTGAGCCAGCAGCCTGGAAGCTCGCAGGACTCCGTCACGAGCTTCCCAAGATGGAACGACGATCTGGCGAAGGCCCGACAGAAACCGGAGCATCGGGGCCGTGTAGTAGGCGTCGGGGATGGCGTTAAATGGGATAAGGTATTTCCCCGAAACCCCGAGGGGAGCCGCCGCCCCCGGAGAGACAGCCAGGAGTTCATGGACAATCTGCAGGAGCAAATGCGCGAGATTGCCGAGCAAACGTGGCTACGTATGCAGGTGGCCGCAGCGCAAGGCCAGCAGAGCGTGCCTCCCGCTAACCAGCCTCTAGGATGGAGCAGCTGCGCATCCACCTCGGACGGCGGCCCCTACTCGGTGAATCCCGTCGACGGCATCACCGTAAGTCTCGTCCGCTAAACGTGTCGTTATAGTACGAGCTGTTCTCATTTTCCTGACTCCAGTGCGGACGGCACGTCTATCCTCTGTTTCGCAGGAAGCCACCAGATGCACACTCACGGTGCAGATTCCTGGCATGAAGGTTCCGGTGGCGCACGGCCAGGTTTTCCCAACGGCGGAGGGGGCAGTCCTGCACTGTGTTCCTATGCGGGAGCACCACGCGAAGGTCCAGGTCGACCTCGTCCTCAATGACTACAGCGAGGTGTTAGTCCCTGTCCCCCCCGAAGAGGAGCTGACGAAGCTAGGGCAGTGCAGAAACTGCTTCATCCAGTGGCCGAAGAGCCAGATCACTATAACCGCGGCGGCCTCTCCTCGCACGGGCCCCTCGTCCAACAACCCCTCTCCATCAATCGGACGATCTCCGTTGGGGCTCAGCCAATCACCCCCGTCCTTTAAAGACCTGGAGGACCATCTTGTCGGGGACCAGCACATGTCACCGATTTTGCGGTCCCCGCCCTCCGAGGTTCGAGGCGACCCCCTGGATCAACCGAGGGGGAAGATTTTCTCTCCCGCCACGCTAGCTGGGACGCTGGAAGCAGCGTTGGCGGCAGGCATGAGCCCGGAGCCGGTACACCAGAGGAAGAAAAGCAAAAAGAGACGGGCCGGCACCGGCGAGAAGGAAAGAAAGGAGCAGAGGCAGAAAACCTTATCCTTCTCAACATCGTCAGTAGAATTATCTACACGGAGCAAGGGCCTCTGGCGATATCATTACGAACCAGGTCAGGACTTGCTCCCACAGGATGAGCTGGACAATCTGTCGGAGGACATGAAGACGCTGCATGAAGATTACCTAAAGATGTCCAGAGATCCTGGTACATTCTGCCAATATTGGAAGGTGAAGGTGCCAAAGGAATACAATTTTTTCATGCAACATGACCAAGACACCTTCGACATCAACTTTGAAGACCTATTCAACATGTACAACCTCTATAGGCTCGACACCACCATGATCAGGCTATGGGCTCTGTACCAAGCCCAAGAGTGCAGACGTCTTCGGGACTCCCATATTGGCATAGTCGATCCGATATGCATGAACGAAGGCTATGCCGGGACCCCAGAGGGTCAAGGATTTCTTCAAGAATACATGTCGAATGCATTCGTGGTTCATAAGGACAAGGACTGCATACTAGCCCCCTATAACCCTCCGTAAGTACTAAACTTAGCACCGTGGAGTTTATTTTTGTTTTTTACGTACGTATCTTCGCCTGCTTACGTTCAGTTGTTCACATTTACGCAGCGACCACTGGGTCCTAATTGCGATCGTTCCAAGCTGGGCCAAGGCTTTTTACTTTGACTCCTCGTCGAACAAGACAGCGGACTTCACAAATATAACTAAGATTCTGGATGCAGCCTTTTTCAGAGCCAAGTTCTCGGGCCATCAAAAAATACCTGTGAAAGCGAAAAAATTGGTACACCATTACAAGTTCCCTTGCAGAGTTCAGCCGGAAGGTTCCGTGACATGTGGGTACTACACCTGTGCCCATATGGACCTATTTGTCCGGTACAAGAACAAGCATTGGAAAGATATGAAAGAACTGAAGGCTTGGAGCGAGCTGGGAAGTCATATGTACGACTGGCGACAGGACTTTGCTCGGATCCAAAAAGTCTTCGCCAGACTCATCAACCTTGAAGTCATCAATCCGATGGGTGAATTCTACGCCGGCCCCCAATTTCCGAAGCCAAACTTAAGCGGGAATCAATAGAATCGTTGTTTCTGTAATTGAATAAACAATTGTTTCATACTTGTGACCGTCGTTGGAGTGTACATACTATATATGTGATTATAAATGTTATGCGATTAAGAGATTTGACTCTGTGAATGAATAGTTCGTATAGCCTGTGATTAGAATAATGTAATACTATAGTCTATTATTATGAATAATCTAAGTGTGATTATGAGCTAACACAGATCCATTTCGGTTAGCAGGAATGCATACCTCTACTGACGGGCACTTACGGACAGCCCGTCAGTGGAGTTGTACCTCTACTGACGGGCTTTTATTAAGCGCCCGTCAGTACTGATACAACTAGGAGCCCGTCGACATATCTCTACTGACGGTCACTTACGGACAGCCCGTCAGTGAAGATATACCTATACTGACGGGCATTTATTACTCGCCCGTCAGTACTGATACAACCAGGTGCCCTTCGGTTAGCAGGAATACATATCTCCTCTGACGGTCCCTGTGTGACCGTCAGTAGAAATTAACAGTACTGACGGACCATATGACCGTCAGTGGAGTTACCCCCTCCACTGACATTTCCAGGGTGACGGGCCCCCTGTCCGTCAGTAGAGGGGGTTTGGCGACCGTCAGTAGTGACCTGTTCTGCAGTAGTGTCACTGCTAACGTCACTGTTTTACAGATAAGACTTCTTTATCAACAGATATCGTGTATGGAGGCTTCGGTGAGTGGTTCTATTCATGTGAAGAACTTAAGAGAGGTCTAGTTTTTTGAATTTGATCAATATCTTCGCTGTGAATTGAGTCTGTGACTCAAGTGAACAAGTTTTATAATATTTATTCGTATGCGTATATATGTGAATGTTTGTAGTTTATGTCTTGTGGTCGATGCGATAATGAATGATTGAAGTGTGCTATATAAATCTGTACGTTGTGCGTGCTGTGATATGTCATATATATGAATTGTCTGCTTTTTCAGGGAGGCTAGTAAATCAGGCAAAATAATGCCTGTTTAAAAACATATCCGAGGCGGTTGCAAATAAACAACCGCTTAGGATATGTACTTCAACCGTTAACCGCCTCCGATAAGTCCTTATCCGAGGCGGTTGAGGAAATATAACCGCCTCCGATAAGAGCTTATCCGAGGCGGTTAACACGTTTTAACCGTCTCGGATGAGCTCTTATCCGAGGCGCTTGTGTAACCGCCTCCGATGCATGCCCCCATATCCGCTCCGTGGAGGCGGGTGCTATAACCTCCTCGGATGTGCTATTTTAACCGCCTCGGATATCGATTTCTGTACTAGTGTCTCCTCAGCACCTCATTCTTGCTGTTCACGGACGAAAATGAGGAGGGGAAGAGGCAGGACAAAAGCCCCCCTCCACGAAATGTAGTTTAAAATTTTAGTTCTTTCCTTATACATATTCAAAAGGTGAAACAGAAGAGTTATCCATTCTACTAATTAAATTAATCAACATAGGAATGTACCAACACAAAATCTATATATATTCTAGTCATTAATATTCTTGCTACTCGAAAGTTATTAAGCAACACGTAACACAAATTAAGAAGAAAATCGATCAAAGGAAGTGAGACCAGTCCAGAATGACAAACGAAAAGGCCTTCCTCCTCATTTCAAGACCTACTCAACAAATGCAGGTCGGGTCAAGATAATTAAGAAATATAGATCACTTTGACAAGAAAACACATAATTAGTAAACGATCTTCTGTAATAGCAGAATGGAAAACTCTTAAGTCCTCGCATGTCCATGCATTAGCTTCTGCATGCCATGGCCATCTCATGCGTGAGTTCACGTGCATGCCATACATGACTCACATCATGTTGGCCAGTGCCATGCAGTTGTTGGCCATCTGGATGAGCTCCTCATCGAACTTCAGCATGGGGTTCGGTATTGCGCCCTCCACGAACGGCCGGTCGCACGACTGGAAGTCCTGCACGGCGAGCTGCAGCATGATCTTCGCCGTGGCCTTGTCCTTGAAGGTAATGGCTCGCTCTGCCGCGCCGATGGTGTCCTGGGTGTTCATGTACATGGTGTCGCAGAAGCTCAGCGCCTGAGCCTGTGCCGGCGGCGCCGTGCGGGACGTCTTGGAGCCGTGCTTCCGCGCCTGCGCTGTTCGCTTGGCAAACGCGTTAACCTGCATGTTAAGCACGGCCTGGTTGTCGATGATCGGGTACTTGGACGCATGCCTCCCAGCCGTGCTCTTGCACACATCGGGGAACGGGGTTTGCGCGCAGATGCCGGCGACCTGTGGGTTGATGGCGCCGCCCTTCCCTTTCGCCGAGGCCAGCGGGAGGAAACCGGCGGACAGCAACGCCGCCGCTACGAGGAGGCCGAGCTGTACGTTAGCTGGCTCCATGGTTTATTCTGTTGGGTTTCTCGGTGGTGGCGGGCAGCTATATATGGAGCGGCCCAGGAAGGCAAGGACAGGGTAGTGAGTATGCGCGAGGACGGTGGGGCCCTTATAGGGGTATCCCCAGCCTCGGAAATGGCGGTTGGCCTCTAGCTTTGTAGCTAACGTTGTCCATTGATTTTGTCTACTTTCCTTGGTCCTCCACGTTTGTGGGACGCGTTGACACTATATACGGATTGTTGAGTCCTACAAATAGCTTTATTAACCTCGTGTTTTGGTTTTTTTCTCTGTCTTAAATTGCCTTTCTTGATGTTTTTCTTGTTTGGTTTTTAGGTCCATATTAATGATTTGAAAAGATGCACCCACACTACTACAAAAAAGGTCATCCGCTATATCGTATCACTAACGAGCAGGGAAGGGAAAAGCCCATCAGGCTTTTTACCTATCACTGACGGACATCCAGATAGCCGTCAGTGGTGACTCTATCAGATATTCCGTTTTGGTTGGGGGAGGGGAGTCATAACTGATGGGCAAAACGACGGTCCGTCAGTAATGACTTTAGCAGAAACACGAGATTTCACAGGAAAGTCATCACGGACGGGCCTGAAGTTAGACCCGTCAGAGATGTAACAATCACCTATGACGGTCATGTAAATGCACCCGTCAGAGTTGTGAGGCTACAGAAAGGTTTATCCCAGTCATTTCACTACTGACGGTCAGAGGAAAAACCCGTCAGCGGTGATGTACACAGCTCTGACGGGCCCTCTGCTAGCCCGTCTGTAGTGACTTGGCCCATAAAATTGACTTGGCTGGTCAAGTCACCGCTGACGGTTCCTTTTGTCCTGCCCGTCAATGAAGTCTAATTCCATTTGAACTCAAATTTCACTGACGGGCCATTATGCACCATCCGTCAGTGGTATCTCCTATATATATATATATATATATCCTGCCCAAGCTCAAAGCAGATCTGTGCCCGCGCGTCCCCAGGACCAGCTGCGTGCGCCGCTATCGCCACCTAAACTGCTGCGGCCCGCGCACGGCCCTCTTCTCCCCGGCCCTCTTGATCCTATCCCTCTCTCAAAGACTCCTTAATTCCTCATCTCCCTCCCCTCTCTCAAAAGGCCATTTTTTCTCCTCCTCCGGTCCCCCTCCCCCTCTCAAAGACCCCTGCCTCCTCGTCAATATCCCTCTCCCTGAAGGCCCATGATATCCGTCGCTCCTAGCTCCTCTTTGAATCTCTAACATGGTAATTACTTTATTTTCTTGGACGTGAGAGAAGAAATGGCTAATTTAATGTATTTATTTTATAAAATTATTTTTATATTGTCGTAGGGATCGATTGATCAAAATTGGATGTATGGTGATCGTGCCACACAGAGTTTCGTCACTGCTTTGAATGAGTTTCTTCGAGTCGCTCAAGAGGATATGGCGATCAAGGAAAAAGCGATGATGTGTTGTCCATGTCGTAAATGTAGTAACACGCAAATGTTATCGACAACGGGGGAGTTGCAACTACATTTGCTAATGAAGGGTTTCATGGAAGGCTATACACGTTGGACATGTCACAGTGAAGAGAAAGAAGTTGCAAACCCGGCAGAAGTGGTGGAGTTCATCGAGGATGAGCATGTAGCTATCGAGGAAGAAGCTAATTCAGAATCTTCGGATGAGGATAGCATGGGGAATTTAGATGACATGTTGCGTGATATGGAAGAGATGACTGCGAACCTGGAGAATGAAAGAGAGTTCGCAAAGTTTGTAAGATTGTTGGAAGACGTGAGAGTACCGTTGTTTGTTGGATGTAAACTCAAGCATACGCGGTTGTCCATCTCGTTAGAACTTCTAAAGCTAAAGGCAGCCTACAACTGGCCGGACACAACTTTCACAAAATTGTTAGAGCTCCTTTTCAACATTCTCCTGGAGGGGAACGTCTTACCTACAAGCACTTACAGGGCGAAGAAGGTTATATGCCCTCTCGGATTGGATGTTGAAAAATTCCATGCGTGTCCATTTGACTGCATCTTGTACCGCAAAGAGTACGTAGACCTATGAAAATGTCCGGTGTGCAAGACATCCCGCTACAAGCATATTACAAACGAGGTCGATTGTGACGAGGACGACGATGAAGTGAAGGGCGCCCCGCGAAGGTTTGCTGGTATCTTCCTGTTCTTCCCCGTTTGAAGCGGTTTTCTGCCAACAAGAAAGATACAAAACGAATGCGTTGGCATACGGAGGGTTGAATTGAAGATGGAATCCTGAGGCACCCTGCCGATGCATGCCAATAGAGGGCAGTGGACGATGCATTTCCTGATTTCGGGGAGGAGGCGAGAAACATAAGGTTTGGGATGAGTACGGACGGGATCAATCCATTCGGCAACATGAGTAGCAGACACAGCACATGGCTAGTCCCTCTATGGATGTACAACCTTCCTCCATGGCTATCGATGAAGCGAAAGTATATACACCTCTCCGTTCTCATCCAAGGGCCGAAGCAACCTAGAAACGATATTGACGTGTACATACAACCAATGAAGGAAGAACTAGAGACACTCTGGCACCAGGGGGCTGAGGTTTGGGACGCTGATAAAGTAGAGTATTTCCAACTACGAGCTATGTTGTTCACTACGGCCAATGACTATCCAGCGCTTGGAAACTCGTCCGGCCAGAATGTGAAAGGATACGAAGCTTGTGTCTCGTGCCAAGAAGAGATAGTGAGTTTATTCTTAGAGAACTCGAGGAAAATCGTGTACATGAGTCACCGAAGGTGGCTGGCCAAAACGATCCATGGAGGTAGTGCCCAATTAAGTTTAACGGAGAAGTGGAAAATTGTTCGAAGCTGATGGAGAAGACCAGTGCACAAATATATGAGATTGTCAAGGATATCGAGATTGTACCTGGAAAGACACAAGAGCTAAGACCGGGCATCTAGAAGAGGAAATTGGTATTTTGGGACCTGCCTTACTGGCAAGTTCTACACACCCGTCATAGTATTGATGTCATGCATGTCGAGAAAAATGTGTGCGACAGCTTAGTTGGTATTTTGCTGAACATTCCAGACAAGACAAAAGATGGTGTCAAGGCACGGCTTGACATGGAACAGATGGGCGTCAGACCAGAGCTGTGGTCCAAACAGATAACGTCAAGGACAAAAAAGGGTGATTTGAGAGTCAAGACGTGCCTATCTCTCGCCTGTTACACTCTGAGCAAAGTAGAGAAGAAGAGATTGTGCGAGCGTCTTGCTGGGGTGAAAGTTCCTTCCGGATATTCGGCAAACATAAAGAAACTTGTATCGATGAAAGACTTGAAATTAATTGGTATGAAGTCTCATGATTGTCATGTGATGATGACACAGATCCTACCCATTGCAATTAGAGGCCTAATGGAGCCAGGAGTTCGCAAGACTGTCACTAACCTTTGTAGCTTTTTCAACACGATCTCTTAGAAGTCAATTAGCCCAGATCGCCTTCAGAAACTTAAGCAAGAGATCGTCGTGACCATATGCGAACTAGAGATGTACTTCCCTCCTACATTCTTTGACATCATGGTACATCTCATGATACATATCGTTCCGGAGAAACTGAGCCTAGGCCCCGTGTTCCTACACAGCATGTATCCTTTCGAAAGATATATGGGCATTCTAAAGTGCTATGTTCGTAACAGATATCGACGTGAAGGAAGTATCATCCAAGGCTATGCTGCTGAAGAGTGCATCGAGTTCTGCACAGATTACATGGCTGAACATTGGCCTATAGGTGTGCCGAGTTCGCGGCACTCGCGTAGACTCATTGGTGTCGGCACACTCGGAAGAAGACAGTACGATCCTTTACATACCGATCGATGAACTAACTTCCATAGAACACATTTCATGGTCTTGCAACACCTGTCAGTGGTTGGGCCTTATATAGAGATGCACCAGCAACTGTTGCACAAAGAAAACCCCAATAGAGGACCTTTTTGGATCACAAAGACGCACAACGTGCAATTTGGCCGTTGGCTAAAGGACTACTGGTACGGAAGGGAACCGACAAGTGAAGAAGAAATAATCGTCAAACGGTTGGCAAGAGAATCCATGACAAACGTCGTGACATGGCATGGGTATGATATCAATGGATACACATTCTATACGGAGGATCAAGACCGGAAAAGCACATACCAAAACTCTGGGGTGAAGATTGAAGCTAAAAGTAGTCTTGATGGCCCGAAATGCAGGTACTACGGCATCATCGAAGAGATTTGAGAACTTGACTACACCGTGACCAAGGTCCCGGTGTTTCGTTGCCGATGGGTGCACCTGAAGGACGTCCGTGTCGAAGATCAGAACTTCACCATGGTGGATCTTCGGAGTGTCAGGTCCAAAGAAGAACCATTTATATTGGCTAAATAGGTTGCGCAAGTGTTCTATGTACTGGATCCATCTAATAAGAAGCGCCACGTTGTAAGAAAAGGAAAAAAGAGTATCGTTGGAGTGGATGGTGTAGTGGATGAAGAAGACTACGACCAATTCAATGATCTGGATACCAAAGATGAAGATAAGAGGACAAAGAAAAAGATCAAATGTGATATTGATAATGATGCCAAGCCATATGTATGTACTGATCATAACGAAGGACTGACATATCAAGGGAAAAAGCTAGTCGATGACGATGACGAGAACGATGAAACTTAATATAAGTGTTGTCATTTATGTGATATAGATATGTAACATATATAATATGTGTCATATATGTAGTGTGAGACTTTCGTAGACTCCATAAGTGCAATTTTGATTATGATTGGTCGGTTCCAATTCTGTTATTGCAACTAAAACCAATAGAACTTTCAAACTAGTCAAATCATCCTAAGATGAAACTATCCATTTCTGGGAGCTCAAGTCAGCACTGACATGCAAATATTTGTCGCCCGTCACTCATAACTAAGAGTGACGGGTGAGCAGTTTTACCCGTCAGTGATGAATCAGTCAACACTGACGGGCAAATATTTGTCGCCCGTTGCTCATAACTAAGAGTGACGGGTGAGCAGTTTTACTCGTCAGTGATGAATCAGTCAACACTGACGGGCATATATTTGTCGTCCGTCACTCATAACTAAGAGTGACGGTGAGCAGTTTTACCCGTCAGTGATGACTCAGTCACTACTGACGGGCACATATTTGTCGCCCGTCACTGTTGATTCGGGGCTACATATAGTAGGGCCTAGGCACTTAGAAAATTTCATGCCCACGCGTCCGTAGCCGCCTGGACCAGCAGCGAGCCCTAGCCGCCTACGCCGAAGTGCTGCCGCCGCCGCCAACACATCTGCACTCGAAGTCCTCCGCGCTCCATGGATCCCACCGACACCTGCTCCACGCCCACTGCCATCGGGGCCGCCTCCACCGCGCAAGCCGTCAGGGCCGCCTCCACCACACAAGCCACCGCCGCCAACGTCGCCGAGGTCGCCTCCACCGCATCCACCGTCGCCGAGGTCGCCTCCACCGCACAAGCTGCTACTGCCGCCACCGAGGTCGCCTGCACCATGCAAGCCACTGCCTCCTCCTCCCACTTCGGCGCCGCCAGCTCTTCCTCCCACTCCGGCATGGCCGGGTAAGTCCTTAGTTGATCAAAGTAAGACTGGCCTTTCCATTTTATGTAGAACTCTACATCATCCCACTGTTGATCAAAATCAGATGCCGTGCTCATCACAGTAGGTTGAGTTGATTGGTCATTCCTCAAGGCCTCCTCAGCAACACCCTTTGGTTGATGCCAAATGAACCTTTCAATTGTTTCTCCATCTTCCTCATCTTGGTCCTCCTTCAAGAGCTAGATATATGACAATTTGTAAGGGCACTGTAATCAAATTTTATAAATGGTGCGCACAATACAGGAAATTGATTCAGACACAGTTAGAAGTGATGAAACCACAAGTAATAGTGGGATAACCATAGTAAGCACTAAAACAGAAGGGAACGTCAAGTGGCAAGAATCTTATTTTTTTCTGCTGCAAATAAGTGAGGGAATTTTTTACTGTCCAACTACGCCGACACATAGCAAACAACAATAGAAAATAATCTAATAAGAGTCACATCTCAGTGACATAGATTATTTCACAAATAATTCATGTTGAACTCTCACCTTTTGTTGTTTAGATTACTGTCCCATGGCTCATTTTAGGGTTTTCATGTGGACATATTAGGTCTTTATTTAATCTAGTTAATATATTTACACAAAAGAGGCTCTGGTCCGTTCAAGCACGGGGACGAGGTTGAGGCCCATGTTGTACCACCACCAAAAAGGCAACGCAAACCAAGAACGGGGAACAAGTTGCCGATACAGGTGCACCATGTGAACCAACGAGCTCGGCGTCGAAGTTCAACAACACCTATGGGGTGCTCGTACGGGAGAACATCCCGATCACTACTCCCGATTGGAACTAGGTGCCCCGATCAGAGATAGATGCCCTGTTGACCTCACTGTTTAACCTGTTCGAGGTCCGGAGCACCTTTAGGAGACGGTGAAGCACCACGCCGAGATCACGATGTGTAATGCTCACAAGAACTGGAGACACACTGCGACCAAGGAGTACGTGATGAAAAATCACCATACGAGAAGAAGATGGTTGAAAGTAACTGATGAGCAGTGGGACCAATTCGTCGCCTCGAGGAGCATTGACGAGTTCAAGGCCAAGAGTGAGAAGAACAAGGAGCTGCGCATGAGGAATAAATTCAACCACAACGTTGGCAGCCGCGGGTACGCCGGGATAAAGGGTAAATGGGAAAGAGAAGATGCTGCACTACGAGCGGCTGGGAAACCAGTTCCGTTCGAGGAAATATTGGAGCCTCGTGCCAGAAACTAGGTGAGGGGTCACACGAAAGTGAACCCGACGACGGGGGATGTGACGTTCCCCAACGACGAGGTCCAGGCGGTGTCCAATTGGTTGGTACTAACTCGACCTATCCTGTCAATCCATCATAACTAATTTGTTTCCTAAACACTCGATAGTGAAATATGAAACGTCTCTATTGCAGATACAGTTGAGCCAGCAGGAATCCTCTCAAGACTCCGTACATTCCGAGAGGTGACAAACGCCTCTATCGGTTGCTCTAGGAAACCCGGAGAAAACTTGGCGTACACGAGGTGTTGGTGTAGCCGCTACATGGGATAGAACCTTTCCCAAATCACCTGATGCCACCCGCCGAAGGAAGAGGAGCAGGCACGATGCTTTAATGGAAGCGATGACGGAGAAGACGAGAGAAGCGGCAAGACAGGAGATCAGCGAGGATTTCCTCAGACGATCGAAAGAGGCAGCACGAGAGGCGGCAAGACAGGAGTTTGCAAGGTTATATAGGGATCTGCCACCCATGCATCGTGCGTCAAACGTTCTTGGATGGAGCAGTTGCACCTCTACCAACACGACCACCTCCGATGGGGTAGCTACATCATATCCGTGCAACAACGTAAACGTAAGTTCATGGTACTTAGTAAAATCTTTCGTACACATCCTATATTTTAAACACTACCCTAATGGCCGAGAACCAAGCTTTAACTATTTCACAGGTGTAGGTGCCCACGAAATGCCGATTGGTTTATCCTGTGCCGGGCGCCAATGTTACCATCGCACACGGCCTACTGATGCCAGCTTTTTCGGGGGCCCTGACGCACCATCAGTTTACATCGCCGGACATGGTGAAGGTGCAGGTGGATAGGGTAGTTGTGGAGTTCAGTGGCATGACTGTCGCTGTACCTCCTGAAGAGGATGCCACCACACTAGGACAATGCTTGATGACCTTCATCCAGTGGCCGAAGGCTCAAGTGATTGTAGAAGGGGCCTCGACTCGCACATCTCCAGCCAGCGCCTCTCCATCAACCCGGATATCTCTTTTGGCCTTGAGCCAAACACATCTGTCATTCGACCGGAGAGATGAAGACTTGATGCCAGCCCATGAGGACCCGGTGGCACATGACACCATTATGGAAGTTGAGCCGGCACTTGTCGATGCACCCGAGCCGCCGAGAAAAGAAAGGCGCTCCAAGCATAGGCAGGACCCAAAGAATGCCCTACTGCCAGCGGAGCCCGTTAGTGCGCAAGGTGCCACGAAGACTTTATCTCCAGGCACACTTCACGGAGCTATGAAGGAGGCATTTGCCGGCCCTACGCCTAAGGAAAACATAATACGTATGGAGAGTGATCCAAGTGCGGCCCAAAAAGCTACAAAGAAAAGGAACACCAAACGGGACGGCACAACAAAGAGGTTAGCAAAACAAGATAGCGACGTTAAGTCCCTGTCGTACGCATCAACTCCTGACGTACAACAGAAAGCAAGGGCAGACATCTACATTCCCGATCAGCCGCTCCTCCCAGACAATGAAATACAAACTTTGGGAGCCGAGGCAAAACTGCTGCATGACATGATTGTGCTACATTCGAGTCAACTGAATCGATTTGTATCCTTCATCAAACTCGAAGTGCCAGAATTCAAGGACTACCTGGCTCTCGACTACAACTACTTACAAGATCAATGCCGCATGAGAGATGTGTTTGCATACTTGTTGAACCAATATGTCGTCTGGCCAGGCGGTGAATTTTACACCGGCGTAGAGCTGCCCCCCACCTCTGGAAAATGTTGATTTATTGATAACTTAGTTCATATTTGTAACTCTGTTCTCTTCAATGCCACGTTGCTATGGTGCTATCTATGCAGGATATCTTTGAGGTTAATCGATCGACTACTCCGCAACAACATAGAAGCTCGACGACATATATATGTGTGTGAATTTGAAACTGATTGTGTCGTTGTAATATATGTGCATTTCGATTTGTGTATTTCATATATTTGTGAATGTGTTATAATGTGGTTTGTGATCCTTTGTGATGTTGTTATTTCAATTATTTGTGATATATACTTTGTGCCTGTGCCTCGCAGCTGGGGCTACTGAGAGGCTATGTAGCTAGGGCTGCACAGCTGGGACTTTTTTTTAGAGGGCATGGCTAGCAAATCCTGAGACTAGCCAGCAAAACAGGTTTATGTAGGAACCAGGATAGGGTCATCACTGATGGGTGCTGATTTGACTTCCCGTGCAGGCAGCAGCCGGCGAATAGCGTGACATGTGGGTTTTATGTGTGCGTGCACATGGACGCGATGGTCCGTCACTACAACCCACTTTCCAGTGAAAAAGAATTCAAGGACTACCTGGCTCTTGACTACAACTACTTACGAGATCAATGCCGCACGAGAGATGTGTTTGCATACTTGTTGAACCAATATGTCGTCCGGCCAGGCGGTGAATTTTACGCCGGCGTAGAGCTGCTCCCCACCTCCGGAAAATGCTGATTTATTGATAACTTAGTTCATATTTGTAACTCTGTTCTCTTCAATGCAACGTTGCTATGGTGCTATCTATGCAGGATATCTTTGAGGTTAATCGATCGACTACTCCGCAACAACGTAGAAGCTCGACGACATATATATATGTGTGTGAATTTGAAAGTGATTGTGTCGTTGTAATATATGTGCATTTTGATTTGTGTATTTCATATATTTGTGAATGTGTTATAATGTGGTTTGTGATCCTTTGTGATGTTGTTATTTCAATTATTTGTGATATATACTTTGTGCCTGTGCCTCGCAGCTGGGGCTACTGAGAGGCTGTGTAGCTAGGGCTGCACAGTTTGGGACTTTTTTTCAGAGGGCATGGCTAGCAAATCCTGAGGCTAGCCAGCAAAACATGTTTATGTAGGAACCAGGATAGGGTCATCACTGATGGGCGCTGGTGGTGCAACCGTCAGTGATGGAAGTTATCACTGACAGGCATTATAAAGTGAGCCGTCAAAGGTAACTTTCAGTACTGACAGGCTTCTGTAGGTCACTCATCAGTGATAACTTCCTACTCTGACGGGTGGGAATGGATCACTCGTCACAGGTAACTATCTTCACTGACGGGCGTCTTTTTTTGCCCGTCAGTGATGACTTCCTTCGGTCCTTTCCAGCAGTCATCTCTGACGGGCTGTGACTAATAGCCGTCAAAGGTAGATGTCATGACTGACGGTCGACTAGACCTCACCCGTCAGAGATGTCTGCTGCAGGTCGATCATGCGGTCCTCTCCACAGTCATCCCTGACGGGTGCATATTGCCCGCCCGTCAAAGATAATGTACTATCTCTGACAGGCTGTGAACCCATCAGAGGTAACTTGTGTTATCACTGATGGTTGATTGCTGATGGGCTGCCCACCCGTCCAGGGGCGAAGCCAGGAAAAAAGGTCGCCGGTGTCAACACGAACAAGTAGCACTAATGACTCTAAAAAAACAAGTAGCACCAATGTATTCCCTCAAAAGGAAAGTAGCACTACTGTATTTATGTATAGCTTGTACCATCGTACGGCTCAAAATATGTAGCTCGTATTTTTCTGGGCCTCTACGATTTTTCATCTTCAGAAAGCGAACTATCACATCCTTACGTGGAATTAAATATAGAAGTCTTTGCTCGAAGAAGCAAATGATGCAATGATTCATGAAACCATCACCAATGCGATTATGTAGCACTGTCTTCACTATTTTCATTGCTGAAAAGCACCTCTCCACTGATGCAGTGGCGACGGGAAAAACTAATACTAGCTTGAGGAGCTGATAGACCAAAGGAAATGCAAGATGCTTGTTTGTACTAACCATCAGCTTACCAAGTTAAAAAATAATTTTTAGGCACGCAAATCTTTCATCTGCTCACACATTATCAATGTAGAAAGGAAGCTCATGAGCAAGTTCCTTCAATTGGATGGAATTGAAATCATCTGGATAGGACTTAGCCAAATCCACTAAGCTCTCAACTTTGAAAGCATCAAATGAATCTTTTGGACTGAATGCACCCATTTGGGTAAGAAGACTTGAATTTACCTCATTAAAACGATCATTGAACTCTCCGAGCTGTAAGTCAATAACAAGGTTCAAGCAATCATATCTATAGTGCTCATAGTTAGTGCGGTTGGTCTTTTTCCTTGGTTTATGCCGGTCTATATACTCTTCTTCCATGTCCAACTTCGGAATACCATACTGTCGACGTACAAATGCCAGTATCGGTGGTCCGGAAGGACCCCCTTTGGGATTCGGCCAGGGAGGCATAGTTTCTAACGGAGCTATGCCGAAGCTAGAGCTTGGCGGGATATGGAAATAGGAAAGGCAAGGTGATTTACCCAGGTTCGGGCCACCTTCTAGGTGTAAAACCCTACGTCCTGCTTTGAGTGTATTTGAAAGTATGTGGAGAGATTGCAGTGAAAGAGCAATACAAATGCTCTAATCCTTCTTCCACTAGGGTTTGATTAATTCTACTAGAGCCGATCCAAAAAAAACCACCCATTTGCATGGCCGCGGTTCCCCCCTTGTATATCCGGGGGTCACCACAGTGGCTGAAAGTTAAATATCTTGCCATGAAGGTTGTCGCGGAAGACACCCGGCATGGGCAAGCCACGTCGGTGGTTGAGATTTACTGTAGCGGAACAGTGCCGGTCACGCCTTGGTTGGGAACCGGATCATCATGATGAGGGCGTGTCAGGAGGTGAAGACTTGATGTCTCCTGACGTGGGCTATGCTGCAACTACCCGGGCCCCACGGACCAGGTGCAGAGGGCATGCGTATGGGCGTGCGGAGGCGTGCCCTTAAAGTCAAAAAGGGTTGTTAGACCTCTCCATTCCCTCCAAGACTGATAGTTGACAGGGCTTATCATTTGGGGGCATGGGAACCGGTCAGGACACCGCCCTTGATCCGCAAGGACGTGGAGTAGACGGGCATTTAATGCACCTGACACAGGTATTAAATGCGCTTGTTGGGCCACGCGGATTGAGGAGGGGCCCGCACGGGGTGCTCGGGGCTCCCGGGATCGGAGGCCCCCGAGCACTCCTCCTAGGCCGCTCCATAATCTGGGCGAGGTACTCGGCGCCCCGGACGGGGGCCGGGTCGCCCTTGGTGCTCGGGGTGAGCCCCCCCGAGCACTTCTTCTCGGGTGCTCGGGGAGAGCCCCCGAGCACTTCGTCTCGGATGCCCGGGGTAAGCCCCCGAGCACTTCCGCTCGGGTGCTCGGGGTGAGCCCCCGAGCACTTCTTCCCGGGTGCTCGGGGTAAGCCCTCGAGCACTTCTGCTCGGGTGATCGGGGTAAGCCCCCGAGCACTTCTGCTTGCTTCGTCCTGGGCGGGGACCAAGTCGCCTTGGGCCCTTCATAAAACGCCATTAAGAGACGACTCGGGGCACCCCTTGATTTAGCCGAGTGGAACAGTGCTCGGGGTGAGCTCTCGGGCACTTCTACTTAACTCCCACATCCTTGGCGACGTGGTGTCAAGTTGGGCCTTTTGCCAGCGGTTTAGGGGACCCTGGGCCCCATAACGCCGACAGTAGCCCCCGGCCCTGCCACCAGACGATGGCCTAAAAAACGGACGAGGCTGGGGGCGGGGCCTTCATTTTATGGGCCAATGAAGACGCCGGCCCATTTGGAATGCCGAACGGGGAAACCGCTCCATTTTTTGCATGACGTGGGGCGCCACCCACCTCTGCCAAACGAGAAAAAGGCGCCTTGATTCCCGCGCATTGTGGGGGGCACGTCCTGGCAGAGAAACAGAACTGACACCGCCGCCCACGTCATGCAACGGTTTGAATTTTGGGCCGCTTTTCTTTAAAGGCTTCGCCATTTTCGCGCCTCCTCATCTCCTTCGCCTTCTTGCGCAAAACGCCTCCTTCCTTTTCACTGCGCCCTTTCACCTCCTTGCCTTCTCCGCTCACATGCCCTTTCGCCTCCTCATCTTCCACGCCGCGCCACCGCCATGCCGAGACGCGAGAAGTACCGCACTCCTCCGCCGCCCGTCACCGATGCCATCATCCCCAAGTCCCGCTTCCTCAACGAAGAAAGCGTGGACAGGGTGCAGAAGCTACTGGCTTCGTAGAGCCAGAGGGGGGCGGCGACGGTGAGGCTAGCCACGCAGCTGCCGGATCCGAGGCCGGAGGAGACGGTGATCTTCGCCAGCTTCCTCGCAGCAGGCCTAATGCCGCCCTTCTCACCCTTCTTCCTCGAAGTGCTGATGGAGTATGGGATCCACCTCATCCATCTCTCCCCTAACTCCGTCCTGATGCTGGCCATCTTCGCCCACCTCTGTGAGATGTTCGTGGGCGTGATGCCTTCGGTCATGCTCTTCTGCCACTTCTTCGTACTCCGGTAGGCGGGGAAGAGCAGAGGCTCCGACCGGGTGGAGGCCGCGGGGAGCTGCAACTTCCGCCTCCGGGAGAAGATCGGCGACCATTGCATTCCGCAGGAGCTACGGAATAAGTGGGACGACTAGCACAACCAGTGATGCTACATCTCCACTGATCCGCACGCCCAGATCCTACTTGCCGACGGGCCGGCACCGGCGCATAGGAAGTCGTGGGAGTATCTGCCGGAGAACGATCATCTGCTGTGACCGGTGGTGGAGCAGATTGTGCAGCAGCGGGCCGAGGGTTTGACGGTGACCAGGGTCATCATCGACTTTTTCCAGCGGCGGCTGGCGCCGCTACTTGAGTGGGGCCGCCCGGCCTGGCTGTACATCGGCTCGCGGGACATCGGCCCGGACGGTGATCGGCGAGGCGGGAGACTTTTCTCCCGACGTGCTGAAGGTGCTGCTGCGGATCCTTCTGGACACCGGAGACGTCGCAGCTGCTGAATTGCCGCGAGCGGATCTTGCGCTCTGCTTGAATTCGCAGCGGAACACGATCCGCGCGGCGTTACTGGAGTTCGACCCTAAGGGGATCAAGCCGGTGGACCCGCGGAAGACGGCCGGCTCGATGAGGATTCTGGGAGATGACGACGACGGCGGCGGAGGGCCTACCGCAGGGGCTTCGGGGACCCGTGCGGCCCTCTCCCCAATCTTCTCCTTCACCGCCGCCACCCCCCTCCTCCGCCTTCCGACAAACGGACGACGGGCACCGGGGGCAGCAACTCTGGGCGGGGCAGCGCCCATCCGGCGCCGGCCGGAGGCCCAGCACGGGCGAGCACGGAGGCCGCCACGGATGCGGCAGCCGGGAAGAAGAGGAAGGACCCGCCGCGACCGACGAGCATGGGATTCGAGGTCCCGAGGGGCCACTGGAAGTACACGGGTTCTTCACCGAGGTAAGACGAGAGACTCCTTCTCCGTTTACCGGGCCAAGCATACTGCTCGGGTACTAACCCGGGCTTCCTTGTGCTGCTTTTTTCAGGGGGTCCAAGAAGGCTCGGCCACCCCGAGTGCGGATCCCACCCTGAGCACTGAGGCCGCTCTGGGGGCCGAAGCGACCCCGAGGGCCGAGATCGCCCCAAGGGCTGAAGCCATAGGAGCCGCGCCGGAGGCTAACCCCACTCCACCGCCGGCTGCGACGACCGAGGCCGCGAGGGCGGAGAGGACGCCCGAGGGCCTGGCAACTCGGAGGCAGCTCGAGAGCTCGCCGGAGGTGCTCGGGGGAGCATAGTTCTGACTATCCCGCCGAGGAGGCGGGACTTTGCATGCCAGGCTGAGGTGCCTCGGGAGCCCTTCCCAGAGGCATTCGACGCGGCGTGCGTCATGATCAATCGAGTCCAGGCCTCCATCACCACGGAGAGGAAGGCACTGGAAGATCGGGAGGTCGCCCTCACGGAGGCCGGGGAGAACTTCCTCAAACGTGCTCGGATCGCTAAGGCCGAGCACCAGAGTGAGTCCGCAAAGATCCCCCATGAGAGGCTGGCTCTGGAGGAGCTACGGTGGGAGGTCATGGAGGATGCAGAGGAGGTGGAGCTACAGACGAAGCGGGTCGCTCTCCACGAGGCCAAAGTGGAGCAGCGGATAGAGCAGGTCGCTTTCCGCGAGGTGGCGGTGGGCACGCGGGAACTTGCACTTGACCAGCTCGAGCAATCTCTCGAGGAGGCTGAGAACTCGCTGGGCCAGTGGAACGCGGCGCTTGAGGACAAAGCGCAGCAGCGCGTCGACACTGCTCACGCAGAGTTCTCCAAGGAGCTGAGGAAGTCCGTGCGCAAGTCCGCCGGGCTGAGGAGGAGCGGGATCGCCGCATCTGGGACGTGGAGCAACGCCTTGAAGACGGCCGCACGACCAAGCATAAGCTCATGGAGCAGGTCCAGGAGCTACAGGAGGAGGCACGCCGCCGAGAGACGGAGGTGGCCGGGGAGCGGGAGACACTCCAGGAGACGCTCCAGGAGTTGCGCGCCGAGAGGCTCGAGACCACTAACATGATGCGCGACATCTTCCGTCGGGCGCAGCGCGCGGTGAGAGCCGCCGGTCTTGGCGACATCACCATGGGGGAGCAGTCCCTCGACACCCTCGGCCACTTCGTCTTCGCCTTCAACACGATCGCCGACCGTCTGAAGACGGTGGCGGCAGCCGTGAAGGATGCGATAGCCCGAGAAGGGCGCGAGCTGGCGGCCGTGGTGGCGGAGCATGTTCTGGCATGCTACCGCAGCCGCGACCCGGCCTTCTCCTTGGAGCCGGTGAGGCTCGGGATCATCGAAGAGGAGGAGGAGGAAGCCCGCAACGCCGTCCGCGAAGTGGCTGAGGAGATCGCCCAACACTTCTCTCGGGAAGATGACGTTGGCGGCCCCGGGGGTGCTGGCGAGGAGTAGCTCCTTTGTATCTTTTCCTTTTCGTTCTTTTCGTTTTAAGGCCAAAAGGCCTCTCTGTAAAGAACTTTGATTAATGAAATGCTAAGTGCGGACTTGGCTCTATATAGCTTCCTTTGAATTTCTGTTGAGTATGGATTTGGCTCCATACAGCTTCTTTTTGTTTTCTGCTAAGTGTGGACTTGGCTCCACATAGCTTCTTCTTTTGATTTTTGCTGAGTGTGGACTTGGCTCCACACAGCATAGCTTTTTTTTTGATGTGTCCGGCTCTTGCCCGAGCAGTCTGCTACCTCGAGGACTCCAGCCCCCGAGAGCTGGATGCTTCAAACTTATTACTTTAACAGGTCATACTTGGGAACTTGAGGACCCCATGTCCTCGAGAAGCTGGAGACTTCGACCTTCTTCTTGGGAATGTCGCACTTCGGGACCCCGAGGACCCTATGTCCCCGAGAAGCTGGAAGTGCCGATGTTTCCCTCGATCAGGTCGCTTCTCGGGAACCCGAGAATCTCAGGTCCTCGAGGGCAATCTTTGGCGCTCGGGAGCGTGCACCTTCGGGATTTGACGCCCTGCAAGTTCGTCCGAGCACTCGTGCTCGGGACGTTTTTACGAGTGGCTTAGGCATCAGCGGACGTCTTATTGTGCTGATTTTTCACTTAGTTTCAACAAGTTCCTCTCTTATGCGGCGAGGTTCTCGCGCAACATGGATCCCTTGCGCCGCAAGCCCATCTATTGGGGAGCTTTAAAGTCGAGACAAACGCGGCGGAAAAACTTAGCTGATTTGCGGTGTTGAATCCATGGAAGCTTCTCGCCCTGGGTTTTTTTGACTTAATATGGTCATTGTCACCGGGAACTTCACCATGGTGAGCCTGTAAACTCGAAGGCAATTATAGCAAGCTGCTGGCAAAAGATGCCACTGCTCTGAGTTTTTCTGAAATTTTCCATTGTCAGGACCCGAAGGCTTTCGAGTCAGCTGACTGGTCAGGGGTACGAAAGGTAGAGTTATCCGAGCACTCTGAGGCTCGGTGGTGCTCGGGGCCATTGACCAGGCCGAGGTGGCTTATTTGCCCCGACTCGTGTGTGCTCGGGGTACAAGTGGTCGACCAAGCACCGACTGCCCGCCAACAGAGACTAGATTACCCAGACTCCTCGTACTGCAGACCAGTCGGGATCTACTCGCGCAAAGGGGACACGGGAGCCCAATACTCGTGCGAGTAGCTTCTTTTGTGAGCAAGCGAGGGAATAGAAAAAATTGACACATAATTGCAAATGCGAACACTGCTTATATTAATAATGCTGCTGCTATTAAAATAGCTTCTGATACAAGGGAGCCCTCGAGGATTGCACGCGAGCGCCTGGGTTACTCGGGCGGCCTTTGGCCGAACTGGTGCCCGGGGTGTAGGAACCAGGCAGCGCGACCAGGGCTTAGGCGACGGACCCAGAACTTCCCAAGACTCTGTGCTACTCGGGGAACTAACCCAATGCAAAAAGGAAAAACTTACGGATAAAACTTGCACAGATGCTCGATGTTCCACGCATTGGGCAGTGGGAGACCTTCGTCCGTGATTAATCGAACAGAGCCCGGTCGGGCGACACCGGTCACTTGGTAAGGGCCCTCCCATATGGAGGAGAGTTTATTCTTTCCTTCCCGCGATTGGATGCGGCGAAGTACTAGATCCCCGACTTCCAGCGACCAGGCCCGAATGTGGCGTTGATGATAGCGCCTTAGGCTCTGTTGATATCTGGCGGCACGGAGAGCGGCTCTGCACCGGTGTTCTTCGTGGTAGTTGACGTCGTCGAGCCTTCTCTGCTGCTGGTCGCCTTTCGAGTAGGCTCCGAACCGAGGCGAGCCGAAGGTGACCTCGGAGGGGAGAACTGCCTCTGCCCTGTATACGAGGAAGAAGGGAGTCTCTCCGGTCGGCCTGCTGGGGGACGTCCGGATCGACCAGAGGACGGCGGGGAGCTTGTCGATCTAGCTGGCACCGCACTTCCTGAGCCGATCGAAGGTTCTTGTTTTGAGCTCTTTTAGGACTTGAGCATTGGTGCGCTCCACTTGGCCATTGGCGCGAGGGTGAGCGACCGACGCGAAGCAGACCTTGATGCCGATGTCTTCGCAGTACTCCAGGAATGCATCACTGGTGAACTGCGTGCCATTGTCGGTGATGATCCGATTGGGCACCCTGAAGCGGCTCACGATTCCTCGGATGAATTTGATCGCGGTGTGCTTGGTGACCTTGACGACTGGCTCCACTTCTGTCTACTTAGTGAACTTGTCGATGGCGATGTAGAGGTACTCGTAGCCCCCGACTGCTCGGGGGAACGGTCCAATGATATCCAGTCCCCAAACCGCGAAGGGCCATGACAGAGGGATGGTTTGGAGGGCCTGAGCCGGTTGATGTGACTGCTTTGCGTGGTATTGACACACTTCACAGCGTCAAACCAGCTCGATGGCATCCTGGAGGGCTGTCGGCCAGTAGAAGCCTTGCCGAAAGGCCTTCCCGACCAGCGTGCGGGACGATGCATGGCTACCACACTCGCCTTCGTGGATATCCGCGAGCAAGTCGTGGCCTTCCTCCCGGGAAATGCACTTCAGAAAGATGCCATTGGTGCCACGCCGGTAGAGATCCCCACCTACTAGGGCGTAGCGCTTGGCTTGGCGCGCGATCCTTTCTGCTGCGGCATCATCTTCGGGAAGGATATTTTCTTTTAGGTACCCCTGGATCTCGGAGATCCAGGAAGACTCCTGAGAACCGGTAGCGAGCACAGGGTGCTTGCCGGGCGGCAGCAGCCTGACGGGATTTCCCACTGAAGGTGCCGCCTAGGTAAGCTCGCCTAGGCACGAGGTTCCCCCTTCGTCTTGGTTGGCAGCCTCGACGGACGGCCGGGAGAACCTTTCTTCAAAGGTCCCAGCCGGGACTGGTTCTCGGGAGGACGCCAGTCATGATAAGTAGTCGGCGGGCTCGTTGTAGCGGCGTGGGACGTGTTGGAGTTCCAACCCGTCAAAACGCCGCTCCAACTTCCTGACTTCGCTCAGGTACGCTGCCATTTGTGGATCCGAGCATTGGTACTCCTTGGATACCTGATTGACGACCAACTGAGAGTTGCCTTTGACAAGTAAACGGCAGATTCCAAGGGACGTGGCAGCGCGGAGCCCCGCGAGAAGTCCCTCGTACTCGGCCCATGTTGTTGGTGGCGCGGAAGTGGAGCTGCACGACATACTGAAGTACTTCACCTGTCGGAGAGGTGAGAACTACTCCAGCCCCCACACCCTTTAGCGTGAGGGAACCGTCGAAGTGCATCACCCATTGTCCGGCCCCTTCATGTCCCGGATTCGTGGGACAACTCCTCCCCTTCGTCTTTAGGCACTGGTGTCCACTCGGCCACGAAGTTGGCCAGAGCTCTGATTTTGATCGCCCGGTTGCTGACGAAGCGAAGGTTGAACTCGGCGAGTTCAATTGCCCACTCGACCACGCAGCCAGTGGCTTCTTGGTTGCGCAGGATGAGCTCGAGGGGGTAGGCCGTAACCACCAGGACCTCGTGCGCTTGGAAGTAGTGGCGTAGCTTTCTCAACGCAACGAGGATTGCGTAGAGCATCTTCTGGGCTTGTGGGTAGCGTGTCTTGGTGTCAGGTAACACTTCACTAATGAAGTATACGGGACGCTGCTGGACACGGCCCTTGCTTGGGACCTCCCCGAGTACTAGACCTGGGGGGTTGGGATTGTTCCCGAGCACTCCTGGCTACTCGGGTTCACACGGGAGCTCGGACCCGGACTCGACCCCGAGCACTCCTAGCTGCTCGGGTTCGCCTGGGAGCTCGGACCCGGACTCGGTCCCGAGCACTCCTAGCTGCTCAGGTTCGCCTGGGAGCTCGGTCCCGGACTTTGCCTTGGACTCGTCGTTTGCCGGGAGCTTTGCCTCGAGCACGCCTGACTGCTCGGGGTCGCTCAGGAGCTTGGACCCGAGCACTCCCGACTGTTGGGGGCCGCCCGGGAACTCGGTCCCGGGCTTTCCCTTGGATCGCTGCTTATCGAGAGCTCGGACCCGAAAGCTTCCGCCCTCGTGGGAGTCGTCGGGAGCTCGGACCCGACCTCCCGCTCGACCACGAGGACCGCACTCACCACTCGGGGAGTAGCCGAGATGTAGAGAAGCAAAGACTTGTCGGATCTCGGCGCCACCAAGACCGGAGGTGAGGTGAGGTACTTCTTGAGGTCCCGGAGGGCTTGCTCGGCCTCCGGGGTCCACTCGAAGCGGCCAATTTCTTGAGGAGCTTGAATAGGGGAAGGCCCCGCTCCCTGAGTTTGGAGATGAAGCGTCCCAAGGCCGCCATGCAGCCCGTTAGGCGCTGCACGTCCTTGAGACGAGCCAGCGGGCGCATCTGATCGATGGCCCGGATCTTCTCGGGATTGGCCTCTATTCCCCGATTCGAGACTAGGAAACCGAGGAGCTTGCTCGAGAGAACCCTGAAGACGCACTTTTCGGGGTTCAGCTTCATGCGAGTACTGCGGAGACTGTCGAAAGTCTCCACCAGATCCTCGAGGAGCGTCGCTTGGTCCCTTGTCTTGACAACGAGATCGTCGATATAGGCCTCGATATTGTGACCTATCTGAGATTGTAATGTAATGCGCATGGCACGCTGGTATGTAGGCCCAACGTTTTTTAACCCAAAAGGCATGCGAACATAGCAATAAGTCCCCATAGGGGTTTGTAAATGAAATCTTTTCCACATCCTCTACCGACATAACTAATCTGATGATAGCCAGAGTATGCATCTAGAAAGCAAAAAGATCGCATTCAGCGGTGGAGTCGACTATTTGATCAATGCGGGGTAAAGGGAAAGGATCTTTTGGACATGCCTTGTTGAGGTCAGTGTAGTCCACGCACATCCTCAGCTTGCCGTTGGCCTTCAGCACGACGACGGGGTTGGCAAGCCAATCCGGGTGGAGGACTTCACGGATGAAGCCGGCGGCGAGGAGCTTGCTGACTTCCGCCCGGATGAACTCCTAGCGTTCTGGTGCTTGACGGTGCACCTTTTGCCGAACGGGGCCGTGCGTCGGGATGCACGGCGAGGCGGGTGCTCAATCACCTCCCTAGGGACCTCGGGTATGTCTGACAGTTGCCAAGCAAACATGTCGGCATTCGCCCGGAGGAAGGTGTTGAGCGTGCTTTCCTATTTGGCGGTCAAGCGGCTGCCGATCTTGACGGTCCTGCACGCGTCTTCACCCAGGACCACCTCCTTGATGGGGACGGAGTCGTCTGCGGCGATCTTGAGCTTGGTCAGGGGCGGACCCAAGGGCGCGGGGCGCTCACCGACATCCTCGGCCGCGGTGAAGGCGGCCGAGAACAGCTGCTCGGCTCAGAGAATGGAGCCCTGGAGGTCAGCCGGCACCGTGATCGTGCCGTTGGGCCCGGGCATCTTGATGGTGAGGTAGGCGTAGTGGGACACTACCATGAACTTGGCGAGGGCCGAGCGGCCGAGGATGCCGTTGTACGAGAGGTCGAATTCGGCGACGTCGAAGACGACGCTCTCCGTCCGGAAGTTTTCCCTGGTACCGAACGTAACCATCAGGGACACCTGCCCGAGGGGTGACGCTGAAGAAGGGCATTGTCGGCTTCAGTTGCCCGGGTGGCGCCTGCATCTTCCTGAAAACCTTGAGGGACAGGAGGTTAAGTCCTGCGCCCCGTCGATCAGCATGTGGGTTATCTTGATGTTGCACACTGTTGAGGAGACCACCAGGGGGAGGCGGCCCACACCTGACGTGTTCTCGGGGTGGTCGGAGCTGTCAAAGGTGATCGGGGTGCCCGACCACTTGAGTGGCCGGGACGACCCGGTGCTCGCAGTCGCTGAGCACACCTCGCGCGCCATTACCTTAAACTGGCGGTGCGAAGTGGGCGTGGAGGCGCCCCCGTTGATGCACGCCACGGCCTCAGGTTCCTGGAACCCAAGACCTCCTTCTTGCTCCTCCCCATCGCGCTTGTAGTTACCGCTTCCGCGGCGCTCCTCGCGCTCCTTCTTGTTCCTCTCGGCGAGGAAACTTCACCGTCCGGCACTCAGAAAGCTCGTGCCGGTCAGTGTGATATATCTCACACCACCCGCTAGGACCCTGGTCGGGGGCCCTGGATGGCTTCTTGCCACCGCCACCTGGACCGGCGCGCGGTGGCTTCCATGCCTTGGGATCCGCCGTCGCGACGGGCTCGGACTTGCGCTTCTTGTTCTTCGTCTTCCGCCCTCCGGGGGGCCGGGAGGAACCCGCACCGTCGACCGTTGGCTGATCGTGGCACGGACCGTGCCACGCGCGAGCCTCAGCCGCCTTGGCGCACTTGTCCACGACTGCGAACAGATCCGCCGTGGACTGGATGTCGCGCGTGCCCAGCTTCTCAAGCATCTTTTCATCGCGGAGACCCTGCCGGAATGCGATGATAACTGCTTGAGGAGAAATCTTGGGGATGGTGTTGCGAATCTGGCTAAAACACTGGATGAAGTGCCGCAACATCTCCCCTTGCTGCTGCTTGATGGCGTGGAGGTCGCTCTCCATGCCGGGACGCTCAAAAGTGCCTTGGAAGTTGGCCACGAAACTGGTGGCAGAGGTCCTCCCATGAGCGAATGGAGCTAGGGGGAAGGTTCATGAGCCATGAACGGGTAGAGCCCTTCAGACCTATGGGGAACCAGTTGGCAATCACCTTTTCGGCCCCTCCAGCCGCTTGCACAGCGGTGATGTAGATTTGCAGGAACTCTTCCGGGTGGAAAGAGCCGTCGTATTTTTGCGGCAGGTCAGGCCGGAATTTCTCTGGCCAGCTGACGTGGCGAAGGTCAGGAGTAAAAGCCTGACAGCCGCTCCGTAAAGCGGGGTGCTAGTCCTCCCAACCGGCGGCGCGCGGACGGGCACCGGAGAGCACGTACGGCTGGCAACGGGGCCGGAGGATGATTGGCCCTCAATGGCCCTTGCCTCGCGTCGCTTCTCCCGTTGGCGCTCGATGGTGACACGTGCATCTTGACCTTCTTGCCGCTGATTGATACGGTGGTGAAGGTCTAGGCCGCTCGTTAGAATAGGAGAGGCGACCGAATGGTGGGACCTGCCGCGGGGCTCCGTCACTTCACCACATTGGGGACGTGGCGGTAATGATGGAGGCACCACCGAGGGGCCATCTTGGGGGTCGCCATGCCTCGAAGAGGTATGGGAACTCCTAGCCGCTGCCTGACGGCGAGCGGTGTCGACCAGGTGGGCTACCTCCTGGAGCCAAGGGCCCACAGGAGATATGCCTTCCACCTGGATGGGAGGGTGCCGGAGGAGAAGCTGCGCCGCATGCAGCGCGCCTGATTCGCCCGGCTCGTCGAAGTCCAGCCGGCACCGAACCGGCTGGAGGGGCTCAACGAAGGCTGGATCGGCACGCGATCCATCCTCACCTGCTAGGTGCCGCAACATTGACAACACAGCGGCTGCTACTGCGGTGCCGCTGGGCATGGCACGACGTTCGGCGTCCTCTCGAGAAGACGCCGAACGTGTCGAAGCGGATGACTGCTGTCGTCCCCCACGATGGGAAGATGACTGTTGACCCGCCATGAACAGCGTAGTTTCAAGAACTTGGCCCCCCACCTGGCGCGCCAGATGTCGACGTACAAACGCCGGTATCGGTGGTTCGGAAGGACCCCCTTTGGGATTCGGTTGGGGAGGCGCAGTTCTACGGAGCTACGCCGAAGCTAGAGCTTGGCGGGATATGGAAATAGGAAAGACACGGAGATTTACCCAGGTTCGGGCCACCTTCTAGGTGTAAAACCCTACGTCCTGCTTTGAGTGTATTTGAGAGTATGTGGAGAGATTACAGTGAACTAGCAATACAGATGCTCTAATCCTTCTTCCACTAGGGTTTGATTTATTCTACTGGAGCCAATCCAAAAAAACCTCCCCTTTGCATGGCCGCGGTTCCTCCCTTATATATCCGGGGGTCACCACAGTGGCTGGAAGTTAAATATCTTGCCATGAAGCTTGTCACGGAAGAAACCTGGCATGGGCGAGCCACGTCGGTGGTTGAGATTTACTGTAGCGGAACAGGGCCGGTCACGCCTTGGTTGGGAACCGGATCATCATGATGAGGGCGTGTTAGGAGGTGAAGACTTGACATCTCCTGACGTGGGCTATGCTGCAACTACTCGGGCCCCACGGACCAGGTGCAGAGGGCATGCGTATGGGCGCGCGGAGGCGCACCCTTAAAGTCAAAAAGGGGTGTCAGACCTCTCTATTCCCTCCAAGACTGATAGCTGACAGGGCTTATCACTTGGGGGCATGGGAACCGGTCAGGACACCGCCTTGGTCCGCAAGGACGTGGAGTAGATGGGTATTTAATGCACCCAACACACACATTAAATGCGCCCAACACAGGCATTAAATGCGCCCGACACAGGTATTAAATGCGCCTGTTGGGCCACGCGGATTGAGGAGGGGCCCGCACGGGTGCTCGGGGTTCCCGGGGCCCTCAAGGGGTGCTCGGGGCTCCCGGGATCGGAGGCCCCCGAGCACTCCTCCTAGGCCGCTCCATAATCTGGGCGAGGTACTCGGCGCCCCGGACGGGGGCCGGGTCGCCCTTGGTGCCCGGGGTGAGCCCCCCGAGCACTTCTTCTCGGGTGCTCGGGGTGAGCCCCCGAGCACTTCTGCTCGGGTGCTCGGGGTAAGCCCCCGAGCACTTCTGCTTGCTTTGTCCTGGGCGGGGACCAAGTCGCCTTGGGCCCTTCGGGAGACGCCATTAAGGGACGACTCGGGGCACCCCTTGATTTAGCCGAGTGGAACAGTGCTCGGGGTGAGCCCCCGGGCACCTCTACTTAACTCCCACGTCCTTGGCGACATGGCGTCAAGTTGGGCCTTTTGCCAGCGGTTTAAGGGACCCTGGGCCCCATAACGCCGACACATACTGCTCACAAAATGAGTAAGTTCTCTCCATAGAGACTCCCAACCGTCATCTCTAATTTGCTGAAATTTTTGCTTGGTTAAGTTCACCTCTAGCATAGCCTGCAAGATGTCCTTACCTCTCCTCTGTAAAGATAGAGACAAAGCATTTGCATGTCCTAAGATAAGCAACATCAAGTGTAGATGAAACACGAAGTCAAAATCGTTGACATAATCTAAGAGACCACGAGCTTGACGTTTCTTTGCATCACTTGGCCCATCTTTTTCAACATATTTGAGCACTTCAATAACATATGGGAACAAGTTATTTATGCTCTAAAGAGTTTTATAGTGAGAACCCTGATGACGAATAGTACAGTTTCCCGCATATTAGGGGTATCCGTACACAGAATCCCGGGACTTTAGGAAGGTACAGCGTACCCGGTAAGGATCCCTGGACGACAAGGTAACCCCTCTCAGGAAGGGAAGACTCCCCTTAAACTAGGAAGTCAATCACGACATTTAAGGAGGCCAGAGTCCTACTCGAGCGTAAGTCCACGTCCAGTACGACCCTGGGACCCCCTATATAAGGATCAGCAATCCCATAGGGGGGGAGAGAGAGGTTCTACAAGTCTTACAGGTCGATCTAGTCGCAGCACCAGCAGCATAGGATCTCAGGAGGCGAAGCCCTAGAAGACCCGCTGCCTCGAAGGAGTCGAGCCTGGCGGTTTAGCCAGATTAGTCTACGATTAGGCCTAGGGTAGCCACTAACATACACCCCCATTGTAAAGCGTGTTCTCTGTCAATATATAGCAATAGGACGTAGGGTTATTATCCTGAGGGAGGCCCGAACTTGTATAAAAACGGTTGTCCCCTGCTGTCAGAGCTCCTGGCACTTGGGCCCTAGAGGTCCCTACCCCCCAGTAATCATCACTCCACGAATACCGTAAGATCGCCGATTCACCGATCGTCGACAGATGGCGCCAACCGTGGGGACCTCTCCGGACCAAGCCGTCTAGGAGGAATCAGAGTCGGCAGGACGCGCAACTAAGCGCGATCAGATCCCAGCGTCGGTTGCACAGCCCTCACCGGTTTTGACCGAGGAGGAAGCAGCAAACCCGGCAGGAAAACCGATCGCAATCTCGCCCCGTACTGGGTACTCGGACCAGGGTTTCTACGACAACTTTGGCCCTATGGACCCGTACCCGGTTACGGATCGAGTGGATTTCGGAGAGTACGCCCCTGGAGAGGACTCGGATGGCGAAGCAGATCACTTCAGAGCCGAGTGCGCTAGGGCCTTCAGCGGGAAGTTGGTCTTGAACGACGACTTCCCAGCAGGAACGACCAGCCCCATGGTTGGAATTTCTCCTGTAAACTCTGATCGTGAGAACGATCAAGATCTTACCCACGTCGCGTCCGATGAGGACAATGTGATGGAATACGAGTACACATCGTCCAGCCAAGGACCTCGAATGGTACTCGCGATCGACGATGGTCGAGAAGACCTCGAAGATCAGAATCTGCCCGGGGGCTCGCAGCAGCACAATGCAATGGCTGCCTCCCACATGAACGGGGGCTTACCCACCGCCGAGGAAAGAATTCCTCGCCGGAACGGAGACCCGCCTGCCGCTGTGGAGAGATCCCCCCCAGGAACGAGGGAGTACATGTCCCGAACTGCTCGAAGACTTGCGGAAGTGCGCAATCTGCTGTCACAGCCTCCCGTGGTGGATTTATCGACACCCGCGGGTGTGCAGTGGCTGCAACGGCTGGGGGCTGACCTCCAAGAGGCTCAGAACCAGGCCGAGTCTTCTCGAGCCCAATCGGTGACCCGTAGCTCTACTCAGGTGAACACCCCTCCTCCGCTAGAAGAACGCGATCGGGAGGGAGACACCCTAGGAACAGGTCTCCTCAGGAGGAGCCACTGGTTGACCTCCGAGAACAGCTCGACAAACGCCGCCGCCAAAGGCGCCAACAGGAGCAACAACCTTCTCGGAGAGACCACGTACAAAACGCCAGTGCTCGGGGCCGAACCTCGACCTTGAATAGCGGCGAGAATGCACCTTATCGGGGGGCCTTCAGTGGATGCCAGACGCTATCCCAGGAACTCCATCAGGTACGCTGGCCTTCTCGTTTCAAGCCCGGCTCGCTAGAATCGTACGACGGAACAACGAATCCCGTGGAATTCCTTCAGATCTACACCACCGCAATCGAGGCAGCCGGCGGGGACGAGAAGGTTATGGCCAACTATCTTCCTACCACCCTCAGAGGAGCCGCTAGGACGTGGTTGACGAATCTACCCCCAGGAACTATCCGTTCGTGGGGACAGCTATGCGACATGCTGCTCGGGAACTTCCAAGGTACCTTCCCAAGACCTGGTCGGGTCGACGATCTATTCCTTGTCGTCCAGCGACCAGACGAGACCTTCCGAGAGTTTACCAAGAGGTTTAGTGCTGTCCGCAACACTATCCCTGAAATAACAGACTCGGATGTCATCCGCGCCTTCACTCGGGACAGCAGAAACGAGATGTGCACGCACGACCTGATCATGCGGCCACCGAAAACCACCAGGAAACTCATGGATCTGGCCGAGAAGGCCGCTTGTGCGGAGGAAGCCCTGCACCATATCAAACAACAGCGGGGTGAGTCGACCAGTTCTCCCCTCCGGACGAAGGGCGATTCGCGTAAAACTAAACGCAAGAAGAAACCCTCCGGAGGGAACAAGGAGAAAAGGATCAGAGCCGACGAGGTAATGGCCGAGATCTCCGAGAAGTGCACCTGGCGACCACGCCCCAAGGATAAACCTACCACATCCTCCGACAAGTCGTCCAAGCCCTGGTGCGATTTTCATCAAACTGACTCACATGATCTGCGACAGTGTCACATCTTCAAGAAGTATCTTTGGGAAGAAAGAGAGAAGTTCCGCGAGGAGAATCCTCAGGTCGCTAACAACAGTCGGGAAACGACCTCCGACGACGATGACTCCACCCTTGAGCCTTTCCAGGGGCACGTCAGAGCAATCGAGCACATATTCGGGGGCTCAACCTCTTACGAATCTAAGAGGCAATACAAGGCGATCGCCCGAGAAGTTCTCGCGAGTGTACCGCGAGTTCCTCGAGCGGTCAAGTGGTCCGAGGTCACGATCTCTTTTGACCAGACCGATTGCCCCAAAAATTGCGCTCGGCCAGGACAGTACCCAATCGTGGTCGAGCCAACGATCAACAACTGCCGAGTGGGCCGCATATTAATAGATGGAGGGAGCTCCCTCAATATCCTATTCGCCAACGCCCTCGACGCAATGCAAGTGCCACGATCGTCTGTTCAGACGGTAACGCACGCTTTTCACGGTATCGTCCCGGGCTCATCGGCCACGCCGATCGGGCAAGTTACGCTCCCGGTTACCTTCGGTATACTGGAGAACTTCCGAATAGAGAAGATCCTGTTCGATGTGGTCGATTTCGAAATAGCATACAATGCTATCATGGGGCGCCCTACTTTGGCCAAGTTCATGGCAGCTACGCACTACGCCTACCAGTGCATAAAGATGCCCGGCCCAAAAGGTGTCCTCACGATAAAGAGCTCCCCCAGAGAAGCACTCCTCTGCGACAAGCGCAGCCTCGACCTCGCAGAGCAGCACCTACCCTCTAACCAAGATGCCAGCGTGGTGGCTCCCGCCACCACGTTGTCAAGACCACCTCCACGACTACGAGCGACGATTTCGGAAAGTACCCCCGCCAAATCGGAGAAAGAGTTCCACGACTAGGTCAAAACAGGGAGAAAACATGGCCTTCCCCTAGACAGGACAACGGCTCCTCGGGAGAAGCCGCCCGATCCAGGTCGCTCGCGCCAACGGTAGAAAGGTCGCGTCCACTAGAGAGTCCCGTGCAACCACCTTCGGTAAGATCGCACGACCGTCGCCTCCTCATCGGCAGATTCCAAAGTTGCACCAGCTCCAGCCTTAAAGATCGTCAAGCTACGAACAAGTCGATGATAAAGACTCTCCGGGCGCCGCCGCCCAGCACGCGCACTCGACAAAGTTTCATCAGCGGGTCACGACAAGAGGACGAGAGTCTCTGGGGCAACCGGCGACAAGCTAAATGAGGAGGGGACGGCTTAGTTTTTCTTAGTTTTCATAGAATTATTTTTCTTACAGTAGCCTGTAAAAGACACAGTTTTGAATTATACTAAGTCTCTAGTTCAATGTCTTCATTATTAATTATTTCAGACTGCCTATCTGAGATATCTCTTGAAAAGTCAGTCGGGGGCTGGATAAGAATACCGCAAGTTGGTGTACGAGTACGAGTACCGATTTCTTCGACCCGCACAAAAAGAAAAGGGGTTCCGTGCTATAACTGTCAGGGACGCGAGGAAAACCCCTTAACGTGTTTGCAGGTGACAGGGGAGCCACTGAGCCCCCCACCTGACCAGACCTAAGGCCTGGTTGACTAAGTTCCCCAGTTCTGTGGCAACGTCCCCTGATCCCGAGTAAAGGAAGGGAAAAAAGGTACGAGTACGACTAGACCAACGAAACCCGTACGCTTATTCACGTCTTCGACTACTCGGAGCAGAAAATACCTCGGGTAGAGTGAAACGTTGCCAACCGGGCAAGTGTAGAATTTACTAGCCAAACACCGAAGTCTTCCCTCAACAGAGAAATGCGGAGGTGCTGCCATGGCCACGACAAGCTGTACGAAAGTCCCCTTATCGCGTTTACTGATGACGAGGAGCCACGGAGCCCTCCATCCGACTAAACCTAAGGACTGGTCAATCATAGCAAGAACAACCTACGGCGCTATTTGTATTCCTACATCGAAGGGAGGCAAAGGGCATTGGCTCCGACTAAAGTCTACGCTTGCATTCGACAAGGTTTCACGAAAGCAGATCAGACAAGGTTTCGAAAAACCAACAAAACACACAATTTATCGCACAGTTACTAACCACTGTATTTACATGAGAGTATGCTATTACAGACCTACTCCAGGCTGTGCGACTTGACTCAATCGCTAAAAGTGTTCGCCGCTTCCCGCACAGCGTCAAGAAGCTTCTCCTCCTCATCCTCTGGCAAGTCGGCAGCAAGCGCCTCCAGGGATAAGTCCGGGTGCCGGCGCCTCAAGAGAGCCAAGACAAAGGCGAGGGCGTCACTTAAGCCTTGTCGGAGCTCGACTTGAAGAAGCTTCTCGACGGCAGGTTTCAACTGGGAGACGGACGCCGTCAGGTCCACTAGGCGGGTGGCCGGAGCAAGGCCCGAGGGGACAACGACGCCGACTTCGCCCAGCGCCTTCTCGAGCGTGCCTAAGGCCCGCTCGAGGTCTTCCTCCAATTTTTCTGCATAGGACTTACTCCTCTGCAGGGAGGACTCCGCCTCCGAGAGGCGCGCCTTCGAGGCCGAAAGATCAGCCTCGACCGTCGCAAGGCGTTTCTGCAACGCCTCGTTCTCCACCCGCCATCTCCCGGACTCGTCGAGGCGTTTCTTCAGCTCTTCGCGCGCCAAGTCCAGCTCCGCTTGGGCCTTCTCGAATGGAGCGACCCGGGAGATAGCGAGCTGAAAAAGAACAGGTTAGTATGAGCAAAGTAAAATTACCTTATCACTAATCTTCCGTGCGTTACCTGCAGCAAGGAGAAGAGGCTAAGGCTTTCTGGCGCCGAAGGACCCGAAGGCACGGCCTGCTCGACCAGGACCAACTCCGACTCCAGCACCGGGGACTGCTGCTGCTCAGTAGGAGCCGGTGACGACTCCGGCGCGAGGGTCCCCTGCTCGACAAGGGCCGGTGCCTACTTCGGCGCCGGGGGCTGCTACTCGGCATCCGCCCTAGTCGAGGTCCTGACGGGAAGGATCGACACCCTAGTCGCCAAAGTAATCGAGTCAAGCCTTCAGCAAGGCGAGTCAAAAGAAAAAGGTGGCAAAGGAGAACTAACCTCGAGCGTTTCCCTGCTGGAGGAGGCTTCCTTGCCAAGGCACCCGAATCTCGCTTACCAGAAGCCAGCGGTGCCTTCCCCTTGGCCGCCACGGTCTCCTCCCCGAGAACGGTCGTGGGGGGGGGGAGTTGGTTCCTTGGGGGGGAGGCTGCTCGCTTCGGGCTGTCCGACACGTCCATCCCCATGTTTACTATTAAGGAAAGAATATGGAAAAAGAGTAGTTGGGCGAGAACTCAAACCTGCGGTTGAGGGTCCCGGGCGGGAGAACTCGTCGAGATGACCTCCGCTCCCGCCTCGGCTGCGGAAGGACCTTCCTCCCTCGTCTCGGAGGGTGGCGGGGCCGTGTTGAACATCTCGACTTCGTCGTCCTCAACGGGGACGCCAGCTCGTTCGGCCTCCGAGTCAGGACCCCCACGGCCTAATCGCTGCGGAAGAAGAAGCCCAAGGGCCCTCTGTAAGGCTACTCGGATGAACCTAAGCTAGACAAGGATATAAGATGGACAACTCACCGAGAGTACTTCCCGTCGGATGTTCGAGCTCTGCTTCAGAAGAGGCAGGGGCACGTCTGTACGCCCGCCTTGGGGGGATTGCTCGAATAGGTTGTTCAACCTACTCTGAAGCTCTCCTTGGGGCAACTCTGCTCGGCACGACGAGGAAGAGGTACGTAAGAAGTCTTGTCAATTGAGTTGGCACGGAGGTAGTCGCGATACTTACCCGTGTCGAAGTGCCTTGTCTGGTCTTGGTTCTCCGAAATCGCCCAGGCCGGCTCAACCCTCGACCGGAGAGGGCTTATCCGGCGTCGAAGGAAATCCTCCGCGACATCCCACGCCGACAAGCCTTTGGCGGTAAGATTGGCGATGTCGTGGACGAGCACCTTGAGGTGCTTAGTCTCCTTCGGGGCCTCCCCCCAGCTCTTGGTCGCAAGAGGGGCGAGTCCACGGTAGGTGAGCCCGAAGTTCGGTGGGGGCTGGCAGTAGAACTACCGACCATGCCAGCCCGACCACGATGATTTCCAGGAGGAAGCGATGTAGGCATCCTTCTTCCCTTCTCGAAGACGGAATCCGGCGCCGCCGACGACTCCTGCGCCGCTGCCCTTCATCCGGCGGAGGTTGTAGAAGTACCTCTAGAGCTCCAGGCTCGGCCTAATGCCGAGGTAGGCTTCGCATAAATGCGCGAAGACCGCCAGCATTAGGACCGAGTTCGGGTTGAGATGAATCAACTCGATCCCGTAGAACTGGAGCGTGAGGAGGAAGAAATGCGAAGGTGGGAATTGAAATCCACACCTGAAAAAATCCACGAAGACGATGATCCAGTCCGTATCGGGGCTGGGAACCGTCTCCCTCGCGGCCCCCCGGGAAGGCACGAATACCTCCGGGAGGATCACCTCCTCCGCCACAAGCTTCTCCAAGGCGGAGGAGTCCATCACCGAGACCTCGAATTCAGGAATGGCGGTGGTCGTCTCCCCTGAAGCTTCTCCCGACTCCTTTGTGGGCTCAGGAGACTTCTTCGCGGCGCTCTTCTTGCCCATTTTCGTCGATCGACCGAAAGAGGATGGAGGCGAGGGTTTTGCGAGGGCGCGAGGAAGGAAATAAGGGGATCAAGAAGGCTAGGAGGCAAAGAACAATGCGGGCAAAACCCCAATTCTTGGACTCCTAAAGATTTAAACCTTCGCCAGAACCGAGCGCGGTTTACGGCACGATCAGTTCCATCGCATTTAATGCGGACAGTTGCTTTTTCCGCCTACAGGGCTTTTCGTGGGAAAAAGAAGGTCTGACAACCCACGACCCAAACGAGCGCGCCGTGGTTCAGCACACGTTAGCGGCACAATGGCGCAGAGAGAGAAAAAATTCTTCATCACCACGCAAAATTTCCGCCACGATTGTTCGGTTTCCTAGAAATATGCCAGGCGGACGCGTGTCCGTGATCAACGGATCAGATCTGATCGGAAAAGCATTCTGGATTTTCCAAAGGATTATTCCGATAAGGTTTCTACGACTACTCGGTAGGGATTGAGTCTACTCGGGGGAGTCATCGACAAGGACCACTCGGGTTGCCTACTCAGAATTTTTCCCCGACAAGGGCAGATTTCCAACAGAACCGTCATGACCTCACTTCACGAATTGATGGGGGGCTTGATGATGAATAGTATGGTTTCCCGCATATTAGGGGTATCCGTATACAGAATCCCGGGACTTTAGGAAGGTACAGCGTACCCGGTAAGGATCCCTGGACAATAAGGTAACCCCTCTCAGGAAGGGAAGACTCCCCTTAAACTAGGAAGTCAATCCCGACGTTTAAGGGGGCCAGAGTCCTACTCGAGCGTAAGTCCACGTCCAGTACGACCCTAGGAACCCCCTATATAAGGATCAGCCATCCCATAGGGGGTGAGAGAGAGGTTCTACAAATCTTACAAGTCGATCTAGCTAGTCGCAGCACCAGCAGCATAGGATCTCAGGAGGCGAAGCCCTAGAAGACCCGCTGCCTTGAAGGAGTCGAGCCCGGCGGTTTAGCCAGATTAGTCTACGATTAGGCCTAGGGTAGCCACTAACATACACCCCCCATTGTAAAGCGTGTTCTCCGTCAATATATAGCAACAGAACGTAGGGTTATTATCCTGAGGAAGGCCCGAACCTGTATAAAAACGGCTGTCCCCTGCTGTCAGAGCTCCTAGCACTTGGGCCCTAGAGGTCCCTACCCCCCAGTAATCATCACTCCACGAATACCGTAAGATCGCCGATTCACCGATCGTTGACAAACCCCAACGAGTGTCTCCAGCTCTTTGAACTGATTGCTCTTGATTTAACCGGTTCCAGTGCTAAGTTGTCCACAGCCAATGGCTTTCTTTACTCTCTCCTGTTGACTCTCTCTAATCATATCTTTTCATTTACAAGAAGCTCCGGCCACATTAAGCAGAAGAGATATCATGTCAAAGAAGTCACTAACATCATCATTCTTTTTAGCTACTGCCACGATGACTAATTGAAGCTGGTGAGTGAAGCAGTGGACATAGCTGAGCTATTCTCCCTCATTATCAAAGCTCTCAAGCCATTGAACTCACCTCTCATATTGCTTGCCCCATCATAACCTTGGTCTCGAACTTGTTTTATGCTCAATCCATACTTACGAAACAGGTAATCAATGTTGGATTTGAGGCACAAAGCAGATGTCTCATTCACATGAACAACACCAATAAGTCTTTCTTGGATTGCTCCAAACTTGTCGACATACCGCAAAACTACAGCCATTTGTTCCTTGTTTGAAACATCAGCAGACTCATCAACCAACAAACAAAAAACTTCACCTCCAATTTCATCAACAATAGATTTGACTATGATCTGCACAAATCAATAAAAATCAGTTTTCAAAGGAATATAGGAACTGACATCATTTGTAAGATATAATAATAAAAGCAAGCAATTATTACCTCAGCAAAACATTCAGCAATGTCCCTTTGAATTTCTGGAGCTACCATTTGATTATTTTTAGGAGTATCTATTAACACAACCCTCTTTGTGTTCTCATTTTGCTCTGCCAAAAGATTTAATAACTCTCGAAAATTTCCTTTGTTCTTAGACTCTTTTGATTCATCATGGCCACGGAATGCTAGATCTTGATGCAGCAAGTATCGAGTAGCACTTATGGAATTATTCAACCGAATCATATACTCCTCTTGAGTGACTTTACTCTATTTGTTAAGAGCAACAACAACTGATTGGCCATGTTTCAGCAAATTATTACATTTTTTCACTGCCGTGTTATGAAAACTGTTAGGAGATTTTCCCACATGGTCTCGAAGTCTATCTGCCTTGTTCCACCCATGAAAACCATTTACCACAAATGCATCATTTCCCCCTTGGCCTTCAATAGAATCTCTAAACAAATAGCAATATAAACAAAAAGCAGCATCCTTCTTCTCGCTGTACTCTAGCCAGTCATATTTAGCAAACCATTTAGGACTAAACCGGCGTAAGCAATCTGCTATCATTGTCTGTGGATACTTGAAACCAGGTGGTGGTCTGTACGGACCTCTAATCAAATACTTCCGTCCTATCTCATCTTGTAGCTTCGGCCCTATATATTATGATATCCTTTTCCTAAGGGCGAAGGAGAAGGATGAGCAGTACGGGTACGTCTAATGTTTGATGGACCTTCATCTGCTTCATCAGAATCAAGATCATTGGTTGTGGTTGGTGAAGATTTTCTTTTCAAATTCAAAAAACGATCCATTATACTTTTACTACCTGCCAAATTATAAAAACATTATTTAGTACGAAAATATGTACGAAAATATACATGAGAAAATACCAATACGGCAATACCTATTTTCTTACTTGACATTGTGCTGGTGTAACACCCATCCTAATGTATAAATAGAATTCTACTTTGCCTCATGCATACATGGCATCATCCATACACCACCTTGCATAAACTTGAATATTAAATAGTTAGGTTTTATAGAATATGTGCATATCTCATCTTAAAAACTTAAACTTTGCAAAATTCTCTTCTCTGCGCTTGATCCGGATGTTTGGTTCGGAACCTCCGGACGCAACCTCCGGGTGACCCGGAAATTCCGGGTGGACCCCGAGCTATATTCTGGGTGAGTCCAGAGAAGGTTTGGGGTGAGTCGGTCAGCCGGAGGTTTGGTCCGGAACCTCCGGGTTCAACCTCCGGGTGGTCCGGATTCTGGGTGGTTTCCGAGCCAACTTCCGGGGGAGTCCAGAGAGCAATTTGGGATTCCGGTGCCACCGGAGGTCCAATCCGGAACCTCCGGGATGAGCATCCGGGTGAACCCGGAAACATCCGGGTGATTTCCGGGTTGAATTCCGGGTGAGTCCAGTAGGGTTTTGGGCTGTGGTTTGAGGTCCCATCCGGAACCTCCGAGTGCAATGTCCGGGTGACCCGGATTCCGGGTCATCCTTCGGACGGTTTTCCGGGTGAACATCCGACTATCAGATCTGAGCTGACACGTCACCACCGCCGTTTGGGGGCGGTGGGCGGTGGTGCCTGCGTGGAGGGCTCGCCGAGGGCCTCTATAAAAGCCTCCCCACGGCCCCCTTCACCTCTTTTTCTCCTCCTCCCTCAAATTTCTCCATTTCCTTCCTCTTTCTCTCCAAAACCGCACGGCAGCTGCTTTCTTCATCATCTTCCTCAGCTCCGATGCCAACTCCGGCGAGCCAGCGCCGTTACTCCGGTGACCCAGCTCCCTTCCTCTCCTTTCCCTCCTTCTTCCCCTAAGCTTCCTTCCCAATTCCTCATTCCCTTTCTCCTCTTTTCTCAGGTCAAGTTGAGCTCCAGCAGCAGCCATTCCGGGTCATCTGGAATTGCTTCCGGGCTGCATTGCTTCAGCAAGAAGAAGGGTAGAGCAAGAAGAAGAAGGAGTGAAGTTGGCATTTGGGGTTTTAGGGCCAAGCAGCTATTGCTCTAGTTCAATCTTTGGGGTGATTTTTCTCAAGAGGTATAAGGATCATCTTTGAACAAGTTATATTTTCAAAATCGATTAGAATGTTCTATTATTTAGTTCAATCCCAATGTTCCTAGTAGTTAGTACATGTAACTAATATGGTAGGGTATAAAGATAGTTCCTTTCTGTATTAATCTTCAAATCAACCATTGTTAACTCTAATACAAACTTGAATTTAATAAAGTCATGCATATAGCTAATAGGATGGCCACGTTAACTCCTTAAATTTAACATGAGGCATGCTTTATCGTAAAACCCTAACATCCACTAAATATTGTAGCAATTCATACCTAACCTCTCCATCATGCATACATACTGAAAGCTCATTTCTTTTATCGTTTCCTCGCCGATGTTTCGTATTGCTTGCATCAGAACCCGAAGAAGAAGAACCGCAACCTGTTGAGCTCACTCAAGTCTCCGAATCCTACGACGAAGGCAAGCAGAGCTTGTTGCATTCTTTTACCTTTCGTAATTGCGTGTGTGACTGAATAATTGTTTGATATGAGTATTGAAATTGAATTTACTAGCATGCGTAGGGTGTATCGTTGCGTTGAGAACGTCCTTATTGCCCTTTCAACTAAAATTGGTTAAGTGAGTTGGGAGAGCCGAGGGCGTACGCAATGGATACGGTTGGTGTTAATTGAAGTGTTGAAGTGACCCAGAGGTTTGGTGATTAGAATTTGAGATTGGTCACACACCAACCGCATGCCGGAGTGTTACTTCCCTATCACGCGTGGACATTACCGATAATCGAGGCTGGGATAGGGTTGAGGTAAGTCTCGATATCACTTGGAGTGAAATGCACTCGCCATATCCAGGGTGATCGATTATCGGTAATGATCTGAGAGTTGATTGAATGTGATATGAAATGGATTGATAGCCCTCGCGGACGTTAACGGAATCGATACCGGGAATGATTGAGGTAAGCCTCGATATCACTTGGAGCCTTGCAACCTCCAAGGGAAATGCACTCATCATGTCCAGGGTGATCGTATTGCCGGCAACGGTACAAGAGGTGAATTGAATTTGATGGGTGTGGGCTACCCCAGTGTGATATTCCAATTGTTTTGATTACTTTGTATGCCATTGAATCCTGAAGTTCACTTTGATTCTATTATTTACGATTGTGCTATGAACTAGATTACTATTTCGATTATGTACTATCTCGATGGAATTGCATCATGTTTAATTCCTGTAGTAGTGAGCATGTGTAGGGCATGGAATTAAGCACGAATAAGTCTTGCGAGTACCTTTGTACTCACCTAGAATATTCCTAGACTTTTGCAGGTGAGCCAACTGTTGCAGAGTTCTGTGATGAAGTTTAGTCCAAATGGTTTCCTTGGTCCGCGTTCGACTCGTGGGAATGGTTTGGTGGTTGTGCAGTGGTTGATGCACCACTGCGGGGCTTTTGTTTATTTTCCGCTGCATTGTAAATATTTCAGTCTTAACTAAATTTACGGTTATCGCCGACTGAAGTGTTTATAAAGTTCACCCAGTGAACAACTAGTTTAATATAGTACTGTAGTGCTTGTTTATGGTATACGAGTTGTTATCCCGGTTGCCCATGTACAATGCGTGTATGGGATGGAGTATGTGGGCAACTGTGCAGTGGTCTTATTGCGGGTTAGGATTGCACTTTGTGATGGCAAAGGTGAGCGAACCACTAGTCCTGTGTAGCTCTGGTGGAGTCGATCCAGGGGATTCGTCCCGTACTCGCTAAGTCTCCTACGACTGTCACGCTTCGCGCTGACGGCAGAGCAGAGCTGGACCTTCCGGAGTCGCACCTCGTGGCTAGGTTGGGTTGAGGGGATGCATATCCTGGGCTCTAGTCCTCCTATGACTATCATGGAGCGCACTCTTATCGCGCGGTACTACCCCTTCACTGGGTCAGGGATCTATATGTGGTTCCGGGAAGATTGGTCGCTTCCGGCCGGCTCGCATGTGGCGGGTGTCGGATCGTTCCGTCTGGGTGCGTACGGCGCAGGTACCGTGCCACCGGGCTGACGAGTCCTTCGGTCCTTGGCGACTTCGCGTTCCCCTAACCATATGTGGATCCCGGGTCCGTGACAGCTGGGCGGGGACGATTACCACGTGACCAGACCACTTATCCAATATTCTAAGTTCTAAGTTCTAACCTTCAGCCAATCATAAAAACTCAAGACACTAATTAAGTAATTATGAATTATCCAACAAACCGTGAAACCCTACAAAAGTTATAGGAGAATTGGGAATTTGGGATATCAATATTGTGCTCCTCGGCACTGGTGGCACTTACAGATCAAAACGGCGAACGGGCGATGCAATCATGCGATGAACTGGAAGGGGAGGCGCCAGGCGCGCTGAGGCGGAGCACTGGAGCAGACGTTTTCGTCTCGCACTCTCGCGGTCTGGATTCTGAAATACGAGCAGGCGCCAGGCTAATTATCACTGCTAATTACAGCAGTACAGGCGGCGGCGACGCGGCGTGGTTAGCGAATAAGCGAATAGCGATCCGTTTTCTTTAGCGATCTAGTGCTTGGTGCTGGTGGGCTCTGCTGCAGGCTTGCGCGTGGCCGCATGGGCTTATGAACTGGGCCACTGGGGTCAAATTAATTTTTCATTGGGACCATTTCCTTTTCAGCGTGTTGAGTATATGGGTTTGGGGTAGGAGACGTTGGTGTCAATTGACCCCAGTCATACACAGTAGCTCCACCAGTGCACCCGTCACAGATGGGCTATATCTGCCCGTCAGTAATCACCTTTTTTGTACTAGTGCCAGTAGGGTCTTTCTTTTCTATGTAGAGATGCCCAGTATAATTCTCAGACGTGTGCACACATGTATATTATGCACAAATATATTTATACCTAAGCATCAGCGTCTACAAGAGACTAAACTCACGGAGTTCCACAAAGTCACCACAGCCTGGACAGCGATGATCATGTCTCCTATCACCAAAAAAAAACCCCGCCACCTTGTGAGACACACATAGAGCTAAATTTGAGGTATAAATATTTGGACTAACCATCTAAGCAACTATTTGGTTGTCTGTTATATCACGTAGCATGCACAACATCAATGTAAGAGGTTGAATGATCTAACCGCCTAATTTATTATGCCTCGCTATGAGCATTTTAATTTTTTTGTCAACTCCGCTGTTTTCCTTTGAGTTCTTCAAAAGATTGTGTGAAACTCATGCATTCTACGTTTGGCATTTTCTTTGACAATACCATATGGAATATTATTTTGAATAAATCACGTCATAGGTAAAACAACTTGCCAGGACGTCATAGGTAAAACAACTTGCCAGGTAGGTGAGAGTAGATCACACAACTTAAAAAATGAATGTTTTGGTCGTGAAAATTGATTAGTGGGTGCGTTTTGCGACTATTGGATGCTACCTAAGATGACTTAGCCTAGTCAGCGTCCTCCATGGTAGTCAATGTTGCAACGCCACTGAAATACATAGTCTGACACAAGCTGACAATTTCTCAAAAACCCTCCTTGTGTTTGCCACTGCTGCCTCTGACCTCCGCAAAGCTTCCTCACACGCGTGCACCGCAGCCCCCTGGTGGAGGAGATGACAAGGGAGAGGTCAGATTCGGAGTAGGGGAGAGGTTAGATCCTTTTTTCTCTTTTTGGGAGGTTGAAAGCTTGATGTTTATTGGCTGAAAGCTCTATGTTTTTTGTTGGAAGTTCATGGAGAGTAGTTGAAATGTTGATGATTTTTAGTTGAAAGCTTGATGATTTTCAATTGAAAGCTCAGGAAAAGTAGTTGAAATCTTGATGATTTTAGTTGAAAGCTTCACAATTTTCGGTTGAAAGCTCATGAAAAATAGTTGAAATCTAGATCATTTTTAGTTGAAAGTTCACTGAAAATAGTTGAAAGCTCTGCTGATTTCGTTTTTGCTCCGATTCTAGCGGTGCCGTTGCTCGTCGGTGAAGTCGGCCATGCCATCACCGGAGACGAGATGGTGTCCATGGCGAAGCAGGGAGGAAGGAGGGGAAGTATGAGCAATGCGGGGTCGTGTACTGTTTCGGAAAAGCACAAAACAGATGGAGTGATGAGGTTTCTGACCATATGAAGGGTTGTTAGAACCGTTCGTCCAAATAAACGACCGTATATTAGTCCCTCCCCCCAGAGTGATCTTTTGCTAGCTACAAGTAGAGAACATGGTGGCGGGAAGCTATGTAGGGTAGGACCTCATTACGCATTCCCTTTGAGTGATCAGGCCATCACCGTCACCCTTTCCATCTTGCAAGCAGGCCAAAGCCCCTTCCTTCGATCTGGTCTATGCTCCTTCCATCAAGCCATTGAGCTCATGGTGCCGATCTATCGAGTTGCTGGTGCGAGCCTTCTTCATATGGTAAAGACTTCCATCCCTATTCAGTTCTTGTGTTTTGTCGAAATTTATAGTTATCATCATGTCATGTCGCATTCCATCTCATTCGTGCATACAAGCCCATGCATTTAGCTGAGACATACAACCAAGGCCAGTCTTCATATTTAGGAACCTAGGGCAAGATAACAACGAGAGGCCTTTGTTTACACGCAAACACTTCTATGTCATTGAAAACGTAATAGGTGACATCCAAATTTTAACAAATACATCACACGGCACAAACTAATCATTGCGATGATCTAGTTCAAGAAAATTATAGCACGCTACTTAGGACAAAACATTTGCACAGAATATCACATGTTTGCATCCCAGATCACACGATAAGGAAGACCCATCATTTCACCTTCATGACAAATTAGCAAGTCATGCCTATTATGATCACATTGAGCAATTTCCTTTAACATTTTTACATGCACAGTCTTCGATAACTGTGTCAACGTTAATCTGATCCCATACAGAGTTCTCGATGCATAAAGTAGTACCATTTAATCTTTCTTCTTAATTGTATGACCTCCACGAAACTAAAAGAAATACTCAGTAGCACACATGGCTCATCTAGCAATGTCATTTGCGACACTCTTAACTCCACTACTATAGAATATGGATTTAGAGTCAGTCCAAAATAGCTAGCTTAGCTGGTTTTGGATCCGGCTGTATAGAAAGGGAGCTAATAATATTTATTATCTTAATCGGTTTCGAAACTGGTTGAGATAATAACACCTTGGCCAGTTCAACAAAAAAACCGATTGTAATATCAAATTATTATAGTCGATTTTCACGAGGAACCGACTGAGGTAATAACATATCTCAGTCAGTTTTCTTAGGTTAACAGTCAAAGAAAGCATATCATTCCAGCCAGCTTGCATAGAAGAACCGGATGTGATATAATTTGGGACAGGCAGGCATAATTTAGATTTCTACCTGCCTTGAAACAGAAAATGCATTTTATATAACCCAAAAATCCTAAAATTCCCAGATCCCCACCACAACAGATATCACATTTCACATCACATTTGAATTCGCAATTGACATTCACATTGACATCACATTTCAATTCACATATAAACACAAAGTAGATAGAAATTCAAAATTAGACCACAACATCGATCACATTTCAAATGAATTCATAACACATTGAAATACAAGTGAGAAATGAACATCGAACACATTTAAAAATAAATGAATTCATAAGAAATGCCTTAGTCGTCAATTCCGTCGTGGTAAAACTAACCTTTTGGATCTATGACCCTATCAACAAGGAAGCACGCCATGTCCTCTCAAATCCTGGCTAGGTCCGACTTTGGCAATTACGTCCGTGCAATAGTTGCAACCTGCGATATGAAGATCGTATTGATGCCAGATACAAGAAGATAAATAAAACACAATTATTAGGATATTTTGCATACCTCGATCACTTTAGCTTTGTTCACGGCAGCTCGACCCATCAGAAGGTTCATGTGGTGGGCAACATAGAACCCACACAAATTGCTTAAGTTGGATTCATGGTGGCACTGAAAAGATATATATAGACTCAGTTTAACTAAGTTCTATAGAATTTGTATGATGAAGTGTAAATGTGTGCAACTCGATACATATGAAAAAGTTAAAGTGGTGGTATAACTTATTGGGGCTCCCTGCATTAGCTTTCTCCCCATGAAGAATAAATATTTGGTATGCTCTGAATTGTGGAATATAACTCTTAATTAGACCAATGAACTTAATATAATGGAGTTACATGAGGTAATTTGTTTACCTGTCGATCATCTTGTTGACCCTCTCGAAATTGGTCATCCTATCGAGGTATGAATCCAGGTAATACACTTTGGACTCATTAAGTATGATAACAATAAAAATTCAGCAGTTACTACATGGCCATTAATCCCAAATTAGTTGATGTTGCGTCGAAGGTACTGACTGAACAAGTATGAGAAATTAACCAGTATATAGCACTTACACTTTGTTGAAGGGATAAATGATGAATTTCTTATCTTGGCTGGCCTCCATAATATCGACAACGTAATCCTTGACAACTCTCTCACAAGAATCCATGGATTTCTTAGAGCCATGGTGTGGGTCGACGAATCCTATTAGTTCATTTGCTTCTCTCACTTTGACAATAGTGAACCTATATATACATGAGCAAAGAGTTATGTATTTGTGACATGTGTAGGTGTTATAGTAAAATGAATGGAGCGCGATTGTGAGCACTTACAGTGCGAAGAATCTCATGAGGCCGACGTCTAAGACACTTAGGTTGTACATAATGAACAAGTTGTCCCAAGTCACCACGAACTGTCGCCCCTTATATTATGGAAATGCTCATGTTGAACTTGCCATAATGCTATTGCTCTGCTGCTTCTTCAGTTTCTTAAAATTGGCTAGGTAATGGTTATGCAATGTTGTGCAAGCTCGCCAAGCTCGGACATCATTTTATTTACATTCTTGACCATCGGTTTCCCGGGCTTGTATGTCTGGACAGTCAGAGCGCTCGGGAGACTCCCTTCGGTGACATATAAAGCTGTTGTTTGTTCGATGATCATCTCCTGGCTAGAAGCCATCTCTATCATGTCCTTTCCCTTGCCATGCTTTGGCGATGCCACCTTGCGCTCCTTGGGACAATTCTTTGGTGATTCTTGCGTTGTTAGGTCAAGTGCTCTTGGTGATAAGATAGACACTAGAAGAGGCGAATACGTCAAAGGGAGGGAACAATGGCTGCTTTGACAGTCGTGGCGAAACTTTCTTAGGTGGTCGCAACTCATAGAGGAAGATGGCCTTCTTAGGGCACTGGATGAATGTTCCCTTGGCTTGATGTAGAGTTAAGATCTCGTTGTTTAGCGGAATCGGGAGCTTCAGCTTGCAGAAAGTTTCTATGACCCTATTGATACTTACCTTTGCATACGAAGGGGCTATGGGGACATTATGTGTCCTCAACTCTCCTATTGTCGAAAACACTAGCCCCCAAGCAGCATCCACCAGATCATCGAGGTCCACCATCCTAACTTAAATCGTGCATTTCGTGGGAGCCTACATAAGAAAGCAAATTTCAGCCAAGGGGTCTGAACTATCTTGTGTGGAGCATATTACAAAGACATATCGATTTTACCTCGATCGCATCACACAGAAAGGTACCAGCCATATCTTCGTCATGAGTAGGGAGGTCGATCGACGTGTAGCTACTCCGACGATTATCCGGATTGGCAGCAAATGGCTGTTCTTGTTGTGGAGTTAGAATCCACTCCTCGCTTAAGTCTCGCAATACTCTTGCTTGAACTCTTGGTGCTTGTGTTCTTTTTTAGCTGCTTTCCTGGCTTTTTTGCATTCACGTCTCACCTCCAAAGCTTGGCTTAGTCCATATTTGTGTGGAACGAGAGACCCTACACCCTGCGTGCGACCAAGTGTTTCGGGGTTTCCCAAGCCCTCTTCAAGTGCATCTCCTAAGAAGGTGCCGGCTTAGGATGACGCATCAAATTTTAGCTGCACAAGCCAGAATTATTTGTTATTTCAACTGATATATAAGAAAGTTGTAATTAGGACTCAGGCGGGATTGATATCTCACCAAACGTCTGTAAGCTTGCTCATCAGCTAGGTTCTCAAATCTTGGCTTTCCTGAAGACGATGTGGATCTAGATGCCCTAGCTCTAACCCAAGCTTTCGTCCTCGCATCAGCGATGTTTGCAAATATAGGTGGGGCATTCGACTGCGATGCCTGTTGATCCTCCCCTTCCCATCTCTTTGACATGCCCACGTGCCCGGTAGTCCTTACACATTGGGGGTGCTTGTTTCTCTTAGAAAGCTCCTTGTTTTGCTCATTCTTGAGCCTGAATTCATTTGTCGTCTTCATCTTGATGAAGTCTATCCAAACCATTGGAGTAATCATAAGCCACTTGCCAAAGGGCTCCATCTTGGCGTGCACGTACTCATTCACCAGCGTAATCTTCCAATTCTTTCATGCCTTGCACGTTGTCATGTGAGTAGCTCATTCAACGCACTCCTTCCATTCATCTGGTATGATGAAGTATTTCATGATTTCCTTCGTAATGTTCATGAGCTGTACCTTTCCAACCCTCTTCTAGCTTTCAAGGGTGATGGACAGCCGCTCTCATGCTATGATCCCACAGACGGTGGAAAACTTCTTCCTTGCATTGTCAGGCTCGTCAGGTGCCCCTAACTCATGTAAGTGTGTCACGGTATACTTTGATTCCGGCCTCTTCGACCATTTCCTTCCCTCTCTCTGCCTTGCCCTTTTCTTCACCACTAAGGTGCTAGTTGTATCACCAGATAGTCTAGGTGGCAACGGTGACTGAGAGTCACAATTTTTCGAAGATCTTGGGATAAAGGACTAAGAGTTGCTACTTTATATACTATACTAATAGAAATTTACTAATATACTATAAAAAATTAATCTAAAATAAGAATTAATAAGAACCTACAACCAATATGACGGAGAAAGAATTGGCATCTCAAGAATTAATAAGAACATGACACCTACACAAGATTTAGTCATGCAAGAACCTACAACAGAATTTAAGTGAGCAACCCTAGATCATATAATCCCTAAACTCAATATTGAAAATGCAATAAATTAATTAATTAATGCTATCGAGTATCAAAAAATAATGCAATGATGAGTTGGAAGGAGTTACTCATCCAAAAGGAATGTGCCTGCTCTCAAGAACCACAAGTTTAACATTCTTAAGATCATGAGCATGTTTGTTATCCACAGATCAAGCACATCAGCTTCTAGAAGGTATAATTACTATTATATTTCACCTTAACTATATTTCTAACAAAGATTTAGTAGAGAAAATTGATATAATGCATATAATGACCGGAAAGGACAAGGAAAAATCAAGTGAAGTTAAGGTTTTCTTTGAGATCAAACAATGACAACAATAATATTAACACTACAAACTAACAACATCAGCATATACTTTGTGTAAATTTTGATTCCCAAGCGACAATATGAATTTCAATGAATTTGATAGTGGGAAAGTCGGCTGATTTTGACACTTCAATTTTCTAATTTATCTATTATCATTTGGGGCCACTTTTTTTAATTAAGTATATGGATTGCACGGCAGACATTGCCATGCCTTGACATTGGACTGAGGAGGAGCCGCATATAGGGGAGGTGCATTGTGGCCAAAGGGAGGACATGGGAGACTTACCTTGCGTCCGGCGTGGCAGCGGTTAGGTCGTGGATGGCAGTGGCGGTCGCCTCGTTAACAGTGGAGGCGGTTAGGTCATGGATGGTGGCGGCGGCTCGAGCATCTTGTTGGCCATGACGATGGACCGGATGGTGGCAGGGAAGATATCTTCTCCTTCTCAGGTGCGGTGGTGGAGTGGATGGCGGCGGCGATTTGGTAGATTTTGGTTCCAGGCGGGAGAGCAAAAGACTAGGGGGAGGCGGCAACGGTATAGGGTTTTATGGTGGAAAACATATCTCAGTTAGTTTGTCTAGAAAAACTGACTGAGATAATCAACCTCAGTCAGTTATAGGGGCCGAACTGATTGGCATAAGGCAAAATAGTGAGATGGGCTTGAGCATACTCATTATGAACTGGAATGATTACTTTCCTTACAATAGGCTTGGCACCGAGCAGCCTGCCCTCATGGCGAGATCGAGGCATGCTTACGGTTGAAGATGCGCCATGTAATTAACGCAGAACTCAATGACCTCTCCTTGATTGCATAGGCTTTGATGATGCTGCCCTCTAGGTGAGATTGATTCTGAACATAGTGCTTGAGAATTCCCATGTAGCACTCGAATGGGTACATGCTGCATAGAAACACCGAGCCACACATCTTTATCTCGTGCACTAGTTGAGCAATGTGATGAACCATGAAATCAAAGAACGATAGAGGGAAAAACATCTAGAGTTCGCATAAAGTCTTCACCACCCCATCTTGCAGGCCATCTAGTTCACCAAGACTTATGACCTTCTTACAAACCGTGTTAAAGAAACTACATAGCATCACGAGAGTCCGTCAAACATTCGGTGGCAGAATATTCCTAATTGTGATAAGGAGCATCCATGTCATAAGCACATGGCAATTATGCGACATTATGCCAATTAATTTTAAATCTTCCATTGAAACAAATCTTTTTATGTTGACGGAGTAGCCTGATGGAACTTTGATACCATGCAAGCACTCACATAATTCAGTTTTCTCTGGCTTGGATAGGGTGTGACAAGCAAGAGGAAGGAATGTCTTTCCATTGACGATTTTTTGCGGTCCTAACTCCGGTCTGATTCACATATCTTCCATGTTGAGCCGTGTGTTCAGACCATCTTTTTTTTATCAGCCATGTTCAATAAGAGACCCATTATGCTATTGCACACATTCTTCTCTACGTGCATCACATCGATGCTATGACGCACCTCCAGGTGCTTCCAGTAAGGTAAGTCCCAGAATATTGATCTCTTATTCCAGATGATCTTCTCAATGGGCTTCTTCTTTTTCGCTTTACCTTGCCGTTTAAACTTCCCCTTTCCAAGCACGACTTTCAAGTTCTTAACCTGATCATAGATCTTAGTATCGCTAAAAATATGTGGAGCTGAGCCTTTCTCAATAGTTCCATTGAATTCATCCGTTATCCTGCAGTACTAGTGATCCCTTGGAAGGAACCTACGGTGAAGCATGTACACAATTTTTGCTTCAGCCACCTACTTGCTATATCAACTAGGCACTGAACACACACATTTGTGCCTTTAATAGTCTGGCACGAACAGTTACCGTTGGCTAGATAATCATTGATGTTAATGAACAACATGCAGTGTAACGCGAAGTTTTCCTTTATGTGCGCATTCCATACTGTCGGCGGAATGGGGCCCAGGGTCCCCCAAACCGCCAGCGGAGGCCAACTAGATGCCGCGGAGCGAGCCACGTGGCGATCGGGTCAGAGTAGACCCCGCCCCGACCACCAAGTAGGTCCGGCGTTCAAGTCCGGGCGCTCGGGGGCCTTCCTCGTGCGCCGCGCCCGTGGAGCGCCATCTGAAAAGGCCTTGGGCTCCCGAAAGCCCCAGGCTCAAGAATCAAGGGAGCACCCGGGGTCCTTCCCCGAGTGCCCGGCATTCCCAGGTGCGTGGGCCCCAGTGGAGCGCTCGGGGCATCCCCCCGAGCGCCCCTCTCGGAGCCCCACCGTAGGGGTCCCCGAGTGATTTCCCGGCGAGCGCTCCCCGAGCGCTCGGGGTCACTCGGGGACGCCCTGGGACAGCTGGCGCCCTTCGCGTTTGAAGAGGCCGCTCGGGGACGTAGGGCTCGGGGTGGTTGGGTCCCCTTGTGGGGCCCACTTCCGGCCTCGTCATCAAGTGGTTAGCTTCTCCCGCAAGCCTCTACTCTGACAGGGGCATTTAATGCATGTCATTTCGGCAAGGAATCCTAAGCCCTATGAGGGCATGATGTCGGTCAGGCCGGGCCCCACCCGCTCAGGCGATAGGTTCCTCTGCCTATCACTTTTCGCGTGATGATGGGCCCGTCTGACAGTTTTGTTGACCGACCAGGCGCGCCGCATCGCACGCCCCTGTCGCTGTCACACTTTTTGCCCCCTTGGGTCGCGTCACCGCGCGCCCCGGTGCGCGGGCTTGGTCGCTGACCCCTGGGGCCCAGCGATGGGTGTTTCACCCGTTTTGTCAGAAGGAGCCCGGTAAGTCTCCGTTTGCGGGACCCACCGGGAATAAAAGGTGCCAGATCCCCTGTTCAGAAGCATGGCGAGAATGCGGCCAGCGCGGAAGTCGGTGCCGTGCATTAAATGGAGGGCGTGGGTCGCCCTATTGCGCCCACGTCACCGATTGGACCTTTCTGGCCGCTGTGGAAACCCCCCGAGTATATAAGGGGAGGTCCAAGGCCATGCAAAGGGTTCGGATTTTTGCTCAAAAGTTAGCTAAGTAAGAAAAAAAACACACATCCTCTCTCCTGGGCTTTCTTCTCCGGCTGGTTCCTTGAGCAAGGCAGCTAGGGGTTAGAGCACAGAGGGAAGAACCTCTATTGTAAGCAAAATACCCCTTGTAATCCCATACAGATCAATACAAAACCAAAGCAGGACGTAGGGTGTTACACCTCCGGGTGGCCTGAACCTGGGTAAATCCTGTTGTCCTTAGCATTAAATCCATACCCTTCTTGATCCGTCTACGGTTCATAAGAGGAACTCTACTGCGCCCCCGGCCGAATCCCAAAGGGGGTCCAAACCGGACCACCGCTAGAGGTGTCTCTACGCCGACAGCTGGCGCGCCAGGTAGGGGGCGCTTAGGGTTCTTCCGAACCTACCTCCATGGCAGATTCTCGTCCGCCTGCCGGTGGCGGGAGGGTGAGTCTGTCCAGACCTTCATCTGAGTCAGACCCTTCCAACCCGGAAGGGGGCGACAACGCGTCTGGTGGCACATCGGCGATTGCCGCCTTTGAGCTGCGCGCACGTGCGCGGCCCTCTGGGGCCGCCGCCGGATCTGCCCCACCGTTGCCGCCTCACCGCCGGCTAGACTTCGCGGATCCCGGGGAGTTGAGCACGCTGCAGGCGGCACAGCTCCTCCTCCGGCATCCTCCCGTCCCGGTGGAAGCTGCATCCCCTGTGGGCCCATGGCTCCAGGACCTCGCCGACCTGGTCGGCACCGCCCGTCGCCAAGCGGCGGCCAGGAGCGCCCACGCCTCATCCGGGCGTGGCGGCACCCGCGCTGGCCCCTCCGTGGCCTCGCCGCCGGCGCCACCGCGTGGGAACGCCCAGGATCTTCGCCACCGCCTTGACAGGCGGAGGGAAGGTGTCGACGCACGCACCATCATCGAGCGCCAGCGCGAGCGCGATAGGGTGGACGAGGGCCAATCCTCCTCCGGCCCTACCGCCGGCCGCGCGCGCTCCCGGGCGCACCGTCGCGTCCAGCAGGGTGGGGAGGCCGGCGCCCCCCGTTGTGGGACGGGCTGCCAGGCCTTCACCACCGAGCTTCGCCGCGTCACCTGGCCGAACAAGTTCTGGCCAGAGCTGCCGCAGAAGTACGATGGATCCTTCCATCCCGAAGAGTTCCTCCAGATCTACCCCACCGCGGTGGAGGCTGCTGGAGGCGACGAGAAGGTCATGGCCAACTGGTTCCCAATGGCCCTGAAGGGATCGGCCCGGTCCTGGCTCATGAACCTTCCCCCAGGTTCTGTTTCATCTTGGGCGGACCTGTGCCACCAGTTCGTGGCGAACTTCCAGGGCACCTTCGAGCGCCCTGGCACAGAGAGCAATCTCCACGCTCTCCGCCAGCGAAAAGGGGAGACATTGCGGCACTTCATCCAGCGTTTCAGCCAGGTGCGCAACACCATCCCCAAGATAACCCCTCAGGCCGTCATCGTTGCCTTCCATCAGGGAGTCCGCGACGAAAAGATGCTTGAGAAGATGGGCACTCGGGACATTCAGTCCACCGCGGACTTGTTCGCTATCGCGGACAAGTGCGCTAAGGCGGCTGAAGCCCGTGCCTGGCACGACCCGCGCCCCGACCAATCAGTGGTCGACGGCGCCGGCCCCTCTCGCCCCGCTGGAAAGCGAGACAAGAAGGGCAAGAAGCGTAAGTCCGAGCCCGTCGCTGCGGCGGAGGCCAAGCCTCGTAAGCCTCCGCGCGCCGGGCCGAGCGACGGCAAGAAGCCACCCCGAGCTCCCCAGCCGAGCTCGGGCCTGTGGTGTTCTATTCACGAGACCGACCGGCACGATCTCTCCGAGTGCCGGACGGTCAAGTACCTCTCCGAGAGGAACAAGAAGCAGCGGGAGGAGCGCCGCGCCGAGACCGGCGACGGCCCCGATGGGCAGGAGGAAGACCTCGGCTTCCAGGAGCCGCAAGCGGTGGCGTGCATCAGCGGTGGCGCCTTCGCGCCCACCTCACGCCGTCAGTTCAAACTCCTGGCACGTGAGGTGTGCTCGGCGACCCCGAGTGCCGATGCGTCCCGAACGCTCAAGTGGTCGGGGTCCCCGATCACTTTTGACCGCTCGGACCATCCCGAGAATATCTCGGGCGTGGGCCGTTTCCCGCTCGTCGTCTCCCCCACCATCTGCAATATCAAGGTAACCCGCATGCTGGTCGACGGGGGCGCGGGACTTAACCTCCTGTCCCCCGAAGTGTTTGGCAAAATGCAGGTACCCCGGGGGGATCTGAAGCCGACGCTGCCATTCTACGGCGTCTCCCCCGGCCTCACCTTGCCTTTGGGCCAGGTGTCCTTGATGGTCACCTTCGGCACCAAGGGTAACCACCGGACCGAGAACGTCATCTTCGATGTTTCCGAGTTCGAGCTCCCCTACAACGGCATCTTGGGCCGTCCGGCGCTCGCCAAGTTCATGATGGCTTGCCATTATGCCTACTTGACGATCAAGATGCCGGGCCCCAACGGCACCATCACCGTGCCGGCCGACATCCAGGGCTCCGTCGCCTGCGCCGAGCAACTCTTCTCCAAAGTTGTCGCGGCCATCGACGATGCCCCCGAGCTCCCCGAGTCCTCGGGACCGCCCCCGACCAAGGCGAGAGTCGCTGCTGACAACTCCGTCCCTGTGAAGGAGGTGGTCCTTGGACAAGACGCGTCCAAGACCGTCAAGATCGGCGGCCGCCTAGCCGCCAAATAGGAAGGCGCGCTCGTCGCTTTCCTCCAGGCAAACGCTGACGTGTTTGCATGGCAACCGTCCGACATGCCCGGGGTCCCTAGGGAAGTGACTGAGCATCACCTCGCCGTGCGCCCCGACGCTCGGCCGATCCGGTAGAAGGTGCGCCGTCAAGCACCAGAACGACAGGAGTTCGTCCGTGATGAAGTCAGCAGGCTCCTCGCAGCCGGCTTCATCCGAGAGGTCCTCCACCCCGAATGGCTCGCCAACCCCGTTGTCGTGCCCAAGCCGAACGACAAGCTGAGGATGTGCGTGGACTACACCGACCTCAACAAGGCTTGTCCAAAAGACCCTTTTCCTTTACCTCGCATCGATCAGATAGTAGATTCCACCGCAGCATGTGATCTCCTCTGTTTTTTAGATGCCTACTCTGGTTATCATCAGATTAGCATGGCTGTAAAGGATGAGGAAAAAACTTCGTTTACAACCCCTGCGGGGACCTTTTGTTATGTCCGCATGCCTTTTGGGTTGAAAAACGCTGGCCCGTCCTATCAGCGGGCTATGCGTATTACTTTGCAGTCGCAGCTAGGTCACAACGTTGAGGCCTACATCGACGACCTCGTCGTCAAGTCAAGACGCGAGGAGTCGCTCATCGAGGACCTCGCCGAGACTTTCAATAGCCTCCGCGGAACTCGCATGAAGCTGAACCCCGAGAAGTGCGTTTTCGGGGTTCCATCCGGCAAGCTTCTCGGCTTCTTGGTCTCGAGTCGAGGCATAGAAGCCAACCCCGAGAAGATTCGGGCCATCGACCAGATGCGCCCGCCGGCTCGTCTCAAAGACGTGCAGCGCCTAACGGGCTGCATGGCCGCCGTGGGGCGTTTCATCTCCAAGCTCGGGGAGCGAGGTCTCTCTTTGTTCAAGCTTCTCAAGAGGTCGGGCCACTTCGAGTGGACCCCAGAAGCCGAGCAGGCCCTCGAGGGCCTCAAGAAGTACCTCACCTCACCTCCGGTCCTGGTGGGGCCAAGACCCGAGGAGCCTCTGCTCCTCTACCTCTCGGTGACGCCCCGGGTGGTGAGCGCTGTCCTCGTCGTCGAGCGGGAGGTCGGGTCCAAGCTCCCGCCACCCCCCGACCAGGCAAAGGCTCTCGGGCCCCCGCTCACGAGCGGTTACCCCGAGCAGTCCGCAGGAGTCCCCGGGAGCGAGCTCCCGAGCGAAGCTCTCGGGGGAGCGAGTGGGGTTCTCGGGGCCGAATCCCCGAGCAACCATCTTCCCGGAGAAAACCCTGAGCCCCGCCCCCCGAGCGAGCCCGAGCAACCCGCCTTGCTCGGGAGCGAGGTCGTCCGCTCGGGGGCTGGGCCCGAGGAGCCTCCTTCCCAAGTGCGCCTCCAGCAGCGTCCCGTGTACTTCATCAGCGAAGTATTGCGCGATGCCAAGACGCGCTACCCTCAAGCTCAAAAGCTACTCTACGCGGTGCTCGTCGCGTCGAGGAAGCTTCGGCACTATTTCCAAGCGCACGAGGTGCGGGTGGTTACATCCTACCCCCTCGAGCGCATCCTCCGTAACCGGGAGGCCACTGGGCGAGTCGTCGAGTGGGCCATCGAGCTCGGTGAGTTCAATCTGCGCTTCGTCAACAACCACGCGGTCAAAAGCAGAGCTCTGGCCGACTTTATCACCGAGTGGACGCCCGTGCCAGAAGACAAAAGCGAGCAACTCTCCGCCAACCCGGGACAAGGAGGAACCGAGCATTGGACTCTGCACTTCGACGGTTCCCTCACGCTCAAGGGCGTGGGGGCTGGAATGGTTCTCACCTCCCCGACAGGTGAAACACTCCAGTACGTCGTGCAGTTGCACTTCCGCGCCACCAACAACATGGCAGAGTACGAAGGCCTCCTTGCAGGGCTGCGCGCCGCCGCATCCCTCGGGATTCGCCGTCTGCTCGTCAAAGGCGACTCCCAGTTAGTCGTCAATCAGGTGTCAAAGGAGTACCAGTGCTCGGATCCTCAAATGTCGGCATACCTGAGCGAAGTCAGGAAGTTGGAGCGGCGCTTTGATGGGCTGGAGCTCCAGCACATTTCTCGCCGTTACAACGACGCTGCTGACGCCCTATCACGACTGGCCTCCTCTCGGGAGCCGGTTCCGGCTGGGACCTTTGAAGAAAGGCTCTCTCGGCCGTCCGTCGAGGCCGCCGACCAAGACGAAGGGGGAACCTCGCGCCAAGGCGAGTCTATCCAGGCGGCGCCTTCAGTGGGAGATCCTCCCGTCAGGCCGCCGCCGGGCGAGCACCCCGTGCTTGCCACCTGTTCTCAGGACACCTCCTGGATCTCCGAGATCCGAGGATACCTGAAAGAAAGCATCCTTCCCGAAGACGAAGCTGTTGCGGAAAGAATCGCGCGGCAATCAAAAAGGTACGCGCTCGTAGATGGGGACCTCTATCGGTGCGGTACCAATGGCATTCTCATGAAATGCATCTCCCGGGAGGAAGGCCACGACATGCTCGTGGACATCCACGAGGGCGAGTGCGGTAGCCATGCATCGTCTCGCACGGTGGTCGGTAAAGCCTTTCGGCAAGGATTTTACTGGCCGACAGCCCTCGAGGACGCCTTTGAGCTGGTTCGACGCTGCGAGGCCTGCCAATTCCACGCCAAGCAGACGCATCAGCCCGCTCAGGAACTTCACACCATCCCCCTCTCGTGGTCTTTCACGGTCTGGGGGCTGGATATCTTGGGCCCGTTCCCCCGAGCAATCGGGGGCTACGAGTACCTCTATGTCGCCATCGACAAGTTCACCAAGTGGACGAAAGCTGAGCCAGTTGTCAAGATCAACAAGCAATCAGCGATCAAGTTCATCCGAGGCATCATGGGCCGGTTCGGGGTGCCTAACCGCATCATCACCGACAACGGTACTCAGTTCACGAGTGATGCCTTCCTCGAGTACTGCCAAGCCCTCGGGACAGAAATTTGCTTCGCCTCTGTCGCTCACCCCCGAGCGAATGGACAGGTCGAGCGTGCGAACGCTCAGGTCCTTCGGGGGCTCAAAACAAGATCGTTCGACAGGCTCAAGAAATGCGGAGCTGGCTGGATAGAAGAGCTCCCGGCCGTCCTTTGGTCAATCCGGACGTCCCCCTAGTCGGGCGACCGGCGAAACCCCCTAATTCCTCGTCTACGGGGCAGAAGCAGTCCTTCCCTCCGAGCTCGCCTTCCGGTCCCCTCGGGTCGCGGCGTACTCGGAGGAAGACCAAGATCAGCGCAGGTTGGAAGACGTCAACTTCCTTGAAGAGCACAGGTGCCGAGCTGCCCTTCGTGTCGCCAGATATCAACAAAGCCTCCGGCGCTATCATCAGCGCCGCGTCAAGCCGAGGTCCCTTGAAGTCGGAGACCTGGTGCTTCGCCGCGTCCAGACGCGGGAAGGGAAGAACAAGCTCTCCCCCATGTGGGAAGGACCCTACCGAGTGACCAGAGTCACTCGGCCAGGCTCGGTGAGGCTAGCTGCTGAAGACAGGGATGCCGCTACCCAACGCATGGAACATCGAGCTCTTGCGCAAGTTTTTCCCGTGAATGGCCCGGGTAAGTTTTTGCTTTTTAGGGTCGGCTCCCCGAGTGCCAAAAGTGAGTCACGGGAAGTTCCGGGTCTGTCACCCTAAGCCCTGGTTGCTCGGCCTAGTTCCTTAACCCCGAGCACCAGTCCGGCCAAAAGTCACCCGAGTATCCCACGCGCTCGCACCAGCGCTCGGGGGCTCCTTTGTACCCCAAGCTATAAAGTTAGCATTATTATCAATATAAAAATGCAATTTCCCTTTGTATGAATTCCTTGTGCAATGTCGGTTTCTACGTTCAATATCAGCATCCTCTCGCTATCCAGCAAATTAGTCTTTTTCTGCGTTTTTCTCGGGACCCCGAGTCCCCCCCGGTGCGAGTAGGCCCCACCCGTCCGAGTACGAGCGGTCGAGCGAGTCCAATGTCTGTTCGCGGGCTGTAAGACACTCAGGTGTTTTAGCTGTACCCCGAGCACGTCCGAGTCAGGGCAAATAAGCCCCTGGCCACCCGTGCTCTGCTGGTCAGCAACCCCGAGCGCTACCCAACTACATGTCATTCGGGTAGCCTCACTTTTCGTGCTCGGGACAGGCTGGCAGTTCCGAAAACCCGCGGGCCGCGACAACAGGCGAGCCCTCGAAAAATCCACGGAAAAAGGTCCTTTTTGCTGCATAAGCTATATAATTGCTCATTAAGTAAGTAGGTTCACCCTGACGGAGCGCTCGGGCACCGCTCGTTGCATCAATGATAAGCCTCGGGGCACAAATACAACAAGGAGCCTAATCCCCGAGTTAAGCTTCTAAATCTTTTTCCATATGTTTTTAAAAGCTCCCGCGCATCGCCCGAGCGAATAGTTTTCACTCGCCAATTTTTCCAAGTGTTGTCTGTACTCGCGAACGGGTTTACCTGAAGGTAGCGATGAGAGTCACGTGGGAGTGCTTCGGGTTGTCCGCTCAAAGCCCTGATGTCTTGCCTGGTTCCTTAACCCTCGCATCAGCCTGACAATTAAGCCGCCCAAGTACCCTACGCGCTCGCGCCCGCGCCCGGCGGTTTTCCCAGTAGCGTTCCAGAGGCACAAGGGCAACATTGTCGTGTAAAAATGAAAGTTCTCCAAGATAAGAAAAAGTACACAAATATCCTATGGTTAGCATGACATATACCAATAACTGCTCGTCCCAACAATTGCCCCGAGCGCAAAGACTTGGGCAATTTTTTGCAGGCAAGCGACGAAATCAAGAGTTCGGCTCAGGGACACCGAGTCCCGAGGGCGGAATTTCCTTTGCTTCAGCAGCGACGCGCCTAGCTCTCGGGGGCTTGGGGCCTTCGGGGGACCCGAGGACCTTTCTCCGTCTTTCTCCGAGCAAAGAGCCAGACGCTTCACCTGAAGCAGCAAGGAAAAGAAGCAAGTTCCAGCGCAAGTACAATAACAAGAGAAAAGCAAGGGACAAAGGGCTTCGGGCCAGAGTTCTTTGCATTACAAAAGCTTCAAGCAAAAGTTCTTACAAAGGGGCTTCGCCCCGAGCTAAGAACAGCAAAAAGAAGATAAAAGGAGGAGCTACGCTTCGCCGGTGCCATCGCCGCCGCCGTCGCCGGGCTCTTCCTCGCGGGCAAACCGCTGCGCGATCTCTTCGGCCGCCCCACGGACCGCCCTCCAGGGCTTCCTCCTCGCCGGCCTCGTCAACCCCCTCCAAGGCTGGCCCTAAGGAGAAGTTAGGGTCGCGGCTGCGGTAGCACGTCAAAGTGTGCTCCGCCACCACGACCGCCAACTCCCGGCCTTCTTCCTCGAGTCGGCTGCGCACGGCTTCGCCGAGTCCCTCAAGGCGCTCGGTGATGTCTTGGAAGCCCAGCGCGAGGTTCCCGGGGTTGTCGTCGATCCTCCCCGGCAAGGACGCCTCGCCAAGCCCAGCGATCAGGACGGCCTCCTTCGCGCGGGAAAAGAGTTCCCGCATCAGCTGCGCCGATTCCCACCGCTCGTGGAGGATCCGCCCATTCTCCCGCTCCAACTCCGTCAGCGTCGCGGGCGCTTCCGAAGCCTCGCGCTTCCTCGCTTCCTCCACCTCCTGAAGCTTGGCTTGGACGTTACGCTTGGAGATGCGCGAGTCCTCGAGCCGCTCCTGAAGGTTTCGGACCTCCGTGCGAAGATCCTCCATCTCCTTGGCGAGCTCCGAGCGGGCGGCCTCGACGCGTGTCTGGACTTCAGCCTCCAGCGAGTTGGCCCCCTCCTCAAGCTCCTGCTCGCGGCGGCTGAGTTCCTGCGCCTTCGTGTCGGCGTCGCTCTCTCGGAGTTGGAGCTGATCTTCCCGGCGAGTGAGGTCGTCGGCGCGTTCCTCCAGCCGCGCCCGCTCCTCATTGGCGCGCTTCTCCCGCGCCTCCAAGTCCCGCTCGCGCGGTTCGAGCAGCGAGGCCCGCCGATCGAGGTCCCGCTCCAGCCGGTTGAGCTCTCGCACGCGCGAGATGGCCTCCCTCCTCATCTCGTCCACGTTCTCCCGCTGGCGCTCGAGGTCGGCGGTGTCCCTCTCGTGCTCTCGCTTGGCGATGCGCAAGCGCGTCAAGAAGTTCTCCCCCGCCTCCGCAAGCGCAGCCTCCTGGTCCTCCAGGGACCCCTCCCGCTCGTCCAAGGACTTCTCCCGCTCCTCTAAGGCCCTCTCCTTAGAGGTGAGGTCCTCTTGGATCTTGTCGAGGGCTGCGCGCGCCGCGTCGAACACATCGGCGGGACCCTCCGAGGCGACCGCTCTCGGGGCGCGGCGGGCCTCCACCCTGTCAGGACGAGGACGTCGTAAAATTCGGACTCCTCCTCCTGTTGGGGCTCGGCACGCCCGGCCACGGTTGAGGCCCCGGCCCCTTCCTCGGGTCGGGTCCTCTCGGGCCCCTCCACCAGGGCCAATTCTTGACCAAGTGCCGCCGCCCGCCCCTCGGGCTCGGCGGCACGCAGCTCCTCCCCCGCCGGGGCGGCGCTATCCATCACCTCCGGCATCTCCGTTGCCTCCGGCGCGGCCGTCTCCGCGCTCGGAGCAGCCTCCTCTCCTGAGGCGGCCTCAGCTCTCGGCGCCGGCATCGCGCTCGGGGTTGGGCTCGCGCTCGGGGAAGTAGGCGCGCTCGGGGCCGAGGGACTGCTCGGGGCCGGGGGATCGCTCGGGGCCGCAGCCCCGCTCGGGGTCGAATCCACCGGCTCGCTCGGGGCCGTAGGGACCGCTCGGAGCGGAAGGCGCGCTCGGGGGTGGACCCGCCGGCTCGCTCTGAGCCGAAGGGCCGCTCGGAGCCGAAGCCCCGCTCGCAACCACTGCCGCGCTCGGGGCCTCCGGAGCTCTCGGGCCCGCAGTCGCGCTCGGGGTTGGCGGAGCCCTCGGAGCAGTAGGAGAGATCGGGGACGTCCGAGATTTCTTACTCTCCCTGAAAAGGCAAACACAGCCAAGTTCGGGTCAGTGCCCGAGCAAAAGTCTTAGCCAAAAAGAGAAAAGGTGGGGGGAAAGCTCTCGCTTACCGCCACGAGCCCTTCGGAACCTGGCGTCCCACGCCAGGAGGCAACGTCGGGCCTTTCCTTTTCTGTCCGGCGGCGGCGCCTATGCCCGCCGCCGATGAGCCTCCGGTCGGCGCGGCTCCGGAAAGCCCTCGCCCAGAACCGCCGCCAGCCCCCGGCGCCGCAGGGCGCACGGGCGGCGGAGGCGGTGGTGGGAGTGGCTCGGGGGGGTGCTGCCCCGAGGATCCTTGCCCGGCGCCTCCTGCCCCGCGGCGCCGCGGGGCGTGCGGGTGGCGGAGGCGGCGGTCCAGAGGGCCGCTGCCCCGAAGACCCTTGCCCGAGAATCCGTTGCCCAGAGCCGCCGCCGGCCCCCGGGTGCCGCAGGGCGCGCGGGCGGCGGAGGCGGCGGAGGCAGCGGCCCGGCAGGGCGCTGCCCGGACGATCCTTGCCCGGCGTGGCTGCTCCCCATCCCCGTCGCTTGCCACCTCGCGGGCGGCGGTGCTTGCGGCCTCGGCTTCGGTGCTTGGGGCCGCGGCGGCGGAGACGGTGGCGGCGGGGCTTGCCCCTTGCCCTTCGGGTCGGCGGGGTCATGGACGGCGACCGAGGCGCTCTGTGCCCTAGCCGTGCGCGCCTCCTCTGCCTCCTCCTCGTCCGAGAAGATTCTGATAGACCCGGCCGGCCTGGCCGGCCTGCGCCCGCCATCCGCCGGCGGGCTCACGATGCCCTTCGTGTTGCATATCGGCATCATGTCCAGGATGGACTGTCGCTCCACGTCGACGCAGAGCGGCAAGTCCGGCCACGACAGCTCGGCGTGGGAGACGTCCGACACCCCGAGCAGTATCCTCAGGCTCGTGGCCATCTCCTCCTCGCCCAGATTGGTGTCGGCGCCGACCCTCGTCCGACCGTAGTCCAGATCGCCGGTGTACATCCACGCCGGCCGCTCGCGGTCCTGTAGTGGCGCCAGCCGGCGGCGCAGGAAGTCGCCGACGACCATGGTGGCGTCCAAGCCCAGCTCCCGGAGTTGGGAGATGCGCTGCACCATCACCCAGAGGCTCTTGTCATCGTCGTCGAGGTACTCCCACGACTTGTGGTGCTCCGCCGGCGCCTCGGGAAGAAGGAGCGACTCCGCCGGGTCGGTGTTAACGTAACACTAGCTCTGGCGCCAGTCGTCCCATTTGTTCCGCAGATCTTGCGGAATGTAGGGGTTGGCGGCCTTCGATCGGAGCTGGAAGTTCGCGCTGCCGCTGACCTCCGCCCGGGCCGAGCCCCGGGTCCTCCCGACCGTGCGGAGGACGAAGTAGTGCCTGAAGAGGGCCACCGACGGCATCACCCCCATAAACATCTCGCAGAGGTGGGCGAAGATCGCCAGCACCACCACGGAGTTAGGGGTGAGATGCAGCAGGTGGATCCCGTACGACTCCAGAATCGCCATGAAGAACGGCGAGAAAGGCGGAAGGAGCCCGGCGGCGAGGAAGCTGATGAAGATCACCGTCTCATCCGCCCGCGGCCCGGACCGTCGTCGGGTCCGGCCGGCCCTCTGGCACCACCAGCAGCCGAACCTTGTCCATCGCCTCCTTATTGAGGAGGCGGGACTTGGGGAATCACGGCTTCTGGCTCCGGGGAGGGTGAGCGGTTCCTGCGGCAGGGTCATGGTGGCGGCGATGTGGTGGCAAGAGAAAATTTTCCGGAGGCGAAGAAGGTGGCGGCGAGAGGAAGAAGACGAAGCAAGCGCGAAAGCTTTGGAAACGAAGTGTTTGCGCAGGAGTCGGAAGTTTGAAAAGGTGTGGGGTCGTTTTTCTTTTAAAGAAAAAGACTTCCTCAGGAGATCAACCGCTCGCGTGCAGCGTTTTTCGTGCAATCGTGGGTTGTTAGTTCGCTGCCGTTGGCAGTGAGGCGACGGCCGCGCGAAACCCGGAGGACGTGTAATCATGGCCTGCGAATTTACTGACATATAGCAGTAAAGATTCGGCCGCACGAAACCCGGGGCACGCAACCGCCAGCGCGCGGCGCGAAGAGTCGCGTGCCTTCCCCGCGCGCATTAAAAGCGCCCTCTCCGCAGGGCGCATGAAGATGGGCCGGCATCCCCGCTTGGCCCAAGAAGAGAAGGCCTTATCCCCAGTCGCGGCCCGTCGGGCCGTCTCTAGGGGACAAGGCCGGGGGCTACTGTCGGCGGAATGGGGCCCAGGATCCCCCAAACCGCCAGCGGAGGCCAACCAGATGCCGCGGAGCGAGCCACGTGGCGATCGGGTCGGAGTAGACCCCGCCCCGACCACCAAGTGGGTCCGGCGTTCAAGTCCGGGCGCTCGGGGGCCTTCCTCGTGCGCCGTGCCCGTGGGACCGCCATCTGAAAGGGCCTTGGGCTCCCGAAAGCCCCAGGCTCAAGAATCAAGGGAGCACCCGGGGTCCTTCCCCGAGTGCCCGGCATTCCCAGGTGCGTGGGCCCCAGTGGAGCGCTCGGGGCATCCCCCCGAGCGCCCCTCTCGGAGCTCCCACCCGTAGGGGTCCCCGAGTGATTTCCCGGCGAGCGCTCCCCGAGCGCTCGGGGTCACTCGAGGGACGCCCTGGGACAGCTGGCGCCCTCGCGTTTGAAGAGGCCGCTCGGGGACGTAGGGCTCGGGGTCGTTGGGTCCCCCTGTGGGGCCCACTTCCGGCCTCGTCATCAAGTGGTTAACTTCTCCCGCAAGCCTCTGCTCTGACAGGGGCATTTAATGCATGTCATTTCAGCAAGGAATCCTAAGCCCTATGAGGGCATGATGTCGATCAGGCCGGGCCCCACCCGCTCAGGCGATAGGTTCCTCTGCCTATCACTTTTCGCGTGATGATGGGCCCGTCTGACAGTTTTGTTGACCGACCGGGCGCGCCGCATCGCACGCCCCTGTCGCTGTCACACTTTTTGCCCCCTTGGGTCGCGTCACCGCGCGCCCCGGTGCGCGGGCTTGGTCGCTGACCCCTGGGGCCCAGCGATGGGTGTTTCAACCGTTTTGTCAGAAGGAGCCCGGTAAGTCTCCGTTTGCGGGACCCACCGGGAATAAAAGGTGTCAGATCCCCTGTTCAGAAGCATGGCGAGAATGCGCCCAGCGCGGAAGTCGGTGCCGTGCATTAAATGGAGGGCGTGGGTCGCCCTGTTGCGCCCACGTCACCGATTAGACCTTTCTGGCCGCTGTGGAAACCCCCCGAGTATATAAGGGGAGGCCCAAGGCCATGCAAAGGGTTTGGATTTTTGCTCAAAAGTTAGCTAAGTAAGAAAAAAAACACACATCCTCTCTCCTGGGCTTTCTTCTCCGGCTGGTTCCTTGAGCAAGGCAGCTAGGGGTTAGAGCACAGAGGGAAGAACCTCCTATTGTAAGCAAAATACCCCTTGTAATCCCGTACAGATCAATACAAAACCAAAGCAGGACGTAGGGTGTTACACCCCCGGGTGACCTGAACCTGAGTAAATCCTGTTGTCCTTAGCATTAAATCCATACCTTTCTTGATCCGTCTACGGTTCATAAGAGGAACTCTACTGCGCCCCCGGCCGAATCCCAAAGGGGGTCCAACCGGACCACCGCTAGAGGCGTCTCTACGCCGACACATACTTGTACCCCTTCAATCCAAAAAAGATTCAAATCATCCACCAATGGTGCAAAGTACACATCGATGTTGTTACCGGTTTGTTTTGGACCTTGGATAAGTATTACCATCATAATGTACTTTCGATTCATATACAACCAAGGTGGAAGGTTGTACATGTAGAGATTCACGGGCCAAGTATTGTGTCGGCTGCTCATGTTGTCGAACGGGTTCATTCCATCAGTACTTAGCACAAACTTTACATTCCTCGCCTCTTCACCGAACATAGCATATCTCCTGTCTATGTTTCTCCACTATAAAGAACTAGTGGGTGTCTCAACATTCCATCATCTATATGCTCCTCTGCGTGCCAATGTATCAGTTTGGCCTCCTTAGGGTCCACATATAAGCGCTTCAAATAGGAAATTATAGGAAAGTACCAGACAATCTTAACAGAAGTCTCCTTCCACACCTTCATGCTATCATTGACATCATTACTATCATTCTTATGCTTTTATCGAAAAGTTTTGCACACCAGACATGCACGCAAATTCGCATACTTTTTACGAACAGTATACAGTCATTCTTACATGTATGTATTTTCTTTATTTCGATTTTCAAGGGGTAAAGAACCTTCTTAGCTCTGTAGATAGTTTTTGACATGTGGTTTCCCTTTGGAAGCATGCCCCCTAATAAAGTTAGGAGCGATGAGAAGCTCTTATTGGTCCAACCACTACTTGCCTTTAGTTTAAACAGTTCTAGCGTGCTGGACAACTTTATGTATTTAAAGCCTAGGTACATTGGTTTCTCCAAATCTTCCAGCAAACCAACAAATTTAGTATACTTCCAATCATTCTCACAGTTCTCTTCAACATCGGGGATCATGTGATCTAGCTCAACCTTAAAATGACCAAAAATTATCCGTATGAATATTTCGTGCAACAAAGTTGACTTAAAATTACCAAAAATTTGGCAACACTCCAATCAACCCACAACAAGTGTACCAAACAATGGACACTTGCATTGAAGTCTGGCAGCTGCGAACATCATTTATTAATTTGCAATAGTATGATCTCAGCCAGTTTATCTATAAACCGACTAAGTAATAATCTTAGCTAGTTCTGTACACAAGGCCAGCTATAATAATTGTATTATTGTAGTCGGTTCAAGCGTCAAAATCGACTATTACAGTCGGTTTACCTTTATAAATCGGCTGAGAACAGATATTATCTCAACCGGTTATTTTGTCTTAGCCGCTTTCTTTGGCTGAACTAGCTGAGTTCTGTTTTTACCGTCGGTTTTCAGTAGACTGGCTGAGATGAGGGGTCTAGAAAAGCACTTTCTGTAGTAGTGTTTAGAGAAAAGATCGCCTTAACTCAATATCAAATGACGTTCAAGGAGGCAGTGAAGAATAAGTCTAGGTATTCAAACCCAGTGTTGGAGGTGAAGCAACTGCTTACAGGGTAGAAATAACATGTCCTGAAGATCCACCGAGTTAAAATAGGGTTAGCCATCTTCTTGCAAACTTTGCGCGAAACTGAGGCACGTATGGCCAGTTGGATTGGTTCAAACCCGTACGTGGCCTCACATGCGATCTGTAATTTTAATTGTAAACCCAATATTTGATCAAAGAAACCTCTCCTCCCCCACACAAAATGAGTTCAATTAATTATGTGGCTTGTATGCTTTCATGATGGGAACCAAGGTAATGGGCTGCGCGAACATGCAGCAAACCGTGTTCTTTTGGCTGCTCGATTATGTCGTGGACTGCAGATCTGCTGGCTTATTGTGCTGATGGTGATTGGTCGGGTGTGTGTGTAGAGACGGCGCGCTACGCTGCGCGCGCCTGACCATGATTAGCAAGAAGAAAGGTTGTGGCTATGTTGTTCGGAAATTCTACATTTAGTGTTGTATCCGGGCGTGACTACGCAAGGTGATATAATATGAACAACCGTTGCTATTTATTTACTTTGCAGGGGCAGGACTCAATTATTCAAATGGAGCGGGGAAAGTTCTTTGCATAAAAAAGCTATGTATATCAAAAGCAGTGTATTGAATCACCGTGTTTTGTTGCTTTGTTGATTGAACTAAAGGTTTGTCACATCTTCATATATCGGTCCTACGTGATACAAACGCAATGGCGGAATAAGTACCTATGATCGTAGAGAATTTCCTTCGTCTGGATGCTTCGGATCATCTAAGCGGTGAACTTGTGCTGCAGAAGGTCATTGAGCTAGTCTTGTGAGCTAGACATGTGCTACAGTAATGTCTTTCTTGTTGGTTTACTCAATCGGCTCAGCTGGTCTTCAATGATCCACACAGTAAAGTTCTTGCTTCATTCCTCCAAAACCTAGTGGTATTGGTAAAAGTCACTAGTAATGTGATACGCAACATGCCTGGTTAGCAATGGAACACTATATTGATATCAATATGAGAAAGGTTGGGCACAAAGTATTTTCTCTACAGTTAGATGCCATCTGCTCAACGAGGACCATATCAAAGCGTTTTAATCGGCGCATTATCCAATGCACCACGGAATTACCATACCCGTGAAAGACGAGCACAAACAGTTCTGGACCTGCTACTTGGGTTTATCAGAGAGAGCATGTGCCCTGCCATGGCTGTTAGAATAGAGAAGTAGCGAAAGGTGTTAAAAAGCACTGCATTAGACTATGATAGCAAGCAACTATATTCAATATAATCAAACCCATATAGGAGCTGCCTTGCAATAAAGGACGGTCATAATTTTTTCAGTAGAGATGAATAGAGCTACCGCAGGTACATATGCAACAGGAATTTGATAGTAACAGGAATCTGAAAGGTGAGATCGCTGGACATGATGAGCAGGAAGCGCAGATGGGAAGCTACGGCAGGAAAAAGGCCCCCTTCTTTTCGGCTTGGGCTTATGCATAAGCTAGCTTGAGCTTAACTGTGGGAGAAAGCTCCGGTGGGAGGAAGCTCTCAATCCCTTCTTTTCAGCTTCTGAGAAATGAGCTTATTTCCTGTGATGTATCATGCAATGTCTGTAATGCCCTTAAAATTGTTTGTGCTCTGTTTAATTGTTAGTATTGTTCTTTTGAACAGTTTTAGTGTGCAATTGTTGAAAAAAATAATATTGCATAACTCATCGGTGCGTACATATACAAATAAACAAAATTTCAAACTTTTTACAGATTGGATGGAAATTGCACTTGTTTACAATCATCTAGACAATCATCTATGACTTCCTGACCTTGCATTTGATCCCTTGTATTGCATGAAAATGGGTCATATTATCACAGCAATAGTCGATAATGAACTGAGCACCAAATCAACATGGGAAATTATGAGATGCATTTGCCAGATTTTTGGCCTCCAGATGCATTTACAGGCTAAGATCAACACTAGAACACCACAAGCTAGCTAGCTACAAGGATCTAATCATTCATGGTTCTTCTTGGTAATATGAAATAGAACAAATTAAACAAGAGCAAAGAGTTAAATAGATCAATGAACAGTAGAGTACTTGTAGCTCAAAATCAGAAATTAACAAGCAAACACAATTCATACATTTCTCTAATCATACTTGCAAACACAATTCAAAATAAATATTTGTGAACCAATTTAGTATATGCATAGAAAATTTCAGTATACATACACAAATAATCTCAGTTCATACATGGAATAAATGCAAAAAATTTGGTCGCGGGCGGGGCACGGAGGTGGTCGGAGCAGGGCTCGGCACCGGTGCTAGAGATGGGGGAGGAGGAGGGGAGCGGGCGCTGGCGGTGGGGCTGGCCGAACGAGGAGTGGGCGCTGGAGGTGGGGAGCGGGCCGGCGGCGGGGCCGGCCGGATGAGGAGCGGGCGCTGGAGGTGGTGGACGAGGAGGGGAGTAGGTGCCAGCGGCCGGGGAGATCTGGGAGGTGGCCGGGGAGCTCGGGGACGGGGCCGGTGGAGGTGAGATCTGAGCAGGCGGGGGAGGGGGCGACCCTGGCGGCGGAGGAGGAGGGCGGCCGATGGCGGCGGAGGAGGAGGGCGGGGCCGCGGGTGGCTGTTGGAGGGCGGGGCCAGCGGGGGCGGAGGAGGGCGGGGCCGCGGGGGATGAGGAGGGCGGGGCCGGCGGGGGAGGAGGAGCCTGGGTTGGTGGGGAAGCTCGGCCAGATCTGGGCGGTGAGGGGAGGAGGAGCTCGGGGCCGAAGGGAGAGGAGAGGAGGGCAGGGTGCGGGGGTGTGGGTGGGTGCGGGATGCTCGGGGCGGGGTGGGGAGAGGTGAGGGCTGGTGGTGGCAATTCTCAGTAATTTGTTTCCCAACTCGAAGGGTTCAATCTTCGCAGCGCGAGGAGCTCGGGAAGCCGCTAAAGAGCAGCTTTTCGATACCAACGGGAAATCCTCTGAGCTTCTTTCCACCATTTGCTCTTCTTTTGGGCTTTTGGCTTCCTGGAGCCATAAGCCAGCCAAGAAGCCCAAAAGAAGAGGCCCAAAATAGAGGTTATCCCACGTAGATGCTAACTGTACATGAAGCGGATGGAAGTTATTAGCGACTATCAAATTAAAGAAGTCAAAAGGAAACAACATATCAATGTTCAGAACCTGGCCAGATGATTCAACATTATATACATCTTTATTGTATCAACACAGAATATCATATATGAGCTAAAGAAATTAAGCTATATGCACCCAGGACTACATTCTGAATCATCTCAATGAACCGGCATAATCTGTAACGGAGCATCACTACGTGTATATTTATTTAAAAGTGGCCATGGAAATAGAAGCAGAGCTTTGTAATCTCAGATGGTACCAATGGAGTAAAAGAAAGAATGGAAACTATGTGTGTCCATTAGTCAGTAACTCGATATACTTTACCTCCATACTATACATGGCTAGATTTTACTCTAAAAAATATGCAGGGTGACTATGAATGCATAAGAAATCAGAACAACAATCAGAAAATCATAATAAAACCGCGTGAATATGAAATTTTCTGAAATTATGAAACACCTCTCTAAACAATGGAATTTGACATAAGAACAATCACATGGGCAGACAGCAAGGAATGGTAAAGCTGCTTTTGCAGGCACATCTCAAAGGTTTAGTACGTTAACAGCAGATTATATCTGATGCAAAGTCACGCAAGTGCTTAATAACTTGCATTTGAATAGAGTTGCGGGAAAAGGGCGGATTTGGCCCCGGCCGATATATAGCCCCGTCCAAATTTTATAGCCAATAACTCTGCGACGCAGCAAACAGCCAGCACGTAGCCATCATCATGGGCTCGGGCCGCGAGCGGGTGATATTGTGCCCTGCAGGCACGACCGGAGGTGGGGACCACGCGCAGGCTAGCTGCGACAGGGTGAAGCGTCGTGCCCGGGGGCCATGATAGGCCACCGTCGTGGGTGACAGATGTGATAGGTCCACGTGTCGTGCTGTGGAAGGGTTCGTGTGTCGATTCCCGTCGCGGGCGAGAGCCACGATCCATGGACCTGGCCGGCCTGCTCTCCTCGGTCACCTTTGTTGGTTTGCTCTAAGCCCATTTGACTGTTTTGCTCCATGTGAGGACATATATGGAAAATGCATGTATCTTTCTTTGAAATATTTTTTCGTCAGAAATTACAAAAATATTATCACATATCGAACATTTGCAAGAATAGCTTCAATCGCCACTCCAAATGGCGATAGGGCATATATCGTTAACTGGTTCGATGATTCATGGTTGAATCGCCACTATCAATGGTGATTAGAAGAAATCTCCTGCTAGGATGGCGATTAGGGGCCAATTGCCATTGGTAGTGGTGATAGGTTGGAATCACCGCAAGGTGTGGCGATAGTGCCCAATCGCCAAATCAGGTGGCGAGAGCTCCTCTGCAGGTATAAATTCAGGTTTCTTCTATGTCCAATGCAGGAGCATCTCACCTCCTCCATTACTTCTTCCAAAGAAATAGTTGACCTTCTAAAGTCATAGTTTGAGAAGAGAAGAAGAAGTTCGTAGATAGATAGTGATGGGAGTAAGTTCCGCAATATTTTTTCCCTTACTCATATACTGGTATAATAGACATTCAAATCTATAATGTTGTCTGTCACTTTCTTTTTGTGCAAATTGCTTGGTGATCCTATTTGGACCGCGATAATGGACTACGAAGTTCTTAGAGCTATGGTGAATAGGAGGACCGATTGTAAAATTCTTTGTTCACAGATCCAAGAGAAAGTTCATATGTGTGCGGTTTCAGAGGTGTTAGCGAAAAAGGGTCTCCCAGCACTAACCTACAAGCAAGTGTGCAAGCATGTTTGAGAGTTGCACAAGAGGTGGGAGAGGGCGGGTGAGCTTAGAAAACTCACCGGGGCAAAGGTTCACGAAAGACGAATATTCAGGAGGAACGATAAGTATTCCAGAATCTAAATACAACAACCACATAAGGATTATTATGCTCACAATTCCTTTGTAGTAAGTTGTTGACCTTTGTCATTTATCGTCTATGTTTGTTAGATGACATTCTCAGTGTGTAGGCACATCTGGATGATGCAGAGTTGTTGAACAACAGGATCTCAAACTTTGGATGGATGGACATCCTCTGGAGAGACCCATTTGCTAGTAGGAGACACTTAATGAAGACAACAGTTGAAGAAGATGAACGGAGGGTTGCTGGATTTCCCCTTAGTCAAAACGTGGGGGTGCATCGGAAAAAGATGTTGAATCATCAAAAGATAAAGGCACAACCACTTCGTTGATGAAGGTGTGAAGCAACTCAAGTGATAAGGACTTTTCAAAGATGTTTTGCTTCAAGGCCCCAATCCAGGGCTCTTCGCAAGTGATAGCAAAGATGACTTCATGTAGTAGTACTTGAAGTGATGATGTTGTTGAAGCTATGTATGATTTTTCAATCCAAGTTGTGTTAGTTTTTAGAACTATGAACATGGCTGTGTAATATGGATTTATACCGTATGTTTATTTAATCAGAGCCGGTAGTCATTCACTCATTTCTATCTATGTTACTGCTACCTTGAAATGAATAGAAGAAAACAATAAACATGTTTTCATACAACCACGAACGTCAGTACAATAACATGGGGTAAAACAAAGCATAACACGATAGTCCTAAGGTGGAAGCTGAACTACCTATTACCTATCGCCGCCGTTGTGGTCTCTTCCTGATCGACGACAGTGACCACCTCTCGGGTGCGCTAGGCGCTCTGTGACCCCTGCATAGGGCTCCTGTGGAGTCTGCTGTGTGGATCAGGTACATGTCTAACATAGAAGTATCTGTGTGTTATGGAGGTTAGCTTCCACGAATAAAGTGGATGCACATGCGTGGCAAGTACCACTGCAAATAGTCCTCGAATTCGGCATAGCTGAAGGGTCGCTCCTCAACCCAAACAGTGGTCTCAACATTGGCCCACTGTTCATTCATGTAAAACTTCACTTATGTGTGGACATTTGCGTTGACTCTATCAACTTGTGGAGAGGGGTACATCTGGTGAAAGCCGAACTACTTCATGAAATGGTGAGGTGAGTGGTCCTCCACAAAGATGTCGAAAACAAGCTTCAACGTTACATATCATTAATGAACTAAGAAGTTGAATTAGAAAATGAGGAACTTACTCGTCTCCATGTCCATATGGACGCAAAAGTAGGTCCATCTTGGGAAACTTGGGTCCACCACCATGGTAGAAGTCAGGGCCATAAGGTGAGTCATCCACCTGAGGTCGCCCAATCGGGAAGGGCTCGAACAACCACAACTGAAGAAGCAGAGGACACCCCAGTAGATTTGCATTCGCGCCTATCCTCTTGCACGCAAAGCAGAGTGCTTAGTTAGTGGATGCAAGCACTGTGGACCCCCAGCTCCTCAACAGAATCTGATCCTATCGGTCAGCATTTGCGATCTGTTGTGTAGTGCCAATGTAGCGAGCGTCTACATTGTCTTTGTACGCACTGGTGAACATCACGTATGCCAAGAGCCACGACACGTATGCCTCAAGTCTGTGGTTGAGTTAGTACATGTCCAGATCTCCGCCAAATCTCTGCTCGAGGCTGTCAAGCTGAAAAGAAATGTTAGATTACAAAAGTATACTTTACATGAATGAACAAACTCAAGTATGTACCTCAAACTTATGGAGCCACATAAGCCTGGGACCGTGCTTCTAGCGCTCCCTGACCACCTCAACCTGCGGTGCACCAAAGGGTAGTGTGGGTGCAAACTTGTGCTCAAGGGACGCACACCAATCTGCAGGGGGCTCGAGTGGACCGATCGCGGCACTGACCAATTGTAGGCAAAGGAGGCAAGCTGTGTCTTGTATTGTAACCACCATCTCGCCCCAAGGGAAGTGGAATGTGTGGTCTCCGGCCTCCAGTGATCTACCAGTGCGGTGAGGAGGGAGGCGTCGAAGGGGAACCTCCTAGAGCGTCCGAGGCCACCGCCTTCGTCGATGATGTCCTCGTCGCCAATCACTGCCACCATCCGTGCCAAGGACAATAGTCCGAACCAGGAAAGTTTGTCACACAAACATGGTAATGTGAATTAGTAAAACAACATGCGTGCCATATAAAACTAATGGCTAAAGCCTAAATCTAAACAATCTGCATTTACTCCTAATCTTAAATCTACTACTAATCTACCCCTAAAAATTAAACTAGGCATAAAATAGAGAAAAAGTTCAAAAAACTTACCTTTGAAAAGAGAAGCCGCGCAAAAATCACCTCAACCCTCTCCTCTCTCTCGGCTCTCCTCCCCTCCAATGCCCTCTACTGCCTCCTTTGGGGTGGCAGCATGTCACACCCCGATTTTCAAAATCTTTTTCAAAACATGTCATTGCATGTAAGCTACTCATCTCAAATCATGTAGGGACATTTTGCATACGATAACGTCAACACACGCACCATATATATGAACAAACCCCAATCCCAACACATACACGGTATATGCACAAGTTCTAACCCTACCGTGAACCCGCACATAGCTCTACCCCAACACTAGGTAATGGGTTCCCTCACTTCTATATACAATGCATGTCCCATCCCTTGCCCCGGAACCCTAATCCTATCTTGACTCCTCATTTTTTGATAATATTCCTTTCTGTCGAGAAAACCCTAATTCCAAGACCGTGTGTGTTTTCGCACTCCAAAAATTCTAGTAAAATTCTAGAAGCAACCCAAAGCCATTCCCAGCACAAATGTAAAATAAATTTGGTGGTCCAGTTCAAAAATAATTAAATACTAATATAATACAATTCGGGGCTGAAATGAGTTCTGAACTACAACATGTCCAAATAAATCTTAGAAAATTCCAATAAAATTTCACAACACTCCTCAACCTACTAGAAGCCCGAATATGCAAAAACATGATTACTCCAGTTCAAAGATCTCAATTGGTCTTCATCAAACACCTTGACCCTCATCCATTTATCGCATGAAATCATGAACATACCCTAAAGAAAGACTTCCCCAAAAATTTATGGAACCTCCACTCTGTCTCAGCTGCACACCTACCTCATAATTTCCCCATCGGAGTTTTTCCCTTGCCCCTTCCAGTGAAACCCTAGCTGCTCAACATGACATGGCAAACAATGGCATTCAAGGGAACCTAACCTTGGCACTGTTATTTCGGTGCCTAACTTCTTGCCTTCCCTTGTACACATCCCCAAGAACCCTTATGACATGGTTATGCGTGTCAGGCTGCACCAAGACACCTTGTGACACTCCATGCCACTCTGGACGCACACCAGACAAACATAGGGCACACCTTCAGTGCATTCCCATGTCAGACGGTGGCATCAACACGCTGTCCGTCGCTCCCACCACCGCCCATCGCGCCCCTACTCGCCACACAGCCCTCCGCCCTCCCCTCAGCTCAGCGCCGCCTTGTTGCCCCCTTGAACCGTCGCATCAGCTAGCACCGCGTAATCGGTCGATGGCTTCACCGCCTAGCGCGTCCGTAAGCGCCACGGCATGCCCCACGTCCCCCATCACTACAGTAATGCCCAGCTACCCCCACTGAACTGACCTGACACCGTCGCAAACAAGATCGGTGGCTGCCTCATGGCCATCTCCTCCAATCTCCCTATAAATTGCATCTCAAGCACCCCATTCTTCCCTGCCTTAGCTACACCCAACTCTCCTCTACCCCCTTGAGCTCGAACCATCTTCGATTTTTTCCTGAACCCTTCCTCTCCTCGCCTCGGCCCAATTCCTCGCTGCCACTGGACTACGGGTACCAACCGATAGAGCCGCACAGTAGTAAATCCTCCCCTACAGCTTTATTTCCCTCGCCTCTCAGGACACCATTCCCTCCTTAATTTCTGGAACCAAGCTCGGCAGCTAGACTCCCAACCTCCCGCCGGAGAACTGTCCGCCACCACCATCCTCAACCACCTCGGACAGCACACGCTTAGAGGAACAGACATGTAGGCCACCCGGGGACCGCATCCGGAAGGGTAAGTCACCTGCACATGGGCCCGATGCCCCTCACTCGGCCCACTGCCGCTAGTGGCCGCGCCTTTCTCCCTACCCCACCTTCACCTTATAGAAGGCGTACTCCCGCTAAGAGGAGGCGTAAAAACCCAGTTTTCCACTTAACCAACCCGGCGCCCTCTGGTTCATTCGGTTCGGTGCGTTCTAAGCCGGTTTTTTGCAAAAATTTTGCCAGTTCCTTAAAGCTAAAAATAAATGTCAATTTTTGATTCAATTACTTTATTGAATCTGAAAGTTTTTAATTCGGAACAATGAGGAATAGGGCTAGGGCTATTATTTCTTTTCTCTAACACAACACATACGCTATATATGTATCTCTAGGGCACTAAAAAAATTACCACCTAAGGTTTTCCAGCCTGGGGAGATTTTTGAAGATTTAAAAACTGCAAAAGTATAGGTTGTTTGGGAACAAAAGAACTATCAAGCTTGGTGATGGGTAGTGCTACTACCGTATAAGGCCCGTGAAGTTCCTTACTGAGCCCCAGTGAAAAGATGTGACCCAAAGGCCCGATCAGGAGGAAGCGTGGACCTCAAGTCGGTGAGTCCTGATCGGGATCGGAGTTCAACTCGTGTACTATGAGGACTCAAGATATGGCATTAAGAAGGAGTTCGACTCGTGTACTACGAGGACTCACGACAAGGTTACCGCCTTATTCCGCCTATATAAGGAGCACAACCCCCTCAAGAAGGGGAGAGCCAGAAGCTACGCTTGATCCCATAGCCATAGTCGACTAGCCACCTTCGAGAGCCTTTAGCCTCGAAACCGATCTCGCTGGGTTCCTCACCCGTCGAGTTCCCTTTGTAAGCTAGTCTTGTCGAGTTCCAAATTCGCCGAGTTTGACTTGTAATCATCTACTCGATATCGTATACAATCCAACCAAAGCAGGACGTAGGGCTATTACCCAACTCGGGGGCCTGAACCTGGGTAGATCGATGTCGAAGTATCAAGCTGACCTGAGTTTCTGCTCCGCTACCGTATAAATATGTGCTGTACGAGTACCCCCCGTATACCATACATCAACAGCTGGCGCCCACCGTGGGGCACTTACGTTAGCTTGAATCTACTTCAGCAACTCTCACCGACAAGATGGTGTACACGGGCCTCGACGACAAAGACTTCTACGATGTCTCATCCGGATCCCGCAACAGCTGCACCAACCCCCCTTATCAAGCAGAAGCTCGCCGAGTTCAGCGTCAACTCATTATTGAAAGCAAGCAAATTCTCCCTACGGCTCTATTGAGTCATCGCTACTCCACACGGCCGCACAAGCTTCAACCCGTATGCTTCTGATCCACGCGATCTACGAAGCACAATTGTCTCAAGATATACCCGGCGCTAAATCACAACCCGACAAGCTACTGCCAGACTTGATCGTCATCAGATCGAGTTACATCCTGCCGACCTCAGGCACCATCCGAACAGGAAGTGTCTCTGCTCTAATACACGACGACACCATCGTAGAGTTCGAGGTAGCTTCCACCCGGACAACTCTCCTCGCAGCAGTCAAGGATCAAATATTCTGGATGATGCCTTTCCTGCAAATTGCTCGAGCGTTCGCTCAATCGCAACTCCAGAAAGGTTTGACTACGACTTCCCTCATTTTTACATGGCAGGAATAGAAACTACACCACAGGCAATTTGCCCTTCAACCGATGTCAATGCCTCTTCATCGGCTACCCCAATCTCCAAAGCCGGGAAGAAGGCCGCTCACTCACAGGTCCTTGCCGCTCAGATCAAGCAAGTGTTATGTGATCGCTTCGATGATGCAACCCGACAACTCTACGAAGAACACGAGCGGGCACTTGTCAACATCCAATATGTTGCCGAACCACGCATAACGAAGCTAGGGTTCTAATCAATTCTGATCTAGATGCCAACAACGCCGATCCAAACGGCGAGCCACGAAGCCACTCCGAGGAAAGACAAGATCAGCATACTAGCTCTAGACATCAGCGGGTTGAAGAGTCGGCCTGAACAGCACGAACCCGACAGCGCTCTCCGAAGAAGAACCAAACTCGGTCACGATCACCTAGTTGTCAACGTGACCGTGGCCATGAGGATCAAGACGACCACGATAACTGCCACCGTCGTGGCAAAGCTCAGCTGGACGATCCCAGCTAGGAGGATCGCCGCCACAACGACAAACGCCGTTCCCATGGCCGTGACGATCGCCATCGCCACCGCGAACATTACCTCGACTACTCATCAGAAGACGAAGGCTTTGTCCCCGGTATCATCGCCGGTTGTCCCACATTGTCTCCTAGACTACGAGGAGCGTGGATACCAAAACACGTACGTTCCAGCAAGAACCTAGAGTACAATGGAAAAGGAGATCCGAAAGATTTCCTCATCAGATTTACACAAGACATCCTGACGACAGGGGGACACTACCTCAATGGCCAACCTCCTTCCCGTGTGCCTCGTCGAGGATGCAGCCGCTTGGATTCAGAATGTACCTGAGGGTTTCATCCATAGTTGGGCTCAGTTCCAAGACAAGTTTATCAAGAGTTTCTCCACCACTCACGACGCCTCCACCATGAGGTCCGAGTTCAAGCGTATACGACAAGGAAAGGACGAAGGCCTTCACGACTTCGTCACCAGGTTCAAAAGCAAAGTCAACATTGTCCCAGGACTTTCCTTCACCGAAGTACTCAAAACTTTCCAAGCCGCCGTCCGCGACGAAAGGTGCCTGGACCACGTCTACACCACTCAACCACGTAATACAGTGGAGCTCATGGAAATTCTCCAGGTACGAGCAAACTATGAGGACCAACACCTTCACAACATAGAGATCAACCGAGGCCTCCACAGGTCGGATGACCGTGAAAAACGGAAACATTCCCCAGACAACAACTCGAGGCGCTCTCCCCGGGAAGGTCGGAGAGAGAAGAAGGGGAAACGGGACACTGAAGCTGTCCTAGCTGGTTTCCATGACAAAGAGACATCTGATCGTCGAGAAGATCGACCGAACAAGTGGAAAACGAGACCCAAGAGGAACACTGCCGGCGAAATCTTGGATAAAAATTGGATACCAGACAAACAGCGTACCCGGCACAACTGGTGTAAATACCACGACAGTGGGTCCCACGGCCAGTAACAGTGCCAGGAACTCCTAAAATTACTTCAAGAGGAGAACAACGCTGAGGTAGCAAACAAACCCAACCCCTGGGTTCAAGATAACCCGAACCGAGAAGACTATCCAGAGGACGAGGATATCCATGTCAACAACGTCTGCCGAAGCAACGACATCCACTGGCTCGCGAACACACCAGACCTACATCAAGTCGAGGACACCGAGCAAGTCGACATTGTCATCGACTCCCAGGTTAATCACATGTGGGGCGGTTCGGCCACGTACGACTCCAAGCGACAAGCCAAGCAAATATCACGCGATGTTCTAGCCATACATCCGCGTCCCATACCTTCCAAGCTGAAGTGGGCTACAACCACCATCGTGTTCTACACGACTGACTGCCCCAACAATTGTCCCTACCCAGGACGATATCCTCTAATTGTGTCGCCCCGGGTTCGCAATATTACGCTACACAAAGTGTTGGTAGATGGAGGTAGCTCTTCCAGCCTCATTCCAATTTCTACACTTGACAAGATGCAGGTCCCCCGCTCAACGATCAGGCCCGTGGTCAAGCGCTTCTACGGGATTGTTCCAGGATTAAAGCACGACTCGATCAGGCAAATTACGCTACCTCTTACATTTGGAAATCGTGACAACTTCTGGACAGAAGAATGCATCTTCGAGGTCATCGACTTCGACATGGTCTACAACGTCATACTCGGACGACCTCAGCTTGTCCAATTCATGGTGATCCCTCATTATGTATACCCTATTATGAAGATTCCTACAACACACGGGGTCATTGCAATCAAAGGATCACTTACTTCGGCTGTCGAATGCGACATGCAAAACTACGGCCTCAGTGCTCGACAAGATGACAAAGAAGCCGGAACCTCCTCGCCCGCGACTGACAACTCGGGACAGGCCAAGTCGAAACTCAAACTATAAGCTCAACCGCATAACGAAATCAAGCAAATTCCACTCCGCAAGGATGAACCCGAGAAGACGGTCAAAATCGGGTCCACCCTCGACCCAAAATAGGAACTCGTGCTCACCACCTTCCTCCGGACAAACCCAGATGTCTTTGCCTGAAAGGCTGAGCACAAGCTGGACATCGACCCGGCGATCAAGCCGGTCAAATAGAAAGTTTGAAGGTTCAGCCCAGAGCAGCGCAAAGTCATCGAGACGGAACTCAAAAAGCTAACCGACGCCAACTTCATCGAACCGATCAAGTACCCGACATGGCTAGCCAACCCTGTGTTAGCTAAAAAAGAAAATGGCCAGATGTACATGTGCATCGATTACACGGATCTCAACAAAGCTTGCCCAAAGGATAACTTCCCATTGCCTCGGATCGATCAGATTGTGGACTCGACCTCAGGCTGCACATACTTATGCCCACTTGATGCATACTCAGGCTATCATCAAATCCGTATGCGGGAATCAGATGTCCCTCATACTGGTTTCATTACCCATTACGGGACTTTCTGCTACAAGACAATGCCATTCGGATTGAAGAACACTGGCTGCACCTACCAACGGACTATGCAGACAGCCTTTGCGGCACAAATCAGGCAAAACATGGAAGTCTACATCGATGATTTGGTGATTAAGTTGAAAGAAGAAGTCGACCTCATCACCGACTTGTCAGAAACCTTTGACAATCTCCGGAAAACAAAATCATGCTGAACCCGGAAAAATATGTATTCGGTGTCGAGGCCGGCAAGATTCTAGGTTTCATGGTTTCTCACCGGGGCATTGAGGCTAACCCGAGGAAGATCGAAGCCATCCTCAGTATGAAATCACCTACCAACACAAACCAAATTCAAAAGCTCGCCGGATCCATGGTTGCGCTTAGCAGATTTATCTCTCGTTTAGGGGACAAAGGACTCCCCTTCTTTAAACTCCTGCGTCAACATCAAAGCTTCACATGGACAGAAGAAGCCGAGAAGGCTTTTCAATCACTCAAGACATATCTGGCCAACCCGCCAGAACTGGTCCCCCCAGAACCCGGCGAGAAACTCCTGCTTTACGTCGCCTGCGGTCCTCAAGCAGTCAGCGCAGTACTCGTCGTCGAGCGAGAAGAAGTCGACAAGACCGAGAAAGTTCAACGACCAGTCTACTACGTAAGCGACATATTAAACGGACCAAAGGAGCAGTACCCGAATGTCCAGAAGCTCCTATAAGCTGTGCTCCTAGCTTCCCGCAAATTAAAACACTACTTCCAGGCCCACAAGATAATTGTTTCGTCCGTCTACCCACTCGGCCCCATCACCAAAAACAGAGAGATCACTAGCCGCATTGCTCAATAGGTGTCCGAGTTAGGCGCGTTCGACCTCGAGTTTACACCTCACACAACAATCAAGTCTCAGGCCCTTGCCGATTTCTTCGCCGAATGGACAGACCCAGAACCCGAACCCGCAGACAACGATTATGCAAGTAAGGTCTGGACTCTATATTTTGATGGATCTCTTACCCTCGCTGGCTCGGGGGCTGGCGTCGTCATCACCGCGCCAACAGGAGATACCCTCTAGTACGCCATCCAGCTACGCTTCCGGGCCACCAACAACGAGGCAGAGTACGAAGGTCTCCTCGTCGGACTCCGCCTCGCCGCTGCTCTCGGTATCCGTTACTTAACCGTGAAAGGCGACTCGCAACTCGTCGTCTGATAAGCAAATAAAGATTATCAAGCCGTTAATCCAATGATGGCCGCTTACTTAGCAGAAGTGCGGACTTGGGAGAAAAAATTCACCAGCCTAGAATTCCAATATGTACCCAGATGGGACAACTGCATCGCCGACGTCCTGGCTCGCGTCGCCTCAAGTCGAACGACCCCCCCGGCTGGCGTCTTCGTCGAACAACTCCCCAAACCATCTGTCAAAATCTTGACAGACGAAGAGAGTACTCCCACCCCTTGTGACACTTATGAGCAAGACGGGACGTCTCAGCTCGACACCCCCCAAAGGGATCACTGGTGAAGTTATCGCCCAACTCGACGAATGCACAGACTGGAGGGACCCGATACGTCAGTACTTACCCAACCGACTCAAACCAGCAAATGAAGAACAAGTCGAGAAGATCTCCCGCAAGGCCATGCAGTACACAATGATCGACGAGGCCCTCTACCGTAGAGGAGCTCTCGGCGTCCTCATGAAATGCATACCTATCGATGAAGGCAAGCGGCTACTCGAAGAAATCCATAGCAGGCTGTGTGGCGCGCACTCCGCGTATCGCACACTAGTCGGCAAGGCATTACGACAAGGATTTTACTGGCCAACCGCGCTACACAACGCGGCCGACTTGGTCAAGAAATGCGAGGCCTGTCAGTGCCACAAACGGCAAGCACACTAGCCAGCCCAAGCTCTTCAAACCATACCACTATCGTGGCCTTTCTCGACTTGGGGGCTGGATCTCCTCGGGCCTTTTCCCCCAGGACGCGGGGGTCATAAGTTCTTACTAGTCGCCATTGACACATTTACCAAGTGGATTGAGGCTGAACCCCTCTCCAACACCACGACGGCGGAAGCCCGAAGATTCATGCAGCAACACATTTTTACTCGCTTCGGAGTACCCAGCTGGATTATCACTGACAACGGACCACAATTCGCAGCAGCCGACTTCATCGCCTACTGTGAATCCTATGGCGCCAACGTTTGCTACGCCTCTAACACGCTTCGCCCAAGGACTCGGGGGCTGGCACGTGTATGAGTCTACACCTCGTTTCGCCTCCCCAAACCAAGGCACACAAGCGTTTGACAGCTCAGGGCATGGCACGAACACGAGGTCGCACCTCGTTCTGCCTCCTAAAGTTTGATCGCCATATAACTGCCTCGTATGCGCTCGGCGGCTGGCACGTACACGGGTTCACGCCCCGGTCCGCCGCCTCGAGTCTGGACAGCTCCGAGGGACGAGGTAGACTAGGAGTTCCACAACTCCATCGCCCCCTTCTGGTCACGGCAACACCCCACGCCTTGCATCTGTTGGAAGTCTGGCATGTATACGATGTTTCTTAACTCGTTTCGCCTCTTCACGAATGCAATGGCCGATAGCTATCTTGTATCTGCGTAGGGCTAGGCAAGGGACAAGTTCCTCAATTCGTTTCGCATCCCCGATTACGGCAGCCTACCTTGAGGCACGAGTACACACGCTTTCGCTAAACTCGCACAAACAGTCAAGGGCTACCACAACAAAGTTTTTTCAAACTATTCATCCGAGTTCCTGCTAACTCGTACAAACAGTCGAGGGCTACCACAGCAAAGTTTTTTCAGACTGTTCATCCGAGTTCCTGCTAACTCGCACAAAAAGTCGAGGGCTACCACGGCAAAGTTTTTTCAGACTGTTCATCCGAGTTCCTGCTAACTCTCACAAACAGTCGAGGGCTACCACAGGAAAGTTTTTTCAGACTGTTCAGCCGAGTTCCTGCTACCTCTCACAAGCAGTCGAGGGCTACCACAGCAAAGTTTTTTCAGACTGTTCATCCGAGTTCCTACTAACTCGCACAAGCAGTCGAGGGCTACCACAGCAACGTTTTCTAGACTGTTCATCCGAGTTCCTGCTAACTCGCACAAACAGTCAAGGGCTACCACAGTGAAGTTTTTTCAGACTGTTCATCCGAGTTCTTGCTAACTCGCACAAACCAGTCGGGGGCTCGGAGGCATACAACACATCACGCAATCCTACGACGACACAGTTATGTAGAAGAACAAAAGAGCTTGTTACATCAAGCATAAGACGACAAATAACCACAAAACTAGATTGCATGAGTTAAAGTTCTTTACATCATAGAGACATACAACTAAGGGAGAAAGGTCTAATCCTCCTTCCCGGCAGAATCACTGCCCCTAGATACATAAGCCTCCTCACTGTCTTCGGACACGGTGGGAGCATCCTCCGCCACCTCGAAGCCGGCTTCACTGAGGAACTTTTCTACCAGCCCACGCCAGTATTCGATCCGCGTATCCTCCGCTCCGGGTCATGGGGCACAAACTCGCCAAGCTCCAACTCCAGCAGATTCGAAGGAAGTTCTGGCACCAAGTCTTTAGCCAAAGCCAAAGTGTAGGATATGGCCGCGTTGGCAATACTTTTCGCCCACGCGGATGCATCCTCCTTGATGAAGCCCAGGAAGTCGCTCAAGCATGCTTGGTACTCGGTCACGGCCTTTGGCAAGTCGTCCGAAGAAAACTTCATGAAGTTGGGATGGCCGGCGAACTTCAGACTGCCATGACTTGGTCGAGGAGGGAGCATACATCCGTGGCAACCCGAGTCTGCGCCTACAAGCGTTCCCGGGAGAGTTCTACGTTCTTCGAACTTCAGACTTGCCATGACTTGGTCGAGGAGGGAGCATACATCCGTGGCAACCCGAGTCTGCGCCTACAAGCGTTCCCGGGAGAGTTCTACATTCTTCTTCACTCCCTCGAGTTCCTCGCGGACTAGCTGGTGAAGATCAGTCGCCGACTTGGCTGCCGCGGTAGCCGTCTCTGCATGGATCGAGACCGCAACGAGCTGCTCCCTTAGCTCAACGTTGGCTATCCACAACGCCTCAAGTTCCTCGACCTGCCCGGCCCGAGCTTCAGCCTCCTCAGCTCGACGAGTTGCCACAGACAACTGGAGCGCCAGCTTGGCGTTCGCCGCCCGCAGTCGCGAGACCTCCCCTTCACTCCCGCGGAGTCGACTAAGGAGTGTGTCCTCTCTGGCGGCCGCCGCATAAGTCGCACGCTGCCATAGGGCAAGAAGCGAGACAGACATTCAAGAAAAGCAACTACAGGAGCCGAGAAGTCAGAAGCCAAGAAAGATATCACTCACCTTCATCCACGTCAGGGCGTAGTCGATGTACGTCTGGTACTCACCACGAGGCAGTGGGCATCTCAACTCGCCATCATCGACCTCCAGGACGGCTTCCAGACCAGCGAGTCCAAGTTCCCTCACGCTAGTGGCAGAGGCCACCAAGTCCCGAGGCACTCCCTTAGGAGTGCCGCCACCGGAGGATCCGGCGCCTACCTCCAAACACCCCTCGACGCTGCAAGGCTCCACTTCCGGAATCACCATGAGCTCCTGACATTCGGGGGGGAGCGCGACGATGATGCAGTTGGAACAGGTGCAAGGCTAAAAGAAATCCAGAACTTAGAACCCGAGCAACAACAAGGAGAAAAAGAAACTCGGAGCACAAGATAAGGGAGAACCCTACTTCGAGCTAGACGGGACTGCCCTCTTCGCCGGTCTTTGTGAAGTCGTGGAACTAGAAGGCCGCTTGATGGTATATCGCTTTCAGGACAACAGGAACCAAGGTCAAAGAACTCGAGCAAAGCAAGTCGACGCCAACTTCTCGGAAAAACAAAGCAAGAAACTTACCGGGGCGACTTGACCCCTTCCGCTCGATGCCGCGGGCGATTCCTGCCCTTGGACGCCGGGGCCTTCCGGGTCCGGACAGCCCCGACGTGTGTCGACTCCTCCACAAAGACATCGACGCCTTCCCACGGGCCGAGTCCCAAGAAGGGACGCTGAGTGCGAGCCAGAAAGAGCTAACACCATTATAATCAACTACTCGAAGACCAGAAGGAATAATCAAAGGAATGCTATGAGGAAACGCTTACCGAGATGATCGTGGCTCTTGTCATCTCGTCCCGCTAGGCAAGCGACTCAATCTCCGGGTGAGCCCGGGACTCCCAAGGCGAAGCCCGGGCACTGTCGTCACCCCACTCTGCTTTAAAGAGGTCATCAACTCAGCCCCGGACTTCCGCTGTTTTAGCACAGAAAGGCGTAAGGACGTGAAAGAAAAAGAATTCCAATAACAATTCGAGTTGTTAAGGAGAAGAAGCAAAGAAATGTACCTTCATTCGCCAGTAAGAGGCAACTTCATCCGACCACCCTGGAAGTCCTCGAGTTCCTAGCGGCACGATGTGACGGGTGATGAAGTTGCCAACAACATGTACGGCGGTTCAAGCTGTCCCGACGAAGCTCGGCGATGCAATCCTTCATGCCCTGCTCCTCCGCGTAAGTCAAGGACGGTCCTTCCACAAGTCCCGCGGGGTCGGGATCTCACATCTTGTCACCGGGTCATGGGTCGATCAGTGGCAGAAGGCCCAACTGGAGGCCCATTTCCCCCACGAATCCTTCGGGGAGAAAGGGATGTATTCACCTTGACGTCATCCCGAAGAGAGAAGCGGCAAGCGCTATGGACTTGGCTGACCGTCGACACCTTGAGGGTATAAAAATATTGGAACGACTCGACATCCGGAGTCGTCCCGACAAAGGCTTCGCACAGATGGGCAAAGATAGCCAAAAAGAAAAATCAAGTTGGGTGGAAGGTTTACCAACTCGATCTCGAAGAAGGAGAGGATGTCACGCAGGAACTTGAACATTGGAAGTCCGAGCCCGCATTTGAAGAAATCAAGGAAGACAACCAGGTCCTCCTCCAGCAAGAATGGCTGGTTCCGGTCAGCAGGAGCTCAGAAAGCCACTGAGTCGGGTAGCTCTCCGTCATGTACCATCTGCGAGAGATCCTCCGAGGTAACCCGGGAGGTAGGTAAACCGGCCATCCCAGGGCAAGATCCCGCTCCGCCTCCCACGGTGGTCGATGGCACCGATGGTCGGGCTTGCTGTGGATCTTCCGTCGTCGGTGCTTTACCGCGGGCTGGGTCCTGCGCCGCCACAGCCGTCGACGAGGCCTCGCCCGCCGGAACCTCAATGGCCTTCTCCACGGGCCCCTCCGCCATCATCCTCGTTCCATCACCGCAGTATCACCGAAAGAAAGACCTCTCGCGTCGAGAGAAGATGGCACACCGCCGCACAGATGACGGGGAACCTCGGGGACCAGCTACGCCGCCGCTTGCCGCCCGAATGAAAGAAGGAAGAGAGTAAGAAGACAAAGCGTGGTGAGAAATTGGGGACTGTGAGCGAATGGAGGGTAGGAGAAGTAACTGGCGTCATTTAAACCAGCCCCTACCGAGGCGCCGAAAGCGTACTAACCTCGGGGCTATCTCAACTGATTTGACCCTGGGAATCGCAACCAACCCGGCGTACAAACCGGCGCAGTACGCAAATGACGTGGGATCATGACATCACCATCCGTGAATTCCGCCAGATGGGTTCAGACTACCGTAAGGGGCAAAAAGCCTGCCAAGTTATATCACAAAGGAGCGTCACTTGGGTCTATTTTGCTTGAACCTCGGCTTCATCACGCATAATGATGGAGGGCTTGATGATGGGTAGTGCTACTACCGTATAAGGCCCGTAAAGTTCCTTACTGAGCCCCAGTGAAAAGATGTGGCCCAAAGGCCTGATCAGGAGGAAGCGTGGACCTCAAGTCGGTGAGTCCTGATCGGGATCGGAGTTCAACTCGTGTACTACGAGGACTCAAGATATGGCATTAAGAAGGAGTCTGACTCGTGTACTACGAGGACTCACGACAAGGTTACCGCCTTATTCTGCCTATATAAGGAGCACAACCCCCTCAAGAAGGGGAGAGCCAGAAGCTACACTTGATCCCATAGCCATAGTCGACTAGCCACCTTCGAGAGCCCTTAGCCTCGAAACCGATCTCGCCGGGTTCCTCACCCGTCGAGTTCCCTCTGTAAGCCAATCTTGTCGAGTTCCAAACTCACCGAAAACCCTAAAACTCTAAAGTCGATAACTTAAATACTATGAGACTTAACCCCTCACCATCACTACTACAGAACATGTCAATACTGACAGGTCAAAACCCACATCACAGACGGGTTTTTGGCCCGTCAGCAACTAAAGGTCAGTAATGACTCGTATTATCAGTGACGGGTAATTTACCCGTCTGTGATAAAGGTCATCACTGATGAGTTAAATACTAACCCGTCCATGATGGTAGAGTCATCACTGACGGGTTCTTTTTCTACCCGTCCGTGATGACGTTTTCACAAGTGACGAAAGGTAATCATCACTGACGAGTACACATCCAACCCGTCCGTGATGAGTACAACATCAGAGGTGACGAAAATATCATCACGGACGGGTAGAGTATAGACCCGTCAGTGATAGTTCTACGAGCACTAACGGGTGCTTGTTTCACCCGTCCGTGATGAATGTCATCACGGACGGGTAATATATTGAACCGTCAGTGATAGTGACACCATCACTGATAGGTGCTATTTTCACCCGTCCTTGATGATACATCATCACAGACGGGTAGAATATCGACCCGTCAGTGATAATGCTGCCATCACTGACGGGTACTATTTTACCCGTCCTTGATGATATTTCATCACTGACGGGTCCTTTTTTACCCGTCCTAGATGATATTTCGTCAGCTGTGATGGAGATCATCACGGACGGGTGGAAAAGGCACCCGTCAGCGATGGTAAGTACCAACCAGGCAGGGTTTTCCTGCTTCCTCTGGCTTGCCTCAGGTCATTTTGCTAGCCATGCCCTCTGAAAAACAAAATATACCCCAGCTGCCACAGCCTCTGTACAGCCCCAGCATGCACATGACATATATCACAAGCATATATGCAGTGTAGAACAGGAATCAAAGAATTATTTCAATTTGACTTCTCAATTTTGACAAGTCCGTTCAAATATACAACACACTCCACATCGCAGAATTGGCTAAACAATTTGTCACATCTCAAATATGTTTGACATCTCAAATCTGACAAGTCTAAACTTCAGAAAAGAACAATACAGAATCAGTTCGAGCAAATTTATGTAGATGGGTAGAATTCACCGGCGGGGTTTACTACAAAATGTTGAAGAAATATGCGAAGCGCGCCAATATGCGTGTAAATTCCTGACTTGCATCAAATTGCTCTTGCGTGTTAATATGAATTCCTGTGAAAAAATGAGAACAACATTAATTTCATATGGAAACAAAGTAGCTATTAAATAGACTGTCGATGTAGATATTAGATCCATCAATACCTTACGTACTCCACATTCAGTCCACGCTAGGGCAACCGCCTCCATGTGCGCGCAAATGTGGAACCCACATGTGTTCGTTGCTTCTCGTTGTTGTTTGCACGGGAAATCAAATTTATGGGTGAGCTTTTTGCTCCCTTACCTTGTAATTAACCCCTCCTGACGCCTTATAGATCACGAAGGCATCATCGATGCACTTTCGTATCATCGAGAAGTCATGCTTCGTTTTCATTATGGAATCAAAGTAAAAGACCTTGTTCCATACTCCAATGATAACCACAAGTACCCAGTGGTCGCTGCATACACGACATCATGGTCAAAAGTGAGACGTAAACACCTAGCTAAGTGCATAAATTGAAGATTTAGACAGTACTAAAGAACTTACGGGTGGGTTGTAGGCAAACATTATGTAATCCTTGGTCCATTGGGCGAGCCATGCTTTCGCAAGGAACTGTGTGGCCATCTCTGCATTGTCGTTGAGCACCCTCCAGTTGAATAGGTATGGATCGATCAGTCCAAACGTTTTGCATTCAAGCGCCTGATCTCTTGGACCATGTGGAGCGTCCATACCCTCATGATGTTAGCGTCGAGTCTGTCGAAGGTATAGAGACTGAAACAGGTCTTCATAGTTGACGTCAAAGTACCAGCCCCAACTTCATCGAAGAAATTGTACTCAGGTGGCACTCCAACCGTGATGTACTGCTCAGCACCAGGCTTCGTGGATTCTTGCATGTAGTGATTATGCAGAAGTCTGATTTGCTGGGCCATATTATTCAGTTGAAGCTTCGGGAGGAGTGGCTCACCCCATTTGTATTTCTGGGCTAGAGGGGCAAGAGGATAGTACTATTCTGATGAATACGATAAAGCCTACTGGCGCTATCAGCCTTCTGTTTCTTGCCGCCTTGGCCTCGTTGTCCTCCGGTTTTCCTCAGAGGCTTGACCGGATTCGGATCGCTACGCCGTGATATGAGTGGTTGGGTTTCCGTAGGTGTAACATCCTCCGATGTAGCTGATTGGGTTTCATTGGGTGTAACACTTTTGGTGTAGATGGTTGGGTACCCTTAGGCGCAACACCCTCCATGCAGCCTTCAAGACCTCCTTCGATAGTGGCTCTTGTGCCGGGTCACGGGTTCCTCCGTCACTGCCGTCTGGGGGCTCATGTGCTCCGTGATGGCCACCGCCTCGTCCATCACTGCCGTCGGGGCCTCCTCCATGGGCGAGGGTCCTGTTTATTCTTGGAGCGTCGTTCCCTTTTTTGTGGTTCGACGGGCTCATCCATCAATGCCGCTGGGGCATCCTTCTCCGTGCAAGTGTTCACTTCACCCATTGAGAATGACGTCGGCTTAACGGTTCCGCTCAAGTCCAATGGCGAATGGCACGACGGACTGCGGTGGCTGAAGATAGATGATGAGAGGTCGGAGTGTTTGCGTCCAGAATTATCCCGTCTTCGGCCACATGATGAAACAATTGACACACTGACCTATTGTTGTCACATCATCTTCGGGGGGCACGGGGACTCGTACGGCACTGTACGCGGGCACTATGGAGTCCACCTGTACCTTCTCCATCGTAGACGGTATTTCAACGTTGTGCAAGTGTGCCCCAAAGTTGGTTGATACGCTAGCCTTGTGCCACTATCAAGGGCACACCGCCGGGTAGCATCATCACCAGGTCGCACTTTGCTGGCGCCTGTAGGACAATATGGTTCAGTTACACGTCCACAAAACTTGTTGCGAAGCATTTGTGCAACTAAACAAACTTACAGTGATGTCGTCGATAGGAAGCACGTCAGCTCTCCCTTTGGAAGTAGCATTTGCGGAGGCGCAGCTACTCCATCCATACACGGCGCTAGGCTCGGCGCGGTTAGGAGGCCAGGACGGCAGCTGCCCCCCAAACAGGGAGGCCACCTCCCTGCGTGCCTCCTCTCTCGCCTTCCATAGCATGTCCTCGGCCATGTATCTTGTACCTTCCTCGTTATCTCTTCTATAAGAGTTTCCTTCCTGCTTCTCTTCCTTTGCCTGGCCTCCTTGGGTTTGGGGGAAAGCTACGCTCCATGTAGCGGCAACCCCGATGCCTCGCACGCGCCCAGATTTCTCGGGGTTTCCCATAGCTTTCGCGAGAGGGTCTAGCCACCTCTCGGTCCCGATGGACTCTGAGGAAGATTCTTGCTGGCTCAACTCTCTCTGCAATAGAAGCAATGGGGGATATAGTATTGAGTGATTCTTCATAAACTGTTTATACTTATGAAATCGACACGGTGGGTTAAGTTCGTACCATACGATTGGGACACGTCCTCAAACTTCGGGGGTCGAGAAGGAAATAGCCCCCATAGTCAGGTCGGTCTTCGTGCGGCCCCTGATCCATGCCCGCCCGTGACCCTCGATGTCATCGAAAGGAACTGGTTTTCAAGCCTCTCGTACTGCGGCGTCCTCTATCTCCCAGTCCGTCATCTTCCTAACATAGCCATGATTGCCCAGGCGGTGGGGGTGTTTATTCTTCGAGCGGAGTTCTTTGCTCTTTAAACTCTTCGCCTTGACTCTTCCGTAGACTTCATTCGAACGAAATCTTCCCAAGCGTCCTCTGTTATTTGGTGATATCTCTGTAACGGCAAGCGGTTTTTCTGAACATATTCTTTGTTCAGCGTGCCTCCTGAAGTTCCGGTGAGACTTAGCCATCGTCACCTTCGCCGCCCGTTCTACTTTCTCCCTGTCGCCTTCGGAGATCTCGAACTTGCTCCACAGCTCCTGCATGATTCATCCAATCTGGCCTCGGGCACTTCAGTCTAGTCTTGTGTTGTGATCTTTACATGTTGACGTGCCAGATAACCGCACGCGCTGTTGAACTTAGATGCCATCTTCTGGGGTGGGAAGGGTACCCTGTTATCTGGTCTACCTCCATGATGACTGCCTCTGTGTAGGCATCGTATTACCGGTTCTCGGTTTTCTAACTCTTGTCGTTGCTGCCGAGGGCTCTGCGAACCAGTAGTTTCTTCGCCCGTCATGATCTTTCTTGCAAAAAAAACAACTAACTATTACCATATATGATAAGACCATATATAACAATCTGGAAAACCTAATGGCATAGGTTCAAATAATGAAATAGAACATGTAGAGAAGGCCAAAAGCGGGTCTCATAACTAAGAATAGTCCAAATGCTTCTTCTTTTCTAGATTTCAGTAATGAGTATGTGGACCATGGTGTAAAGGAGATATTAGTATTCCAGAAAGAAAAATATGGTGGAAAATGAAATGCTTGTACTGAAAAATCAGACAACACAAAAATAGGCAAGGTAAATGACAGTTGACTTTTCATTTTATTTCAGAAGCAAACTTCTCTGCGAATGTTCACAAGGCATCCTAGGTTGCACTATGTACTCTGAGCTACGAATGAAATGACACTACAACAAAGAAAGAACTAAAAATAGAATTACCTCCAGGAAAGAAAAATGCCCTAGCTATCCGGGAGGGACTTCTCCATCATCTTAGGATACTCATGCCCTAGCAAATGAACGCGAGCAATAGGGGTACCTGTGGGGAGGAGAACCCGCGGCGGCGTTGTTCGGAGGAGGGAAGCGTCCACGGCTCCGTCGACAGGGAGAGGAGCGTCCACGGCGGTGGCGGTTGTTGGGAGGAGGGAAGCGTCGGCGGCGGGGGTGGTCGGGGAGGCATCCATTGTGGCAGCGGCGTGCTAGGTTCACGGTGGGCGGCGGCCGCAACGATGCTCTCTATGGCGAGGAGGCGCCGCTGCTGGTCAGAAAAGAAGAGCAAGTCTATGGTTCGATGCGCGGTGAAAAATTTCAAGTCCCGCGGGCACGGGTGTATAAATACAAGAAGTCATCACGGACGGGCGTAGATGCGACCCGTCCGAGATGAAAGAGTTATCATGGACGGGCGCAGATGCGACCCGTCCATGGTGAAACAGTTATCACTGATGGTCTAATGTTTGCGCCCGTCTGTGATAACAATTTCATACTAAATCGATCTGCATACTGAAATGCAGATTCAGTAAGGCCAGTTTCGACCTAGTGAACTTAACTGAATCTTCATTTCAGTGTGGAGATTCATTATGTTCAGACTAATATAGCACTGTAAATAGAACAAAGTAGAGTACTTGATGATTTAATTGAAGTAAATGTCCAACAATACAAATTTTCAACCATATGGAACAAAATACAACTAGGTATTGACAATATGTACATCAAAGTTCCCAATTTGACAATTTTAGTCGTCGTCGTCGTTGTCAACTAGGTTTTTTCCATATATGTTAGTCCTTCATTATGATCTCGACGTACGTATGTTGGCACATCATCACTTGCTTCTTCGTCATCAGTTGATTCTTCGTCTTCGCAATCGGGTTCCGGATCGTCGAATTGGTTGTAGTCTTCTTCATCAACTACACCGTCAACTCCAACGATACTCATTTTTCCATTCCTCACAACGTGGTGCTTCTTAGTTGATGGGTCAACTATGTAGAACACTTGGGCAACCTGTTTAGCGAAGATAAAAGGCTCTTCTATTGACCAAAACTCTCTAGATCCACGGTAGTGAAGTTCTGATCTTCCACGTGCACATCTTTGAGATTCCACCCATCAGCATCGAAACAAGGGGATCTTGGTGACTACGTAGTCAAGTTCCAAATCTCTTTGATTATGCCGTAGTAGTTGCACTTAATCCCTCATGGACTACGGGCTTCTACCCAGACCCCACTGTTCTGGTATGTGCTTTTTCGGTCTTGGGCGTCCATATAAAATGTATATCCGTTGATCTCATACCCTTGCCATTTCACGACGTTCGCGACGGGTCCTCTTGCCAACCATCCGGCTACATCTTCTTCTCAGTTGAAGGGTTTTTATCATAAAAATAGTTCTTCAACCACTAGTTGAACCCCATGTTGTGTGTTTTCGTGACTCCAAAATTTGGACTTTTTCGGATTCTGTTGGCGTAACACTTGCTTGTGAATTTTGATATACGGATCCACCACTGACATGTGTTGCAAGACCGTGAAATGAGCTCTATCGAACTCTGTTGTATTAGAAGGCTGGTAATCTTCCTTCCGATTGTCCTGACGCCAGCGAGCCTACCCTCGTGCCGAGAACGGGGGCACACACCTATAGGACGGTGTTCAGCCATGTAATCCGTGCAAAACTCGACGACCTCTTCAGTAGCATAGCCTTCGATGATGCTCCCTTCCGGCCGGTATCTGTTGCAAAACATAGCACTTCAAAATACCCATGTACCTCTCAAACGGGTACATGCTATGTAGGAACACGAGTCCCAACATCTGTATCTCGTGCACAACATGGATCATCAGATGGATCATGATATCAAAAAATGACGGAGGGAAGTACATCTCTAGTTGGCATATTATAACAGTTATCTCGTACTGCAGTTTAGATAGTCGCTGCGGATCGATTGACTTCTGAGATATCGTGAGGTTTGTGATTGTCTCGCGGACTCTAGGCTCCAAGATACCTCTATTGCAATAGGTAAGATCTGTGTCATCATCACATGACAGTCATGAGATTTATGCCTATTAATCTCAAGTCTTTCATTGAAACAAGTTTCTTTATGTTTGCGGAGTAACCAGATGGAACTTTCAGCCAAAGAGGCACTGGCACAATTCCCGTCTCTCAGCCTTGCTAAGAGTGTAGCAAGCAGGGGGATGTATGTTTTGCCTTTATTCGTCAGTTGTAGTCCCAGCTCTGGTTTGATACCCATTTCTTGCATGTCAAGGTGTGCATTCACACCATCTTTTGTCTTCTCTGGAATGTTGAGCAAGAGACCAATCAAGCTGTCGCACACATTTTTTTCAACGTGCATGACATCAATGCTGTGACGGATATTTAGCACCTTCCAGTACGGCACGTCCCAAAGTACGGATTCTTTTTCCAGATGCCGAGCCTCAGCTTCTGTTGCTTTCCAAACACAACATCGATATCTTTCACAATTTCATAGATTTCTTCACCTTTTTGCGCTCTCGACTTCTTCGTTGAACTGTTTCTTCCACTTCCTCCAAATGTGATCGTTCAGAAGGAAACTGACGGTGACCCATATATACGATTTTACGCGAGTGTGTCAAGAACTGACTCACTGTTTGTTCTTGGCACACAACACATGCTTCGTGTCCTTTCACAGTCTGGCCGGACGAGTTTCCATAGGTAGGATAATCATTCACAGTTGTGAACAACAAGGTGCGTAGCTTTATATGCGTCCCAGACTTCCACACCATCGTGCCAAAGTGTCGCTAAATCTTCCGTCACTAGTTCCCTTCCAAGAGGGTATTCGGACATGCATGTATTTTTTTGACTTCTAATCCACGAGGGCATATAACCTTCTTTGCCTTGTAAGTTGTTGTTGGCAAACACGTCCCTTCCAGAAGAATGTCCTCCAGGAGCACCAACAGCTTTGTGAAACTTGTGTCTCCGACCAGTTATTGCTTGCCTTGATCTTCAACAGTTCTAGCGCGACAGCCAATCGCGTGTGCTTCGGTTTGCATCCCGGAAACAAGGGTATTTCCGAGTCTCCCAACAAGCCTAAGAACTCATCGTACTCTCTTCCACCAAGGTTCGTCTTCCGCATCACGCAACATTTGGTCCAAATCATTGTGTACATCAACCATATCCTCATTTGAGGATTCTGAATTTGCTTCTTCCACCGGTTCGTCCAGCGACGCAACATGTCCAGCCTCGACTTCTACCCCTTCGCCAACCCCCACTCCTACCTCTTCGTCACTTGGGACGACTTCTGCCTCTTCGCCAGTGGCAACTTCTTCCTCGCCGTGACTTGTCCAACGGGTATAACCATCCATGAAACCCTTTATAAGCAAGTGTAATTGCAAGTCTTTTGTCGTTTGCACCATCTCCACGTTATTGCAATTACGACATGGACAACACATTTCATTCTTTCTCTTCCTCAACATATCTTCTCGCGGCAGCTCTAAGAAACCCAGATAAAGCATCTATGTACCCTCTGGTAGCACGATCCCCGTACATCCAACTTCGATCCATCGATCCTATAGTAATAAATGATAGCACGAAGACTTTAATCTACGTTCTTTAGGGGATGTACGCACTTAATAAATGATATAGAGAGAGCACAATTACTAACCTTGCTCTTGTCTCCAACTCAAAATATAGCACTGTCCCCTTCCAAATGCGACCCCTAGATCTCCTCTCACTGAATTGCCCACAAATCACACTTCTGGGCGGTTGCAACATTGCTCTGGATGCGAGGAGGCGCCGCTGCTGGTCGAAACTTAGGAGCAAAAACTCGGGTTCGACGCGCGGCGAAAATGACAAGTCGCGCACGGTTAGAAACCTATATAGAACAATTCATCATAGACGGGCCAAATCAAAACCCATCAGTGATGATTTTCCCGCCATTTCAAGGACTTCATCACTGACGGGTGGGTTATACGGAGCTGTCAATGATGATAGCAATCATCACAGATGGGTTATATTTTAACCCGTCTGTGATAAGTCATCACAGACGGGTACACAAAACGACCCGTCTGTGATCGAGAGGGTTGTATTTTCGCTCGTGCGTGGTATATCATCACTGACGGACTGGGTACACAGAGGGCACCCTCCTTTGTGCGTACATTGAAGGAGTACGCTACTCCGGCGCCTTCGTCATCCGCTGTGTGTTGGCCAAGAAGGAACCCACGAGCAAAGTCATCGTGGAAGCACACCACGAGCCGAGGCGATTCCTCATCTCCTGTACTTCCAATGGGTCGGAGCGCACCACTCACTGCACCATCGGCCGCCGCCTCCATGCAAAGTATATCAAGTGGGGTGTTGACGAATGGGCTTCTTCCTGGTCCATAAGGTGCTCGCTCTGGTGCCAGAGCACGTCGATGAAGATCTGCCACTCGAGAAACTCTTTAGTTATCTATTTTTATTTATAAAGTACGTATGTAAGACAATAGTTTATATATATCTTAATCGTTTCCGATGGTCTCTATATATCTTAATCATTTCCGATGGTCTGTATGCTATTATGTTCTATGTAGTGTCCTGAAAGTCGTGAGTTGTTCATTCGATTTGCCCATCACACTTTTTATCACTGACGGATAGAAGTATGACCCGTCTGTGATGACAGTCTTAGTCGTTCGCCTAGAGCAGGATCATCACAGACGGGTTGTATTTACACCCGTCTATGATAACTCATCACTGACGGGTGAGAAACGACCCGTCTGTGATCTAGAGGGTCATCATCACTGACGGGTCATATACCAACCCGTCTGTGATGAGTCGGTCATCACTGACGGACCGTGAAATGATCCGTCAGTGATGAGTCATCACTGACGGGTCACATTTCTACCCGTCAGTGATGAGATGTTTTCTGTGCATGAATTTCCTGGCCTCATCAGTCATTTTGCTTGCCACCTCTGAAAAACAGAATAACATCCCAGCTGCATGTACAGCCTCTGCACAGCCCCAGCATGCGCAGGACAATATATACAAAATTAATCTATTTTCTGCATCTCAATTCCACATCGCAATTTGACAAGTCCACATCTCAAATATATATATGTACAATACATTCGACATCACACAAGTTGCTAAAGAATTTTGCACATCTCACTTTCATATGGAAACGAACTATCTAGAGTGCTAGCTAGAGTGTTTACACACTTACTACAAATGGACTCACTAGAATGCGATAGACGCATTGGAATGTATATCAGTATGTAGTTTTCTTGTGCAGTGTAACCGCAATAGAGTGTCGTCACCATTGTGACATTGCGATTACACTGCACAAGACACTCTTTCCAAGAAAAGTGTCTTGTGCAGTGCAGCGTAGTGTCACAAACGCGACGGAGAGGGGGAGAACGGTGGCCTCCGCCGGTGCCTGGTGCCGCTACAAGGCGGAGGAGCGGTCGCCGGCCTCGAGGAAGAGGCGGCGACCGGATCCGGGCTCGGAGGGGCTCAGGGAGGAGGCAGCGGTCGGATCCGGGCTTGAGGAAGAGGCGGCGACCGCATCCGGGAAGAGGCGGCGACCGGATCCGGGCTCGGAGGGGCTCAGGGAGGAGGCAGCGGTCGGATCCAGGCTTGAGGAAGAGGCAGCGACCGCATCCGGGCTCAGGGGCTCGGGGAGGAGGCGGCGGCCACAGCGCGGTGCGAAAGAAAGCTAGGGTTTCAACGTGGCGAAAATGACTAGGCCGCCCCGCATTTATAGATAGAAGAAGTCATCACGGACGGGCCAAAATTATGCCCGCTAGTGCTAGTTTGGTCATCGTTGATGGGTTAGTTTTCTAACCGTCCGTGCTGACACCGCAGGTCAGCACTGATGAGTAATTTTCCTACCCGTCTGTGATAAATGATGTCATCACTGACGGACGCAAAATCTACCCGTCACTGAAAGTCATCACTGACGGGTAATTTTCCTACCCGTCAGTGATGAAATCTTTGATAATAGCCTTGAGGCTCATTGCATATTCATCACTAACGGGTTGTTTTTCTACCCGTCAGTGAAGTGATTTCACCACTGATGGGCACGGTTTACCCGTCAGTGATACCGATCCTGAATGACATTGTTTGTAGTAGTGCATGAAAATAGCAACTTCTTTTAGCATGCATATCATTTGACTCTTGTTGGTGTTGCTCCGTTCGGACATTTATTCAGTTTCCTTTTGATGTGTAGTTGACGGAGTGAGGTACGTGCACCAGGAAGATCTGGAATCACCTCCGTGTCAAGATCAGAGCCAGGAACTGCCAGGCAAGTAATTCTCCTCTTGATCATGTTGAAACCTATATGTGATCGACCTAAGTATCTTGTTTTCAACTCTGCATGCTATTTAAATACCAACGATACTTCGAGTTAAGGCTTAGTTAAAACCCATATGTGCATGGCCAATTATCCGGCACTTTATTCCTTGTAGCCATAGCATTAGACACCGGATATTGTAATTCCGGTGAAGTATTAGGTATACAGGTTGTAAGCCAAGCTTAGATTCTCTTTGGCACAAAACCCTAAAAAATTTATTGGTTCGGGAAACTACTTTGGATCTGGGAATAAAACCTTTGGGCTAACATGAGTTGCCACGGAGGGTGTTGAAAGAGGTTTCGTCAAAAATTCAAAATCAAAGCGGGAGATGATTTTGATTCGGGTAAGAATTATAAGGGGAGTATGGGGATGTTGATGTAGCATGTGAGAACAGGGTTGTCAGATGGTGATATGGAGTCTTGTTCGAATCAACCAAGGACCGAGCCTAAGTGCCGCTAAACCAGGTTCACTTCGTATGTCCACATGACCTTTGTGGAAAGGACTTAGCTGATTATCTTGTCGAGTGCTAGTGTCTGGACCCGTGGGCAGTAGGAAGAGAGTGCTAGGTAGATTAGCATCCCTAGAGGACCTCTGCATGACTATGCAGGGAGTCGTTCGATACAAAGGTAAGTCCACTTTAGGTTGTAGGTCGGGAGTCACCGAGCACAAGCGGAGACTAGGTAGATCTTATCTAGTGGGTCCAGCTCTGGTACGAAAATGGGTGAAAGGCCTCATTGTAATAACCCTGCCGATACACCTCATGAAGTGTATTCGTAGCGCTTGGCAACAAGGGGGACTTACATCTTATGGGTAAAGCCGTACAACCTCTGCAGAGTGTTAAAATCTATTCGAATAGCCGCGTCCTCGGTTATGGACACAATCTGGCAAGGCCACACACTGGCTAAACTGAGTTTTGTTTGTAAAAACCTGGAAAAGGGACTAAGGATGTGGGCATGACGTGTCCACAGAGTACAATTTACGCTACAAGGCGGGTAGCAAGGAATTGCATAAGAGGGGCCCTAGTCATACCACAACGGGTAGTACGGACATGTATCAGGAACTTTAGTTGGCGACAGGCGAAGCTATCGGGCTGAGATGAAAAAAAGGGGGTAATGGAAGCTACCTCATGCGATAATATGATTATTCGAGTTATTAACAATTTCAAAACTGCTTTGGAATTTACTATTCTTGTATTTAACTGAAAACTTACTTTTTCACACAACATGTGACCTAGAATAGAGCTGCCTCCTTTGAATCAAATCTTGCATGAAATATAGCCGTATTACTCTCCCGTGGGAACTTGCTTACGAGTACATTCAATGTACTCACCTGACTTATTGATGTGCCCAGAAAAAAAGAGTACCACTCCGACGACGACGACGACGACAGTGACTTCGAGGGCTAGGGTGTTACCTCAGTCAGTTGTCTGTGATTGGCATATTGATGGACGACCAACCACGTGTATAGCCCAGGCTTAGTCACCAATCCGTATGGCGGTAGCACCACTCGTGCAGCAGTTGGCGGGGTCGCGGGGGCGGATGAGCTAGCAGTTAATGCCAATCGACATCGGGCATGGCGATTTCCCGCTATCGTCAAGCGGTATGGTGATAGCCCCTGGAATCGTCTGTGGTGCCGGCGATTGACCGCCAAATCTATTTTTTAAAAAATTATTTCACCTAATATTTTTGCTCTGAAAAAAATATTTCAAAAAAACACGCAAATGCATGGCAGCACAGGTGCAACTGTTCGGCAGTAGATGCGAAAGAGAAATGGTTAAATACGAGTGCATGCACATAGCAGGTGACACAGACTAACTCATGCATGCATCGGTCGCATGGCTAAAAATGCTTTTTTTCCTCCACGGCGTCCAATCAGCCAGGCCCGTCGTGGGTTCCCAGTGCGACGCCTGGCCTTATCACGGCTACCGCCATGGTGGCCTGTCGCTGCCTCCCCACGCGACGCTTTGCTCTGTCGCGGCCTGCACGTCACTTCCACCTCCGATCGTGTATGCAGGGCATGATAGCACCTGCTTGTAGCCTGAGCCCGCGACGATGGCCACGTGCCGGCTGTGCGTCGCAGAGTTATTTTTGGCTATAAAATTTGAATGGGGCTACATATAGCATTAGCACTTGACCAAGGCCAAATCCGTTTTAATTTGTTCTTAGAGTTGTTCTAATTTTTTGACAGAGGACAAACTGGTACACAATATAAAAGAGTAATATTCTAAGATCAAAATATTTAAGATTCTTTGCTGCTCCAGTTTAACCGAAGTCTAAGGGTCTATTTAGTTGGACTGTTGTTGTTGACAAAGCTGCTGTTGGCTGGCTGTCTGGAAAAACTGCTGTAGTTGTGGGAAAGTGAACATATGGCTTTTAGTTTATCCAAACCATCTATAACATTTTGGAATATGAGCACGGAAGGTTCAACATATTACAAAAAGCTGGTAAAAGACAGCTTTTCCAAATAGCAAAATTTGCACGGTAAAGTTCACAGCTACCGTTGACAAAAGCTGCTGAAAAGCTGGTCGTTTGGTTGGGCTGTAGCTTTTCCAATGAAAAGCTGCTAAAAAACCCAACCAAACAACCCCCCAAGTTTTTTGTCGCTACTAACTAAAGTCTACGGTTTAAGATTGCTTCGATGCTCACGTTATGCTGAAATGATTTGAAAAAAGATTGCTTCGATGCTCACGTTATGCTGAAATGATTTGAAAAACCTGGATGCGATCGTGCATATTTTTGTTACTTTGATGAGATGCATGATTGGTGATTGTGCAATTTTCTCTTCACTCTTGCTCCATTCCTCACCCAAACCTGCAACAATTTTCACAAGGAGCTACTGCTACGTGTGAAAAAGAGAAATTAAGCAAAGAAAGAAGGAAATGGAGTCTTCCAAGGTAATCATTAGCACTGATCGGCATTACCAATCAATAGCCTCGTAAGAACCACCATACACGGACATTTTTCTAGTGAACATAAAATATTACACGTAAAACCAGGAAATTAGACCAATAAAACCACAATAAAAGATTAAGGTAAAAAAATTCACCTTGCCTACGTAGAAAACATCATCAAGTTCTCCAGCATGCTATCACAATGGGTATCCCGATCTTTCAGTGAGATAATAATTATCGATTTATGGATCCAGTTATAACTGTATGGCAACAGTTGTACCATGTAATCGCTGAACCAACTCCGAAGTCGCTATCGACCTTGCTAGAAGCACGATATCGACCTAATCATGAAGATCAATACCTATGAGCAATGGAAAAACAAGATAAATAGCAATGTGGAATTGCAAATAGGATTGAAGCACCAAATGTCGGGGTTGCGATAGTAGTCAAATTGTTGCTCTCCGCCGAACAAGAGATTACACGAAGTTACAACAATGGCTAATTTGAACAAAAAATATATTCAAATCCAAAAGTAGCGACCTAGAGGGGTATCTAAGGAGAGGGAGAGGGATTTCGGCCAAGGCAAAAGGGGGGGGCACCAAACATAACCATATACGAACTCCTTGTGGACCCTTACTTAACTCTAATTTTTTGAAATATTACATGGGCCTGGCCCAAACTAAAGATGACGCAGCATCATATGATATGGTGGCCGAAATCAGCAAGTCTTCCTGTAGGTGTAGATTCAAGCACTCCCCATCAAATATTCATGGATGCATCACTTGCTTGTAGGAGGTAGATAGATGTGCGAATTTGCCTTTATCTTGATACAATTTGATCATCCGTTTGTAGCTTGATATTTGAATCTTGATCACTGTCTTGTTGTTCCATGTCTTGTATGAGCTCGATTATTGACTTGATGAAGAGCAGCACAAATGTTAATGAACATTCCAAATTTTCTCAAACAATAAATATTACAACTAGTTTTACAAGTATATATAACTGAAGCATTCAAGGCATTCAAATCTCTGAATTTGTAAGCTTGCAGTTGAATATATTGTCACACATAGCTCATGTATACGATCAGATTGTAGGCAAGTACTAGCAAAGCATTCCAATAGAGGTGACACATATGTAATAGCTCTCAAATTATCAACTACAACGTGCTGAAATCTATCACCCAAATTTGATGGGTCAACACGTTGAATAAGTTTTTGCACATATTTATTATCACCCAAAATGACAAGTTTCAAATTAGCAAGGTTATCACATATGATGCATATACTGCACATAAATTTCATTGTCTATACCATAATCACCAATCAAACTAAATTTAACCAGGGATATAGGCGTTAGTAAATGACCTCAAAACATGTGATTTCAGCAACCTTATCCATAGCACATTACAAATTCATAGGTGGATCCAATGTAATATGAAACAAAGAATTAGTAGGGAGAATCCTAGCTAAAACTTCTACATGTCTAACCAATTGCACATGATCTATATCATATTTAATAAGCATGTCACATGGTTCACTATCATCAAAAACTTAATCAATTGGTGCACCAAATCAATAGAATAATTAATTTTAGCATCAGCTGCACTCAAATCAGCAACTATGTCACTTGTATTAATTTTTGAGGTGCTCAAAACAGATAGAAAATCATCAACATTGTTCAAAAGCACTTTCAAATCATGTTCTTCAGAATGTGTAGCATGTAGATCATCACTTTGTGCGCACAAATCAGTAGGTAAATCAATTGTATTTCAAAATGCACAAAATTCATCAAGCAATTCATCTATTTCATCACATTGTACACTAAAATTAGAAGGTATTTCACTTATTTTATCCAAGTTGTCAAAATATTAATAAATATTTTTAATAATATTAGATTTAGCAGGTAGCAAGTTAATAGGTTCCTTATTCTCATGAGATGTGTAGGATCGGTGGCTTCCGAAAGAGGGGGTGAATGTCGGTTTCTTGAAATTCTTATTCAAATTCAAATACAAATAGCAACTGAGGTGCTACTGTAAGTGACATAAAAGACGCAGCGAAAATAACTCGACAAAACACTGCAAAACTGGAATAGCAGTGTCTCACACCGGTGACACAGCTGTGTCACACAGCTGGGTGACACAGCTGGCTCGGTAGAAAAATTCCCAAATGTCCTTGGTGACGTGGAGCTCATCAATAGCTTCAAAACGAGTCCAAGTTCACCGAATTCCGAGTTCGGACGCAAAAGTTATGGTCAAAACATTGCAGCAGCAGTAACTCACACCTGTGGCACAGCTGTGTGTCTCACCTGTGTCACAGCTGTGTGACACCTGTGACATAGCTGTGTGACACAGCTGAGTGTCACAGCTGAGTGTGACAGGCAGATTAGTACAGAACTGTGATTTCGATCTAATTTTTTAACCAATTCAAAATCTACCCAACCAAATCAAACCAAATTTGACAGAGAGGTGTAGGAAGGTCTTGTGAGTCTAAATCAAGTGTTGATCTCTATAAAAAACTTCTCAAGTCAAGACCTTTACCCTCTTTTCTCCAATCAGCCCTAGAAGTGAGAAAAAGAGAAATTTTGGGAGAAAAGGAACCCCATGAGGAATCTTGATCTGAAATCAATATAGTGTCATCTCACATGTCCCAGCAACCTATTCTAAGCCCCAAACCATAGGATTAACCCCACTACAAAGATCAATCACGAAAATCACTTTTCTTGCCCTTTTCTCGAGGAAAACTCGAAATAGAGGAGGAAAAAGCTGAATCCTTGGGTATGCTTGGATGGGATCAGTATAGAGATGATCTTCCCATCACTTACTTGCCATACCACGGATCAATCCACAGGAGAAGCAAGAAAGCAAAAATCCAAAAGAGCTAATGAAGGAAATAACTCAAGAACACAAAGGAATTGCGAAAATCTTTTTGTATTGCATTTTCGTGGGTTTTCTTGCTGTTTCAAAGGCCTCTCATGATTAGGCCAAAGCTCTCTTGAGCAGCCCCTAACTGGAGTTTTCACAATGCTTACAAAAGGGTTAAGAGATAAGCACATCTTATCCCTCTATTTATAGTGGTGGAGGCATACCTCCCACCACTTGGGCCTTAAAGCCCACTTAGATGGCATGAGCACTTAGCACGCATCACAAAGCGTCTACGTGACTCATCCGCCATCCATCCTCTCCTTCTACCCTAAGCAACTAACCCTAAACCGCTTCCGGGCCGCCGCCGCAGTTTCTTGGTTATGCTTCGATAGATTCCGCGTTTTTACCAAAATACCCTCGCACTGACTTGGTCCTCACGTCTCGTCTCCACACGCTTTCTTGTCCTCCGCGTACATGCTTTTAAGCCGCACGATGTCGTCGCCACCTCCTTGACCGCATCTCAGCCCTCCAAGCCTCATGCCGGTCCATATGGCCGAACCATCGTCGCACCCAACTCGCACCTGCACACAATAGACCAAGCAAAGCATTGCGAGCACAAGTTTTCAACTTGACCCAAATCAGTCGAGAAAAATCTTTCACCTACTCAATTTTTCCTTGAGACAAATTGAGAAACTCAAACTTATCAATCACACAACAAGTAATTCAAAGCTCGAATTCATGCAACTAAAATATTCAACTCCACATATGGTGGCAAAATATTCATCACAAATATTGTCAAATCCTCACATGACTCACAATCTCCCCCATGATGAATATATTGCCAACACTTCTCAATCAATCAAATTGGAGTTAGTTTAAAGATTTAAAAGCAATCAAGTTGCAAGAATTCACACTTGGCCAAAAGAAAGAGAAAACAAGCACCGGTCAAGTGAATGTTAACAGGAGTAAGATCCAGAATATGAGTGAAGGCAAAACATAATCACTGAAACTCCCCCTCACTCCTATAATCCATATATCTATGATCTACTCCAGAACATGCGAAATCCATCCAAAGGTATGATTGATACTACTATTTCTCCCACTTTGGCACTATAATCATCAAGGATAAGCATGTATGCATGGAAATTTTGATTTTTCAGTTTTAGCGAGCTTTGAAGATTATCCAGAATGAGACACAAAAAGTGCTAATATGCCATATAGGTGCTCATCAAACCATAAAAAGACATGTATGTCAAGAAGAGCAGATAGCATCTCAAGTTCTTAGCATATTAGAGATTTCACTAGTGATGAGTTCCAGACTAGATAGTCACAGTTGCAATGAATCGAAACATGAGTGAAGTATGACAACCTAACGCTAAGCCATGACTAGGAGGACAACCGATCAAGATTAAGACCAAAATACTCTACCACATCTTGAATTAAGCAATCACATGATTAAATAGATTAGTCACAACCAAAAGACAACCCCATGCACGAGGAAGTATCTTGAGTGATTCATCCTGAATTTTTCACATTGAGTCCACATGATTATTTGGACTAGCCACAACCAAAGTACTACCTCCTGCACGAGCAAGTACCTTGAGTGATTCATCCCTATTTTAGCATTTTTCACATTACCATATGATATATTTTAAGCTTGTAGAGCAAAAGCTAGTGACTTTTGATGACAATTATCATTCTCCGACCCGAGCCACAAAAGCTTAGGCATGTTAAGTCGCTAGCGGTCCTAATCAAGATTACCATGAAGTCCTATCTTTGACCAGTCAAAACAGAGATCATAGTTGCAATACTAAAGACATGAGCAGATTCAGAAGTAAAGGATTCCCTAGCAAGCAACTCATAAATCGATCAAAGATTTTAAGTTCAAGTTATTGTCCAATTAAGCTAGCATCGCAAATCTTGATTACACATGTCAAAACATGGTGAAATGAGCTAGACATCCAAAAAACATGGCATGTAGCGGACTCGTAGAAATCATTGTTTCATCAAGGATAATAGACAAAGCTCGTGAAAATATAAAGTGCACATGATATATGACAAATGATGCAAAATGCACTATGTTACACTATGATACACAATGAGAAGACTCCCCCTCAAACCAGCCCATGGGGATGAACAATTCCTAATTCCCCTCTAAGTGCACAGAACCATCTGGGATCTAAAAGCTTGGAAAAGATATTCGCGAGCTGATTTTCAGAATCAACAAACGGAAGCACTACATCACCCTTCTCAACATGGTCTCTAAGGAAATGAAACCACACATCTATATGCTTAGTCCTAGAATGCTGTACTGGGTTCTTAGCAATGTTAATAGCACTAGTGTTATCACAGAAAAGTGAAACACTATCAAAAGACAACCCAAAATCCCGCAAAGTCGAAATCATCCAAAGAATCTGATTACAACAACTGGCGGCTGCAACATACTCAGCTTCAGTAGTAGATTGTGCAACAGAAGATTGTTTCTTAGAGGACCATGAAACAAGAGAAGTGTCGAGAAAATGACAAGGTCCAGAAGTACTCTTGCGGTCTATCTTACACCCGGCAAAGTCTGAATCAGAAAAACCCCGAATCCTGAGAACAGAAGAGCATGAATACCAAAGTCCAAACTCAAGGGATGATCGAAGGTACCTCATGATGCGCTTCACAGCTTGCCGGTGGGAGTCTCTCGGCGAGGCTTGAAACCTCACACATAGGCAAACAGTGAACTAGATGTCCGGCCTTGTCGCCGTCAAGTAGAGGAGGGAGCCGATCATGCTCCTGAACTCCTTCTGGTCCACCGCCTCTTCTTCTTCATCAGGACCAAGTGACGTTGCAGTAGACATCGGGGTATTGATTGGCTTGGTATCGCTCATCCCGAACTTCTTCAATAGATCCTTGGTGTACTTGGCCTGATGGACAAAGATGCCCTCCTTCGTCTGCTTGATTTGTAACCCCAAGAAGTATTGGAGCTCACCCATCATGGACATCTCAAATTTCCTGCTCATCATCTCAGAAAACTTGGACATAAGAGTATTAGAGGAGCCACCAAAGATGATGTCATCCACATAGATTTGCACAATCAGAAGGTCATTGCCATGCTTAAGAAGAAACAAGGTTTTGTCTACCCTCCCCATTTCAAAATCATTTTGAATCAAAAAGCTCTTAAGTATATCATACCAAACTCTAAGAGCTTGCTTAAGACCATAGAAAGCCTTGGATAGTTTGAACACATGGTTAGGGTATTTAGGGTTCTCAAATCCTAGAGGTTGTTTAACATAGACTTCTTCTTCAATGAAACCGTTAAGAAATGCAACTTTCACATCCATTTGATAAAGCTTGAACTTCTTAGAAGCTGCAAACGCAAGCAAAATGCGTATAGCCTCCAAGCGAGCTACTGGTGCAAAGGTCTCATCAAAATCAAAACCCTCTATTTGACTAAACCCTTGGGCTACAAGTCTAGCCTTGTTGCGAACAGCAATGCCATCCTCACTTTGCTTGTTCTTGAACACCCACTTGGTTCCAATGATATTGTGACCAAGTGGAGGCTCTATAAGCGCCCAAACCTTATTTCTCTCAAAATTTTCTAACTCCTCATGCATGGCATTGACCCAACTATCATCAGAAAGTGCATGACATATATCTTTGGGCTCAAAAGATGCAACAAAAGCTAAATGTGCAAGTTCTGAGGAAGGAATGGACCTGGAGCGAGTTACACGCTCAGAGATGTCGCCGATGATCTGCGTTGGAGGGTGATCCTTCTGGAGGCGTTGTGGACCCCCGAGCTCATCTGGAACTCGAGTGGAAGTAGCCTCGGCAGCCTCTACCTCAGCTGTAGAAGAGGTAGGAAGCTGAGCTGCCGGTGAAGAGGGTGCCACCGCCGATGATGAAGTCGTCGGTGCTGGACCCTCAGCTACTGTCGAAGAAACCACTGGAGGACCAACAGCTGCCGCCTGAGAAGTGGGGGCACGGCCCACGCCACTCTCAAAGTCATCTTCATCCTGGAAGATCGACTCGGACTTCTGTGAAACACCTGAAAGCTCGGGTCTAGCAGAGTTAGCTTTATCAAAAGTCACATCACAGGACTCCACAATAGTGTTAGTCTCAAGATTAAGCACTCGATATCCTTTCGAATGTCCAGGGTATCCAAGCATGATACCATCAGAAGTACGCGACTCGAACTTGCCGAGAAGGCCCTTCTTCAGGAAAAAATATTTGCAACCAAAAACCCTAAGATGAGACACATTTGGCTTCTTCCCAAACATAAACTCATAAGATGTCATGTGCAGAGAAGATTTGACACATAGCAAGCGGTGTTGACGGCCTCGGCCCAATACCGTCGCGATGTGCCATACTCATCAAGCATCGTTCTTGCCATCTCAACTAAAGTTCTATTCTTCCTCTCCACAACACCATTCTGCTGTGGGGTGCGTGGAGTGGAGAATTGGTGCTCAACACCACGATCAGCAAGAAAATCTGTGAAAGAAGCATTCTTGAACTCTAACCCATTATCACTATGAATTCCCTTCAAAGAGCCAGGAAAGAGATTCAAGAGCCTCAAAGCCAAATCTCGAAAGAACTCAAATGCTTCAGATTTATGCTCCATGAAAAACACCTAAGAGAACCGAGAATAGTCATCAACAATGACAAGAACATACCACTTCCCACCCGCCAATCGAACCCGAGCTGGACCTACAGTGTCCATGTGTAAAAACTGAGCGGGTCCATCGGTCTTCACCTGATTGACAGGTGGATGAGAAGCGGCAACTTGTTTGCCATGACGACATGGGGCGCATACCAAATCCTTGACTGGTTTGAGTTTGGGCAAACCTCTCAGAAGGTCAAGGCTGCCAACTCTAGTCAAGTGATCAAAACCAACATGCCCCAAACGTCGGTGCCAAAGCTGAAAGACTGAAGAGCTAGTAGCAAGAAAGCATCTAAGCTCAGAAGAACTGAAATCAGCAGGAAAGACTCTATCAGGGCGAGAAATACCAAAAGCAAGTGCACCCGAAGAGTCAAGAACACGACATCCATTCTTCTTAAAGCACACCTCATAATCATCATCAATAAGTTGTGAAATAGAAATGAGGTTGTATTTCAGTTTACTCACAAGGGCAACATCCTTGAGGATGTTGTTGTTGTTGACTCACACTGCGCCCTTGTGTGTCACACGTCCACGGGAGTCATCTCCAAAAGTGATGTACTCATCACTGGACGTCTTGTTGAGGGAGGTGAACCATTTTGAGCTTCCGGTCATGTGACATGAACACCCGGAATCAACGAGCCACATGTTCACCAACCCTCGCCAGCCAACCTACACAAAAGACCGAAAACGAGTGGACTCAGTACTGGGGTTAGTAAGCAAAGATTTTCGAATCCAGTACTGAGTCACTCGTTGAACAGGAATAGAAGATCGTGAGTGATTAGCATGCAATGCAACACCTTGAGCAACTCTACGATCCTGAACTAGAACGCGCCGCGGGGGAATGTCATGCACCGGAGTACGTGAACCACCTCCAAGATTACGGCGAGAAAATTCTAAGCGACCTAAGCCCTGTCGCCTGCTAGAGCCACCAGAAACCTCAACATGTTGAGGCCTCGTGTGTGTCTTAGAAGCACTCAACACATTGTTGCGTCGTTGAATACCCCTAAGAGCACGAACACGGTCAGACGCTCCTCCTTGAGACGTCGAAAGCAGAACTCAACTAGGTGACCATCCTTATGACAATGAGTGCATTGATATTTTACCCTATGCGAGGTAGCACCAACTGAAGCTGAAGCACCCTTGTCCTTAAGCGGTGAATCTAGATAGCCACCTGACTTAAACACTGTTCCCCTCTCCCCCTGAGCTATTGCAATCAAGCCTCTACCAAGAGAACCAATAGGATGATTCTTATTTTCTTTCACATAATTAAAACCTAGACCTTTGCCTGAGCTAACTCTAGACTTGTCTAAGATCATGTCAAGTTCTTTTCTACCTCCAGAAAATCTCTCCAAAGTTTTCTTGAGGTAGTCAACTTCCCTAAGCAAAGGAGCACAGGTAAGACAAGCTCCTGAAGCTGACACTCTAACAGCTTTCTCATATTTTTCTTTGTATGCTCCTAGTTCAAGTTTTAGAGACTCACACGACACACAAGCAATGCTACATGTTTCAGTTACTGTTTTCTTAAACCTCTCTCTAAATGCAGCATGCATAGCAGAAACATCATTCTCAAGCTCATGGCAAAATGTGCAAGTAGAGGAAATAGCATGAGAAGCATCAACAGGTAGCTTAGAAGCAGTAGCATTAGCCAAAGTGAGTTTTCTGTAAAGTTCAAAAATGTGTCTTCCTAGATCCTGATTTTCTTCAACTAGTTCAGAGCATTTATCACATACAGGTCTTCTCATCTCTAGCGCAGATTGATTCAATTCTTTATTTCTACCTTCCAGATACTTGCATCTTAAACATGGGGAAGGTTCTTGAGTGCTCTTAGAACTGATGCTAGCAAGTTGATTCTTAGCATTTTTGAGTTCCTTAGCATGAAATGAGTGAACAATGCTACCAGCAAGATAAACAGTTTTAAGTTTGGCTAGATTGTCCTTATAGACCATAAGCTCTTGGATGACAAATATATGCAACATGAAACCTAGAGTAAAGCACAATTTCATCTCATTCAACTCATTCAGAGGTGCTAAGCTAGAGGAACATCCTAGAGATCCACGAGAAGGTAAACTAGCATGTGAAGCCTTGAGCATGTCAATTTCTTTCTTAAGAAGGTCTAAGTCATCATCCTTAGACGTGCAAAAGGAGCAAGGGCTCGACTTAACTTTATTAATTTCAATCATGGATAACTTGAGCAATTCACTTACACTAGCATGTGCATCTTTAGCTTCAAGGAATTCTTTGTGTAAAACATCACAACTAGCACACTCATCATCACTACTTTTCAGTTTAGCAATTTCTAGTGTAAGAGAATTAACTTTCTTACTCAGATCTTTAGATTTCTTGATTGAAGCAAACAAGGCATCATTTTGCACATCAAACATATCAAGCAGTTTATCATGCCTAACACTGAGCTCATCGAAAGTGCAACTTACATCACTTTCAAGATCTTCGTCGTCGCTCTCTTCTTCAGATCTCGCCATGAAGCACATGCCGGTGAAGCCATGTTCTACCTTCTTCTTCCCTTTCTTCTTGTGCTTGGGTGGCTCCGGTTCATCCTCGCTTGAGGAAGAGGAAGATGAAGAAGAGTTGGAGCTATTGTCGCTATCTCCAAACGCGGCGAGAGCTCGACGAAGATTCTTCTCTGCCTCACGCATCTTGGGCCCTGATCCAAAGTTGTTCCTTCTCTTGTCCTGAAATTTAGAAGCAAACTTGTTTCTCTCTTTAGGATTAGGACACTCGGATCGAATGTGGCCTTTCTCACCACATCCATAGCAGGTGATGTCCGAGGATTTCCTTCTCCTATTTCTCACATTCTTATATGCCCTAGAGAAGCGTTTTACAAATAACGTGAGCTCATCCTCGGAAGAGATTCAAGCTGAACATCAGACAAAGAAGACAAGGCTGCAAGAGATAGTCCAGAAGAAGAAGAAATCATGCAAGTGTCAGAGTTGACACTAGGAGACACTATCCCCGATGGATCCGAGGAAGTGTTCCCAACAAGAGCCAAAGTCTTGGTCTTTGAACCATTTCTGTTCTCCGAAGTGATCTCATGAGTAGAGAGCTTGGAGAACAGGTGATCGAGTGTGAGAGTGGCAAGATTGGCGGACTCTTGGATGGCAATCTTCCGCACTTCAAAAGTGGGCTCTAATGTGTTCAACACATGCCTAGCCATCTCTGAGTCAGAATACCTCATTCCCACACTCCTGAGCTTATTCGTAATTCTTTCAAATCTCTCAAAAAGCTCAGAAATTGATTCCCCAGAGCGTTGCTCAAAACGATTGTATTCAACTCTATATTGATCCGCTCGAGCAATCTTGACTTGATCGGACCCCTCATGGTAGGTGATCAAGGTCACCAAATCTTGTGAGCGGTATCAAGATGAGCAACACACTCATGCTCCTTCCTATCCAACCCAGAAAGCAAATAGTTGATGGCCTTGCAACTGTTTTCAACATCAAACTGATTTGCAGCTGTCACTTCTGCAGGAAGAGCAAAGTCCCTTTCGATGATTTTCCAAATAGCAAGCCCCTCTGACTAGATAAAAATTCTCATTCGATTTTTCCAGAACTCCCAGTCCATCCCATTGAAGACAGGAGGACGAGTCGAGTATCCGTGGGAAGCCATGGCTCGCAAAGCCGGTCAAAACTTATGAAGAAGCGAGACCGGGCTCTGATACCACTTGTAGGATCGATGGCTTCCGACAGGGGGGTGAATGTCGGTTTCTTGAAATTGTTATTCAAATTCAAATACAAATAGCAACTGAGGTGCTACTATAAGTGACATAAAAGACACAGCGAAAATAACTCGACAAAACACTGCAAAACTGGAACAGCAGTGTCTCACACCGGTGACACAGCTGTGTCACACAGCTGGGTGACACAGCTGGCTCGGTGGAAAAATTCCCAAATGACCTTGGTGACGTGGAGCTCGTTGATAGCTTCGAAACGAGTCCAAGTTCATCGAATTCGAGTTCGGACGCAAAAGTTATGGTCAAAACATTGCAGCAGCAGTAACTCACACCTGTGGCACAGCTGTGTGTCTCACCTGTGTCACAGCTGTGTGACACAGCTGAGTGTCACAGCTGAGTGTGACAGGCAGATTAGTCCAGAACTGTGATTTCGATCTAATTTTTTAGCCAATTCAAAATCTACCTAACCAAATCAAACCAAATTTGACAGAGAGGTGTAGGAAGGTCTTGTGAGTCTAAATCAAGTGTTGATCTCCATAAAAAACTTCTCAATCAAGACCTTTACCCTTTTTTCTCCAATCAGCCTAGAAGTGAGAAAAAGAGAAATTTTGGGAAAAAAGGAAACCCGTGAGGAATCTTGATCTGAAATCAATATAGTGTCATCTCACATGTCCCAGCAACCTATTCCAAGCCCCAAACCATAAGATTAACCCCTCTACAAAGATCAATCACGAAAATCACTTTTCTTGCCCTTTTCTCGAGGAAAACTCGAAATAGAGGAGGAAAAGGCTGAATCCTTGGGTATGCTTGGATGGGATCAGTATAGAGATGATCTTCCCATCACTTACTTACCATACCATGGATCAATCCACAGGAGAAGCAAGAAAACGAAAATCCAAAAGAGCTAATGAAGGAAATAACTCAAGAACACAAAGGAATTGAGAAAATCTTTTTGTATTGCATTTTCATGGGTTTTCTTGCTGTTTCAAAGGCCTCTCATGATTAGGCCAAAGCTCTCTTGAGCAGCCCCTAACTGGAGTTTTCACAATGCTTATAAAGGGTTAAGAGATAAGCACATCTTATCCCTCTATTTATAGTGGTGGAGGCATACCTCCCACCACTTGGGCCTTAAAGCCCACTTAGATGGCATGAGCACTTAGCACGCATCACAAAGCGTCTACGTGACTCATCCGCCATCCATCCTCTCCTTCTACCCTAAGCAACTAACCCTAAACCGCTTCCGGGCCGCCGCCGCAGTTTCTTGGTTATGCTTCGGTAGATTCCGCGTTTTTACCAAAATGCCCTCGCACTGACTTGGTCCTCACGTCTCGTCTCCACATGCTTTCTTGTCCTCTGCGTACATGCTTTTAAGCCACACGATGTCGTCGCCACCTCCTTGACCGCATCTCAGCCCTCCAAACCTCATGCCGGTCCATATGGCCGAACCATCGCCGCACCCAACTCGCACCTGCACACAATAAACCAAGCAAAGCGTTGCGAGCACAAGTTTTCAACTTGACCCAAGTCAGTCGAGAAAAATATTTCACCCACTCAATTTTTCCTTCAGACAAATTGAGAAACTCAAACTTATCAATCACACAACAAGTAATTCAAAGCTCAAATTCATGCAACCAAAAGATTCAACTCCACATATGGTGGCAAAATATTCATCATAAATATTGTCAAATCCTCACATGACTCATAAGATGCAATAGGCTATACTATAATCGGATTGTCATTTTGTGCATGTAGCTCAAGATGAGTGTTCAAAAATTGTACCTTTGTCATTATCTTGTAGGCTCAACTCAGATGATGTAGGTATTATTGGTGGTGACAGGTCACAAGCTCAGAGTAGTGTGATCTCACAGCAGCAGGTGTGGCCACCATAGGAAAAGGAGCAACCAAAGATCGTCTTGATGTTGGGACTTGAACCGTGTGCTGGTTCGCTTCATGGACACATGAAGGAGAGATGGAAGTAGATAAATTTGCATGATAGGCTCGTCGTTCTTGTATTTCCTATTTAGCTCTGCAAGCAAGACGAAGCAAACAAGTGATAGAATTCTTTATGCACAAGTATATCCTGAATTTCACGGTTCAACCCTCTCACAAATCTGTTAATGATAGCTTCCTCAACAAATAAGATACTACAATTCTAGATAGTAAACCTCTACAGTGTTACTGCCCTATTCTAACCGTTGTAATTTATTCAGCAACTTACGAGCAAATTATGAAGGCACAAATCTAGCTCTCATAGTTTTCTTTAATTCTAACCATGTGCTAGATATGTCCAAACTTTTAAGCCTATAACATTCCACCAAACAACAACAAAACCAATAAATCCATAATTAATGATCCTAATTTCATCACACTCACGAATTCTATATTCATCAAATACTTGGTCTATGGTTAATTCCAAGTGAGATAACCTTCCGGATCATATTTACCACCATAAAGTGGGGCGGTAAACTTATTTTTACGACTTGTAGACCAAAGTGGTGATGGAACTCCACTCTTATTATCATCCATTTCGTCTCCTAGAACGGTTTAGGCCCAAGAGATACGGTGTTGTGAACCTGTCATGCGTAGTGGAAGACAAAGAAAGAAATCATAAGTATATGTTTCTATCAACTACTAGGATCTGTTGGTTCAAAAGTCAGTCAGACTCAAGCAAATATCAAACTCCTACCAATTCTTACCATGCAAATAGGGGTGACCAGCAATTGGTGTCAAAGTATCTCCGAAGATTGGATATAGCGATTGCCGTGTGAATGTATGTCTTTACAATGGTAGAATATGTGGAGCTAGGTAGGTTTTACTATGGTAGCAAAGATTAGCAACAATCAATTCAGCAAATGCAAGTTGAATAAATGCTTAAAGTACTAGTTCATGTTGTTGATCCTAGCCTAGACTAGATAAAAGTGAAGCTCAAATATTCACCAAGGCATAACTTGCTTGTAGAAGGCAGATAGAAGTTCATCATCTTCATGTGCGAATTTGCCTTCATCTTGATTCAACTTGGTCATCATTTTGTAGCTTGATATTTGAATCTTGATCGCTCCCTTGCTGCTCCATGTCTTGTATTGAGCTTGATTCTTGGCTTGAGCAAGAACAGCAATGTCTGTATCCGAAGGGGTCATATCCCCATCATCGAGCCTCCATATTATGTTAAGGCCTTGAAGTAGAGGCAAAAAAGAAACTAAATTGTGTAACAACATAAACAAAAATCGAGATGGTAGATGTGATTCCCGAGATGGCTGGTTGGCATAGATGGCATGGCAATGCCACCACTGGCCTTGGTCGACCCAGGAGCTTCGCCATCAAGCCTTCACGCAACAAGCCACTAATTGTAACACCGCCATAGATCTTGAAGACTTGGAAGGAGTCCTTAGCCCTTTTTAGGTTGGAAGTACTAATACATAATTATCTGGGCCGCACACAACTAGCCATTGATTGTAATGCCACCATAGATATTTTAGTCTAATTTCTTAGAGCTATAGATGATGTTACAACATGCCTTGCTACAGCAGCTAGAGATATTGGTCCTTCCATCCGATAGTGCGCACGGTCATCAACATTACTACAACAACAACGCTATTTTTCAAATAGGGTATACTCTAATCGTCAAAAAACTTCGTCGTATTTCCTGCAACTGCCTAGGATTTTCAATTGTGGATAGAAAGAGTATCATGCCTGCTCACGAACAACGAACAAGAATTAGCAGAGTAAAACACAGCCTATTAGCCGCTTCATAACAATTAACAAGCTTCAAAGCCGAAAACATTACCTACAACACGAAGATCCAACCGAAGCCCAGAGGAAATGCATGAGTGTGGTTGTAACCCTAACATGTCGACAGTTGAGTTTTGTCTTGTATACATGTCCTGAGATTGCTGTTGCAGCAATAAGTATGTAGAGTACTTGGCAAACCACATTGGAAATTCCTATGTAACTACCATGCATGGGTTTCAAAGGAAGGGTATAGAGTTTTATATCATTTGGTGGCTGCATTACCTTATTCTCCATTTTAACATTAAAACATTTGATAAATCATTTCGACAGTAAAATAGTTGAATTTTAATAACCCTAATGGGTCATTTGTGGGAAGCACGACGTATTTGAACACAATTTGTCAGGACTCTACAGAGTTGCTCATCTTTACCCACAACATATTTACAATTCTTATTGTCACTCGAGTTATACACACACCCTCCGGTGTATCAACAACAGTGAAATAACAATGCATTTTATCTGCTATACCTTTTGAATTTTCCTCCTAGGAACATCAAATCACTCATCTCCTGGGAGCTAATCGGGCCAGGGGTTTACTACTAGGTTTGGGATTTGAATGTATTCCTGTTGTGATTCCCCAACATGTGGCCCATCACTCATTCACTTCTATGGGCCTTGCAAGAGAGCAGGAAGGGCAGGCTCTGTAGTTGTTCAATGGGATAGAGCAAATGCTAAGCTAGGTTTGACAAGTCAAATATGTGGTTGAGTGGATACTATGTTTATCTCTTAACACAAGGGTGGTTGTCCCTATGTGCATTGAGTAAGGTAATAACACATTACCCTTACTCTACGGAAGGGGTATGGGGTGCACAGTCAATAGAGAAAATGCCCCCTCTTCTCTGTCCCCAACCATCAACAAATTAATTTTAAATCTCCTTACTATAACATTTTAGCTATGATTATCAACATTTTCTAGACATAGTCCTATCTAGCCTATGATGGTGAAGGTTACTTATATTAAATTTATATTAGGGTTTCATGGTGAATATGGCCTAAAAAACTAATAGGGGCATATTGGTGGTAGGAAATAACTAAAAAGAAATGTAGTAACTAAACAAAAATTCAAGAAATAATTAAATAAACTAAGTACATAAAATATAAGGCATGTGGGTTCAACATGGATAATGGAATGTGACTTGCCGGTTATCACACAATGTTTAGTTGGCCTATGTATTTTGGACCTTCTCCTCCTCTGTCGATGGGATGCGCGTAATACCCACTTGCTAACGCAAAAGAACTAAATTAAAACAAGTCTCGGCATAACGCATCCGAGCTAGGAGCAAAATGAGAATAAATCCGAAGTAGGGGTTACCTGGAAAATGGTGTATTGATGGTTGAGTTGTAAACAGACTGGAATTTGATGGAGTGGAGTGGAAACTAAAAATAGGTTTGTAGCAATCGAGAAGATTAAAGTAGGTGTATTATGTGTTTTTCATTCCGATGAAAAGTAAAAGGAGGTGATGGTGGGAAGAGACAGTCGACGGTGAGAAAAAGGGCAAACACCTTTGTTGGGGAAGAAGATGGTGGCGAGGTGATGTGATGTGGGAGCGAAGGTGCTATTGCTTTTGGCGTGTTCAGTGGACTGTGGCTGGAATGTGTGTTGCGGAAAGCTCAAGCAAATCATGCCGGATGTGGTTTATAGGCCGGCTAAGGCTGTGCTGCACAGGTGTTCATCCTCAACAATGTTGACGTGTGCATGCGGCGAGGAGGCTCAGGTTGCTTCCAGGCAGGGCGAGGGGTAGCAGAGACGGTGAGGTGGCCTCCATGACGTCATCAGCCTCATTGGTGCATAAGCTGTGGTGGAACTACTAGGCACGGGCGCTGGATACAACAACAAGCTGATTGCAGGCCATGCGGCAATTGCAGGAGAGGAGTGATTTGGCTTTTCTATGTGGAAACTTGAGCAGATAGAAAGCCTTATTATCTCATCTATGTCGACACATTGAATAGAGTGTATAATTTGAGTGACAATAAAGATATATTGTGGGTAAAGTTGAGTAACTCTACAAAGTCATGACAAATTGTGTTCGAATACGTTGTGCGTGCAACAAATGAAGCTATGTTTTAGGGTGACTCCTAATACAAAACATAACACTACTACAGATAGCATTTAACGGGACGCCCCTTGTACAGATGGCAACCGGGAGACGTCTGTACAATTCTTATCACAGACGGCTCCCAACACCAACCGTCTACACAAATCACGACCAAGGATGGGGAAAATGCGGGACGGCACAATACAGACAGTTCCCACACGGAACCGTCTGCACAAATAGTACAGACGGTCCCAGTTGGGAGCCGTCTGCACTAACCCGTAGAGTGCAGACGGCTCCCAACCGGTACCGTCTGCACCTCGAGCCGCCCGCAAGCGCCGCCGCCGACCGGAGCTCGTGCCGCCCGCCGCCGACGTCCCCAAGCCGCCGCCGCCACTTGCCGACGCTCTCCCGCCGCCGCCGCCAGGCCAGCCCGCGAAGCTTCCCCGCCTCGCCGCCTCCCTCGTCGCCGCCTGCCTCGCCACACCGCCTCCCGGTAAGCCGCCGAGCTCCGTCCTCCCTCCTCCGTCCGCCGCCGCTTCCGGCGCCACCACCGCTTGCCGCCGCGGTCGATCGAGCTCGGCCGGCGTCCCGGCCGATCGACCGCCGGCCCTCAGGAAAAAAAATTAATAATAAAAAAATAAAAATGAAAATAAAATTATGACCAGTGGGACCCACCTGTCAGGGCCTACTATTTTTGAATTTAGTTATTTATTATTTTTACTGAGGAAAAGATCAAAAAGAGTATTTAAATATTTAAATCTTATGAAAATCATAGAAAATTCATTATTAGTCAGAAAAATACAAATAATATATCAAAATGTTCAGAAAAATAAGATCTATGCAATTATGGCATTTTCACTCGTGTTTGCATTGTAGAAAAAATAAAATTAACTAAAAACTCAAATTAGGGTTTCCGGAACCGCCGGAGAAATTCGGATCGCGATATTTTCAGCGTCCGGACTCCGATTAAATTGATTGCATTTGCATTAGTCTTTATTTTATGTCCTCTATTCCATGACATGCATTTCATCTCATGCCGATGTTCCGCATTTTGATATTTACGTTTATACCCTTAAACCCTTAAATTATAGTACGATTTCTACATAAGCTCCTTTTTTCGATGAGAAGCTAGGTGGCTTTCTTTTATTAGGTCAATTTAACACTAATTTCCTTGTTGTGCAGCGCGTGTAGCCAGATGGATCGGGTGTGGATGTACGGTTCTCGTACGAACCAAGCGTACCTTGATGGTGTGACGAATTTTTTTAGAGTCGCCGAGGAGGACAGGTTGAAGAAGGGTGTTGAATTTACATATTGTCCTTGTTGAGATTGTAGAAATGAGAGATCATTTCTCGGACACAACTCAGCCCTACAGATCCAAGCGCACTTGATTATTAGGGGCTTCAAACCGGACTACACGTGTTGGACCAAACATGGTGAAGAGCAGAACATGTTACACGAAGACGTTGGCACCGTCCAAGAACAAGAACCCGAAGTCAACGAAAGCAGAGAAGATGATGACGAAGTAGGTGCAGACGATGATTGTGGCCGCCATGAGGAAGTATGTGCAGACGATGATTGTGGTGGCGCAGAGGACGATGATAGGTTGGATCAGATGCTGCGCGATGCTGACGTGAACTTTAATACTGAGAGAGACCTAAACAAGTTCATGTACTTGATTGAGGACTCAGAAAAACCTTTGTTTTCGGGTTGCAAGCCGAAATACACAAAGCTGTCGTTCGTGCTCAAGCTGCTTAAATTGAAAGCAAGCTATGGTTGGTCAGATAAGAGTTTCACGGTGCTCCTAGGTCTCCTCTCGGAGATGCTTCCGGACGGTAACGAGCTGCCCAAAAACACATACCGAGCAAAGCAGGTGGTTTGTCCGCTGGGGATAGAAGTAGAAAAGATACATGCATGTCCGAACGACTGTATCTTGTACCGGAATGAATTATCGAACTCGCGTTCATGTCCAGTGTGCAAAGCATCTCGCTACAAGCGTAAAGCCAACCAGACGACGGCGAGTCTTTCATCGAGCCGAAGAAAGGAGTTCCCGCTAAGGTGGTGTGGTATCTGCCCGTAATTCCGCGTCTGAAGCGTCTGTTCGCGAACCCAAAAGAGGCCAAGTTGTTGTGCTGGCACTCGGAGGACCGTAAGAAAGATGGAAAGCTAAGACACCCTGCCGACTCCGCGCAGTGGAGAAACATCGACATGATCTTCGAACACTTCGGTGCGGAGCCGAGGAATATAAGGTTCGCGTTGAGCACGGACGGAATGAATCCTTTCGGCAACATGAGCAGCCGGCACAGCACTTGGCCAGTTGCTCTTAGTATGTACAACCTACCACCTTGGCTGTGTATGAAGCGGAAGTACATCATGATGTCACTGCTTATCCAAGGGCCGAAGCAACCCGGGAATGATATCGACGTCTACCTAAGACCTTTGGTGGAAGATCTGAAAACACTGTGGAATGAAGGGGTATAGGTGTGGGATGCGTACAAACAGGAGAACTTCACCCTACACGCTATGTTGTTCTGCACGGTCAATGATTTGCCTGCCCTACGTAACCTTTCGGGCCAGAGTAAAGAACCAGATAAGGCTTGCCCTCAGTGCTTGGATGGTACCGCGAGTAGGTGGCTGGCCCACTCCCGTAAGACGGTGTTCATGCGCCACCGTAGGTTCCTTAAGAGGAATCACCCGTACCGCAATATGAAGGAACAATTTGACGGGACGAGGAAGAGAGTTTTATGTCCAAGGCATTATAGCGGGCAAGAGGTGTACAATATGGTTAAGGATATCGATGTTGTCCTTGGAAAGAGCGGTAAAAAAGTGAAGGCCAGTGGCATGTGGAAGAAGAAATCAATATTTTGGGAGTTATCGTACTGGCGGCACCTTGAAGTTCGCCACTGCATCGACGTTATGCACGTGGAGAAGAACGTGTGTGACAGCCTGATTGGTCTCTTACTTAATATTCCAGGGAAGACAAAGGACGGCCTCAACGCACGTCTCGACTTAGTAGACATGGAGATCAGGCCCGAGCTGGCACCTGAGCCCTCCCAACAAGGCAGAACAAGGCTTTCTCCGGCCTGCTATAACCTGAAAAAGGCCGAGAGGACCGAACTATGCCGGTGCTTGCAAGGTGTGAAAGTTCCATCCGGTTACTCCGCCAACATCTCGAAACTTGTTTCGATGGAAGATCTAAAATTAGTTGGTATGAAGTCCCATGATTGCCACGTGTTGATGACACAGATGCTTCCTGTTGCAATCTGAAATATCCAGCCGAGCTATCTCCGAGACACAATCATTAGGCTGTGTTACTTCTTCAACACAATCTCTCAGAAGGTCATCGATCCCGAAGCACTAGATGCGTTGCAGGCCGATGTGGTGAAGACATTATGTCATCTTGAGATGTACTTTCCTCCATCGTTTTTTGATATCATGGTCCATGTTACCGTCCACCTCGTGAGAGAGATAAAGGTCTGTGGACCGGTATTTCTACGTCAGATGTACCCGTTTGAGTGGTACATGGGAATTCTCAAGCAATACGTACGAAATAGATCTCGTCCAGAGGGCAGCATCGTCGAAGGTTACACAACCGAAGAAGTGGTCGAGTTCTGTATCGATTACATGGAACAGCTCAAACCAATAGGTGTGCCTACGTCTCGCCACGAGGGGAGACTGGACGGCAAAGGGACCATTGGAAGGAAAACACTCATTCCTGACTACGCGTCGTTATCTCAAGCCCATTTCGTAGTCCTGCAACACATGACTGAAGTAGCCCCGTACATCAACATGCATAAGGACGAGCTACGCAGAGAGAATCCAGGCCGTACGGAGGCTTGGCTTACCAGACAGCACAACCGCAGCTTCAACAACTAGTTGCAGGTTCAAAGTGCTAATAGTACAACAGAGGAGAATATTGGCTGGTTGGCTAGATGGCCAAGTCACACAATCCTGAAATTTGAAGCATACGACATAAATGGGTACACCTTTTATACCAGAGCACAGGATACGAAGAGCACGGTACAAAACAGCGGTGTCCGCATAGATGCCTTCTAGGACAAACGTGGGGTGTGTGCGTACTACGGCCACATTGAGGAGATCTGGGAACTCGACTACGTACGTTTCAAGATCCCCCTCTTCCGGTGCCGTTGGGTCGCACTCTCAAGTGTTAAGGTCGACAAGTACGGCATGACTACAGTGGACCTCGAACGTGCCGCATACAAAGATGAACCATTTGTACTCGCTAAGCAAGCTGTTCAAGTCTTTTATGTCCAAGACCCGGCAAATCAGAAACTTCACGTAGTCCTTCAGGGGAAAGAAGGATTGTCGGAGTTGAGAATGTCGTGGACGAAGAAGAGTACAATCAGTTTGATGAGTTTCCCTCTTAGAGACGGCACCGCGCTCAACAAAGAAGAACTATCGATCGGGGCCACCTGCTACCTGCGCGTCGATCATCAAGAAGGGCTGGTTGTTAAAGGAGATTAGGTTATTTTCTATGATGTAACCCGATTGTTATGTATCGCCACCAGGGTTTTCTGTATAAACTATTAATGCAATAATAGGTTTGTAAATTGTAACTTATGTGTTAAATTAACATATAGATACATAACTTTGATGAGTGATGCCATGCGAATTAAAAGGTATATTATTCAGTCTTCCACCTTCAAAAGTCTGAGATACTTCTACAAGCACATGGTGTTGTTGTGAATCTTTCGATATGATCCTGTCATGATTCCATCCGCCACTGAACATATACACCTTATTATGTGGAATTGCTAACCTTTTTGGTGGTACAGGTGGCGATCAATCCGGAATCAAGGTCTCGGGAACGGAACAGATCAATAATTGACGAAGTTGTTAGATTGCATAAGCAATACTTGAATGGTAGATTGCCTGTTTATGAATTTTCTATGAATTTTACAAGTTTATGGGTTTAAGGGCATTTTCAAACTTTTCCATAACATTAACATGAATAACAGTTATACCATAAAATTGTACAGATTAAAATATGAATTTACAAAAAAAGTTCAACTCAACTGGAATTAATATGAATTTTCTATGAATTTTACAAGTTTATGGGTTTAAGGACATTTTCAAACTTTTCCATAACATTAACATGAATAACAGTTAAACCATAAAATTGTACAGATTAAAATATGAATTTACAAAAAAAGTTCAACTCAATTGGAATTAATATGAATTTTCTATGAATTTTACAAGTTTATGGGTTTAAGGGCATTTTCAAACTTTTCCATAACATTAACATGAATAACAGTTAAACCATAAAATTGTACAGATTAAAATATGAATTTACAAAAAAATTTCAACTCAATTGGAATTAATATGAATTTTCTATGATTTTCAGAAGTTTAAGTCATTTCTAGTAATAGATAACCCTATTTCTAGTAATAAATAACCTTGAAACTTTTTCTACCCTCAAGATATACCATTACATGTTCCATGTCAAAATTTGGCATTTTTCGGGGTTCGTTTGCTATATTTAAGTCATTTAGTGCATTTCTACGCATTTAGTGAATATAATTCAAATTTGAACTGCAAGTGCATGAAAATTTTGGCAAAATTATGATGAAAAATCCGATTTGTGGTCTTTAGTCTATGTTTAGGCCTTATCCAAGAAAAGGAAAGGAATTCCAAACATCAAGGTGCCAAGACTCGACCCCGAACATGGAGGTTATTGGTTTTTTAATTCAGAAAAATGCAAACGAAGTCAGAAAAACATGAAACTTGGCATGGTGCCCTCATATGACATCAATATGCTGTGGTAAAAATTTGAGAAGGTTTTGCAAAAGTTGTGACGTACACTACTTAGAAACCAGACCATCTCCGAGGAAGAATCTAGGTTTCGAGAGGGAATGGGTCAGATTTGAAGGCAAAGTGACGGTTGCTTCATCGGTTAACCTTGAAATTTTTTCTACCCTCAAGATATACCATTACATGTTCCATGTCAAAATTTGGCATTTTTTGGGGTTCGTTTGCTATATTTAAGTCATTTAGTGTATTTCTAGGCATTTAGTGAATATAATTCAAATTTGAACTACAAGTGCATGAAAAAGTTGGCAAAATTGGGTTGAAAAATCCTATTTGTAGTCTTTAGTCTATGTTTAGGCCTTATACAAGAAAAGGAAAGGAATTCCAAACATCAAGGTGCCAAGACTCGACCCCGAACAAGGAGGTTATTGGTTTTTTAATTCCAAAAAATGTAAACGAAGTCAGAAAAACATGAAACTTTGCATGGTGTCATCATATGACACCTAGAGGCTATGGTAAAAATTTGAGAAGGTTTAGCAAAGAAACTTTGCATGGTGTCATCATAAGACCCCTTTTGGGAGGTAAACGCCAGACCCTTTGGCGTTTGGCTCAGCGCACAAACGCCAGACCCACTGGCGTTTGGTTTAGTCCCACCTCGCCCGTCGACCGCGCGGTTGAGTGGTTTATATACCCGGCCACGCGGCCCGGTTGAATTCCTCTGCACAGTTACCTGGCGCTTATACACGGCGCCCGCCTCATTTGAGACCGACCCGTGGGTCCCCCGTGGACCTCGTTTGAAACCGACACGTGGGTCCGCCGGCGTGTGCGTGTGACATGTTGATGCTCTTCTGGGCAACCGCGTTCCCCCCCGGCGGCCAATATTTTTTGGGCCCTGATGTTAGTCCAGACGGCTCCATAGTGAGAACCGTCGGCACTAATGTTAGTCCAGATGGCCCATAGTGAGAACCGTTGGCACTAATGTTAGTCCAGACGGCTCCATAGTGAGAACTGTTGGCACTAATGTTAGTCCAGACGGCTTCATAGTGAGAAGCGTCTGGACTACTAGTCCGGACGGTTCTCTTTTCTGGACCGTCTGGAATAGCCTCCTCTTTCCAAAGCCGCGCTCCAATCCCTTGGCGTTTGTAAAGTTTAGTCCCACCTCACCGGGCGACCACTGCGGTTGAGTGTTTTATATACCCGGCCGCGCGGCCCGGGTTGAATTCCTCTGCACAGTTACCTGGCGCTTATACACGGCGCCCGCCTCATTTGAGACCGACCCGTGGGTCCCCGGTGGACCTCGTTTCAAACCGACACGTGGGTCCGCCGGCGTGTGCGTGTGACGTGTTGATGCCCTTCCGGGCAACTGCGTTCCCCCGTCGGCGGCCAATATTTTGGGCCCTGAAAAAATCTTTGTACAGACGGCTCGTAGTACAGAACTGTCTGCACTAACCATTATCCCGACGGCCCCGTATTGAGAACCGTCTGCACTAATATAATAGGTGTCCCATCCCTTCAGTATTAATACGGACGCACAATTTATTATGAGCCGTCCGTACTATTAATCCAGACGGCTCCGTGTTGAGAACCGTCTGCACTAATGTTAGTCCAGACAGTCCATATTGAGAACCGTCTGCACTAATGTAGCAGGGTCCCGCCTGCAATCTTTGTACAGACGCCTCCGTACTGAGAACTGTCTGTAGTAATAGTAGTGCAGACGGATCTTGGTGTAGAACCGTCTGTACTATTAGTCCGGACGGTTCTGTTTTTCCGGACCGTCTGGAATAGCTTCTATAATAAATCCCCTCTTTCCAAAGCCGCGCTCCAGTTTCAATTTTCGCTAAGTGCCCTAGCCTGTCGACGCGCCCGAAGCCCTTTGCCCCGACGACGCTGCCGTCGCCCCGACACCATCCCTCTGCCCCGACGACGCCGCCGCCCGGAGCCCTCGGCCCGACGCCGCCGCCGCCTTCCCGACGCCATCCCTCTGCCCCGATGAGCTCCGTCGCCCCCCAGCTCCCCGCCCCCGAGCTCTCCGCCGCCCCCAAGCTCCCCGCAGCCCCCGAGCTCCCCGCCACCCCCGATCTCCGGCGACCTTCCTCGACCGCCCCCAAGCCGGTTTGTACTACCGAGCTCCGCTCCATTCTCCTCAATTCCCGGTTGCAACCATGTGCCACATTCTTTGCCAAGATGCTCGAACGCGCTGGTTGTATCTACTTTTGTGTATGAATAAAGATGGGGCAATAAACTGTGGTGAACTACACATGCTAGTGTATACATGGTTATACATGCTAGTGTTTACCTTATTCATACAAACTCTAGCTTCCACTGACAAGAACATGATGCTACCATTTGATATTGCTCTTATCAAGAGTTGAAGCTACTTTGTATTGGTATTAATTTTAAACTGATAAGAACAACTACACTTGTCTTGGTCTTAGGTTCCTTTTTATTTCTATGTATACATGGTTATACATGCTGATCTGGTTTGTTAAAGAACAGATGCTACTTGATTTTAATTATTCTTTGCTTCTTCCATGTATGTGTATGTCTATGTGTTGGTAGAACCAATAAGAACAGAGCTATACTTGATCTAAGAACAGATTCTACACTTGTGGCCTAGTGATTGCTTTGATATATGCACCATGATGTTTTTCTGAGAAAAGCTTGAGAAGGGTTTGAGAATGGTAAAGAAAATCTGATAAGAACAGATACATGCTATTATAATAGTTACTCTTCCGACCTCCTGTGCGATCATTGGCTCAAAGATCTCTTCCGACCTCCTGTGCGATCTTGTTTCTCAAATTTCAGCTATTATAATAGTTACTCTTAAACGGGGGTATCGCTCACTGGACTTTAGGCTTTAGGTTAGAGAAAAAGTGTTACACCTTTGAACTATTGATTGATTTTAAAGTTTAACTCTGAAGTCCAAAACTGGTTAACCTGATCCTTATCATTATCACTATCATTCTTGGCATATTTGGAAACAAAGGAAACAAAGAAAGATATATAGTACACTCGAAGCGAAAGAATGTCTAACTAGACAGGAATAGACTAGAGTTAGAGTTAGAGAAGAGTGAATTTGACGCAAGGAGAACGAACTACGACTATAATTGACGTATAGACACTTAGCACTGATGAGAAAAAGAGAGAAAAGAGACTGAAGATTACAGCTAAAACAACATACAGCACGCAATAAGAAGAAGTTAAACAAGCATAAAGCTAATACAAAATGAAAAGTTAGATAACTAAAGAAAGAACATGAAGTATAAACGCTAACACTATCTACAATCACAGAAAATATAAACTGAAAACGACACAAGAGATGAACCATCCAGTAGAGAAAAATATATATAAGATACAAAGAAAATTAGAAAGTAGTGTTAAATAGTGATAGAAGAATAGAAGCTGACAGATAAGAGTAGAAGCGAACGTTACTAGTATTGAACTATACACAAGAGAGTATAGATAGTTCGGACTACAATAAACTCTACACGTAAGAGAAAAGAGAAATATAGAAAACTGATACCGTGAAAAAAAGCGCAGTGAAACACGTTAGATTGTAAGAATTAAGCCAAGCACGATGAGACAAATACCCAACAAAAGCCGGAGGCAAAGACATCTTGCCACCGTCATATATAACTCATGTAGCCCTCATGTATTTATGAGTTCATGTGTCTTTATACGAAAATGTCTGGAATCTTGTCGTGTACTGCATATCTGAATTTTTCGTCTTTTGAAGATGGCGTCCGGAGGAGATGAACGTGAACTGCCGGTGGCCTCTTTTGCTCGACAAGATGAGCCGCAAAGTGGACCTCAACCGGCTGCACCTGAGCCCACCGAACATGCAGAAGCCTCGTCTCATGAGCAAACCGAAGAATCGGGTGGGCAGAAGCGAAAGCGAGGTGGCCGAGGCAAAAACAAAATGCCCACGGGTCACTACACGATAACTCGTGTCACCGACGAGGGTGTGCCCATATTGCCGCAGCAGGCTCAGGCGGCATTCCGTAGTGCGTGCGCCTCACTGGCGAGGACGAAGGTCCGGATAACGTACGCCAGCTGGCCGTCAGTGCCGGACAACGAGAAAGAGTTCCTGTGGAGCACAATCAAATCTCAGTTCGACTTCCCCGAAGGTACCGAACAGGCCGTGGAAAGACAGGCAAAAGCCAAGATGGGCAAGGCGTGGAAGACCTTCAAGAGCGAGCTCTACAACACGTACGTCAAGAACGATCTTATGCCCTACAGGCAGGACCCGAAGACTTACGGGTTCTTGGAGGATCAATGGGCAGAATTTGTGGAGAGGTGCACGTCCGAGGAATTTGTGCAGAAGAGTCAGGCAAACAGGGCCCGCCAAGCACGCAACGTTCACCCCCACAGGCTCGGAAGCGGTGGGTACGCGCGCAAAGAGCTGGAATGGAGAACAGAGGATGAGCGGGCGTCTCAGGAGAGTCGCGACACACCGTTCTCCTAGATCCCAGAGAGGCGGGCCCGGAACTGGTATCGCGCGAGGGCCAACATCTCGGCTGATGGCACCGTCGCCTTCAACAAGCCCGAAACCGTCCAGGTGGCTGAAAATATCATGCGACTGTCAGAACAATCCGCCCAAGGAACTTTCCAAGCAGCCAGGGAGAAGGACATACTAACCTCGGCTCTGGGAAACAAAGAGCACCCAGGTCGAACCCGTGGCGTGGGGGTGACGGTTCCATGGAAGATGGGATTCCCCGACGATGCGGGTTCGTACAGGAGTCGGAGGAGAACGAAAGCTGAGCGCGAGGCAGCCGAGCGTGAAAGGATGAAGAAAGAGCTGATGGAAGAAATATATGCAGGCCTGGAACAGAGGATCGATGCGAGGGTCGAAGAACGGGTGCGCAGGAGGATGCAGCCGCCGCGGCCGACCGCAGCCCCGCAGCCTCATCCCCACACGCTCGGCGCAGGAGTAGCTGCGCATCCGTGGAAGACGTCCACGAACAAGCCGCTCATGAGCACGTTCCGGACGACGACCGCGCCGACGACTTTCATGTCGAGCCGAACCCTCCTGAAGACGACGTCATCGAAAAATTCCCTGTCAACGACATTACGATGGTAACTCCCTGCAAGCTCCTCGTGCCTAGCTGTTTTGGCCCCACTGACATGCTTGAGGCTGGCACGGGGTTAGCATTTCCATATTATGAAGACACGAGGGTGCACGGAGTTCCGTTGGCGGCGGATAAAGCTAAGGTGGCAGTGGACATGGTGCATGCGAATTGCTCCTCCTTCACACTTCCTGTACCGCCGGAGGACGAGATCACGACACTGGGGCAGGCCGTCAACAGTTTCATCCAGTGGCCGAAGAAGTACATTTCCCTGGTTGCCCCTCCACCTCCTGCACGGCCCTTGTCTCCGGTACGTTACGGTCCGGATTTCTCAATGCGTGCTCCTCCACCGAAGGTGAAATCCGCTTCAGCACAATCCAGGCAATCTAGCAGATCTAGCCAGCAGACTGCCAGAACGACTCCTCAAGCTCAAGGTAGGGCCACCAGAAGTAGCACGAAGTCGGCCAAGGGCAAAGAGGTAGAGGAAGAGCCCGAGATAAGAGTCTACACGAAAAGGCAGCCGCTAGTGACACGGGCGGCGTTAGAACGACTTGGTTGGACAGCTCAGATTGTGCACGAATTTTACATGAAGAGGTCCAACGAGGAGAGAGCGCTTCCTCAGAATATCTACGCCATGTACAAACGGCAACATTTCTTCCATCCAGGTGGAACCTTTACCATCGAGTTCTCGGATTTAGCCAACCTCTACCGTCATGACGCCCTCGATGTCAGCCTATTAAGATGCTGGACACTGTAAGTGTTCTCAATCACTGTTTAAGCTAACTACATTGCCTAACTTATTGATACGCTCTTTCAATGACATTACTTCTATGTGTAGACGTATGATTCAAGAGGCTAGGACAGAAAATCCTAAGATCGGATTCCTCGATCCACAAGTGGTCGTGTGCACAATGGTCCAATTCCAGCCGAACGAGGTCGAGGAATACATTGCGGACGTCATGCTCATTCACTCTACTAAGCGCGTCATTCTTCTGCCGTACAACTATGACTTCCACTGGATGCTCGTCGTGCTCGAGCCAGACTATCTACATGCCACGTACTTCGACTCCAGGGACTACCCACCAGAGAAGTACGCAAATTTGACGAAGGTGCTCGACGGGGCGTTCAAGAAGTATGTTGACAAGGGGGGGCTTGTGAAAACACCACGAACCGAACCGAGACACCGATTTCATTTCCCGGTAATAATTCCTCCCTCGCCCAAGAATAATCACCTCGCACGTTCTAATATGTATTCGGTAAAACTAAATTACCCTGCACGTAACCATGATTTCTACAGTGCCACAAGCAGCCGCCGGGCAACAATCTTTGTGGATACTATGTCGCGACATACATGGCGCAGATCGTTCACTCTAGTCCGATAGAAGTGTCGGTTAGTGTCATTACACTATGTAGTTCCATTTTTCATCGTTCGGACGTCGTGCCTAACCTAGCTATTTAAATTCCTTCTACAGAGTTTTAAGTTCCCTACAAATGAGCTCGATGCGAAGGGCGTCCGCTTTGTTCAAAAACAGTTAATAGCTTTCATTTTTAGAGAGGTATTGAAGGAAACCGGAGAATTCCATTGTCCTCAAGATGTTTCTCCTCAATGACTTGAGAGTTTTTTTCCCTAGTAATGAATGTGAATGACTTTGTGGTTGATAATAACGTTTAATGTTTGTTTCTGAATGCTATGTTTAAGATCAATGCGTACATTGTGTGTCTGTGCATGCTATGCCTGCCATTATGTCACTTTGTTTCTACCGTTCTCACTGCCGCGCCAGGACCGCTCTTGAGTTTAGGAATGCTAAGCCATAACATCTACATGTTGTGTGTCTGTACCGCACGGCTGCCGCGGCAGCAGGCGGCAACACCGTCGCCCTGCCGCACTGCTGCCGCGGCAGCGAAATCAGCCATTTCCGCTGCCGCGGCAGCAGGTGGCAGCAACGCCGCCTTGCCGCACGGCTGCCGCGGCAGCCGAAACCTCTGTTTCCGCTGCCATGGCAGCAGGCAGTAGCACCGTCGCCCTGCCGCACGGCTGCCGCGGCAGCGGAATCAGCCATTTCCGCTGCCGCGGCAGCAGAGCCAACTTGCCGCACGGCTGCCGCGACAGCCGAAACCTCTGTTTCCGCTGCCGTGGCAACAGGCGGTAGCACCGTCGCGCTGCCGCACGGCTGCCGCGGCAGCGGATTCAGCCAATTCCGCTGTCGCGGCAGCAGGTGGCAGCAACGCCGCCTTGCCGCACGGCTGCCGCGGCAGCCGAAATGTATGTTTCTGCTGCCGTGGCAGCAGGCGGCAGCATGGTTCCCCCCCACACCATTTGTACAGACGGTTCCAGGGACAGAACCGTCTGTACAAATGCTTTGTGCAGACGGTTCTAGGTACGGAACCGTCTGGAAAAATGCTTTCCACGTACTGTTCAGTCATTTGTGCAGACGGTTTTGTGGATGGAACCGTCTATACAAATGCTTTCGACGTACTGTTCGGTCCATTTGTGCAGACGGTTCGTGTTTGCCTCCATCTGTACTAATTATTTGTACAGACGGTTCAATAACCGTCTACACAAATATGATTTGTCCTGACTGTTTCGGTCAGACGGTTCGAAAAACCGTCCCGCCCGGTGTTTCCGAACCGTCTGGACAAATCGGTTCTGTAGTAGTGTAAGTAGAGTTTTGGTAACGGTAAATTAATTGTGGCCGTGATTTGTCAGGGTTATTAAATTTAACTATTTTACTGATGATTGATCAAATTTTTTGTACATAAAATAGAGATTAAGGCAATGCATCCACCAAATTACATAAAACCATATACCCTTCCTTTAAAATTCCATGGTTGTTAAATAGGCATTCCCAATGTGCCTTTCTGTACTCCGTGTACTCATTACTGCACCAACAATCAAGGAAATATATACAAGATGAAGATCGACTGTAGTACAGCCTTTCTTGTCGACTTTCATCGAATCTTCTATTGTAGGTAATATTTTGGGCTTTGAAGCCCGTTAATTGTTGTAAAGCACCAATAGGCCATATTTTACTTTGCTAACTTTTTATCATTGTTCGTGAACATGCGTGATACTTTTTGATCCGCAACTGTAAATCCTGGGCAATTGCGAAAAATACGACGCTCCTATTTGAAAAAGGGGCTGTTACAAATACCACACTTGCTTAGACTGACATTGCGGTAGTGCAACATAGCACCGGTCGTATTGCACGATCACCTGAAAAATGTATGCAAATTGTTCTTTTATTCCAAATCCAGTACAGTAAATTTAACATTACTCCAAAGAACAGTCCATAATTATGGTTCGAATCCGCTGGTTTATTAATATGTCAGTATAAACCCAAAAAAAAGGTTAACAAAGATGTAAATTTGATACTTACATATTATGAACTGATATTGAAATAAGCCAACCATTAGTCTTTCTGGTATCTGCCGCTCAATGTGTAGTACGACCCAAATTTCAGTTCTTCTTCATGTTGTTGTTATCACATATATATGGACTGACAGTTTCTTTTTGTCAATATTAGGGTGCGGCTGATTAAGATTTCAGGTTTGAGCTGCACCATGGAGGTTTTTTTTGTGGGACTAGAAATAATAGGACGTGGTTGAACGAAATAGTGAACTGGTTCGACTTCTGTGAGACAGATAAATGGTCATTGTTGTGGGTTGATGATTTCGTTGAGCAACTTGGGTACCTGAAATCAGAGAAGAATAAGGTGTACTAGCTATTACCTGGGAAATCATCGAGTGATGGTTGAGGAGGGTCAATTGTGATGCAGAGACTAATAATATGGTCACATTAGTACCGAGGTGCACAGCCTTCATTATATTTGTCGATATCGAAAGAACACTGTGCGTAATAAGAAGAAAATTGCTGATAAAGCTCGTGAATTCCAACACATTGATGGTGATGCTGATGAAAGAGTTGAAGACCCAGACTTTGCTGTTGGTTGATGGTTGATGTACTATGAGATTGACAAGTTAGTTGATGATTGATATGAGAATTTTGTGGACGATGTTTTAACCCTTGAAGGGAAGACAACGGTGATGGAAGTGGTTCCTCAGGTGATGATTGGATGTGAAGCTGAAATTTAAGAGCTTTAGGGCTGATGTGGACATGGAGTCACCATAATTCAGTTCTGTGTTTTGTTTGCGGATGCTGTTGTTGTCTGACCTAGAAAGCACACGTGAGTTCAGTGGAGAAGATGATGAACAGTGAGTATTTTGCGCTGCGTAATGCTGCAGCTTTTCCTTCCATTATTTGCTCCATTTATTCAACGAAAATGAGTACAACGACGAGCCCTATTCTCCAGCCATGATCCGCATTAGCCGTGCCATCCCACGACCCACTAATCTCAGCTCCCACTAACTAATCAACTTAACTAAACGGTCGTGTTACCAGACATGGCCACGCCGTGCTGAAAATGAGCAGCGTCCGCTGTCGAACGTGGCGATTATTTGGATAAGGAAGAAACTACGCAAAGCATGCAGGGCAACGAGGTTAACTCCAATAGATGCAAGCCAACAAGCAGCAACTCCCGCGCCTCGGACACCGAGCCAACACCGTTTGTTGGAGCAAACCCGGGAGCAGAGGCAGCCACCAGTGATGATGGCGGGAAAACCATCGAGGACGATGAGAAGTAGCAACCCGAGGAGACATCGCCGGAGGAGACCGCGCTCCGGGAGTAAGCTCCGACACCATGACGGAAACCAAGACTCTAAGCCAACTTTACTAAGATAAACGAGTAATTTATATACTCCCTCCGTCCACAAATGTAAGACATGCACGAAATTTAATGTTTAACTTTGACCAACAATTAAATCAATATTATTAACTTAAATGACATAGTAGTGGTACTATTGGATTCATATTCAAACGTATTTTTAAATGGTATCACTTTTGTATTATATAATTTAATATTATTGGCTTAATTGTTGGTCAAAGTTAAACCTTAAATTCCGTGCACGTCTTACATTTATGGACGGAGGGAGTATATGGAAGAGAGGAAGCCAGGCCCCTCTCTCCTCGATCGGCGGCCGGAGTGGGAAGACAACGAGAGCTGAAGGGGGAGGAGAGAGAAAGAATAAGGTTATACGTTGAAGGTTATCATCCTCGTCGAGATGATTAGATGGCATTTGTTGTTGGCCAAGTATTCGGATAATTTAACAAGAGAATTTCAGGAGAAACTGATTCCATCATATCATGAGCAAAATTAGTGTAGACAGTGTTAGGTCTTGTTTAGCTTTCAGATATTTGTCTAGGAGCCATTTTTTCTACATTCACATTATGTTTTGACTGGCGAAGTTGTTAGCAATTAAATGATCTTTATATAAATAATACCTTTAGTTAGTAGAACTAGGACGGTACACTACTAACCTCGCCAGTATATAAAAGCAAGAGAACAGAAAAATAAATGGTCAGGAAGTAACAAGTCAACAACTTAAATCTTTGGATAAAACACGCATGTTAAGGAAGCATGTAAATGAATAAAGGGTGTGTCTAAGGCTCAGTCGAGTGAGATTTAATAAAATCTCGGTCGACGCTGTGAGTCTTAGAATCTTATCCAATAGTAGCCTGGTAACTACACATTTTAGGTGAACTTCCCTCCGTTATACTATTGGCTTAGCTCATTTACCTTCTAAACTGTTTTTTGACTCACTTAACCTTCTAAATAATTTGAATTGGGAGCACTTTACCCCTACAGCAGGTTTCTGAACGGACAAAATCAAACCTAAAAGTTTTAAAATTCTAAAAAAAATCATATATGTAGTTGTGAGATGAAATATATATGGATAAACTTTGGTTAAAAAATATGATAATTTGCGACCTATGCAAAATTAACAAATTTTTACTATAACAAATTTGCATATGTCACAAATGGTCATACTCTTTTACCAAAATTTATATGAATATACTTCACCCCACAACTTACAAGTATGGATTTTTCAGTTTTTTATAACTTCTTGATGCGATTTTATCATTCCAGAAATCAGATAGGAGGTAAAGTGCTCTTAATTCAAATAATTTAAGGGGTTAAGTGAGCCTAAATATAGTTTGAGGGGTAAAGTTAGCTAAGTCGACAAGTTTACAAAAGGAAAGTGAATTTTTTTCTATGTATACAATTTTAGGTTTAAAAATGTATAAGTCTATACTTATATGTAACTTTTTTGTGCCGTCATAGATAGATTTAGATACGTAACTCACGGACAACTATGATTTCTCAGACGCGCGAGGAGCAGCAAATCCAATAAATATGTCGGTACAAGGTTGTTTTGGCAATAGCTAATGGCTTAGTCATCAAAGCTCCTACGTGGACGTGCCCGTGCTGGCCAGGCAGCAGGCAAATCAAGCACTGAAAAGCAACAGAAGGTGATTTACAGCTACCCTGTAGGGTCAAAGGTCAGGGACTTACACCAAACTGGAAGGTCACCAGTTAAACAGCCGATCAGGGTCTACGGCTGATTTAATTCGGCGTTCACACAGTAGTGTTGTCCTATACATAGGGCCTTATGGTCGAGCAACGAATAGCAAGCATGCGTACGCACCGAGATTACCGAGAGAGAGAGATGAAAGGCTTCTGGAGAGAAATAGAGAGCTAGCCATTCCAGCGGAGGGGCCTTTTAGTTCTCCTAAGCATGCGGTAAGCCACACATGCCTCCAGAATTGAAACCACACAGCGCAGCCGTGCCCGCCAAACGCTCCTGCACGCCCGTCTTTAACGTCTTCTCGCCGTTGGTCAAGCTCCGCTGGCCCCCTTTATTCCCCCAAACAAACATCCCCTTCCAGGAGGAGAACGCAGAGGCACACACACCTCTGTTTTTCTCCCTCCCCAACAACTCGATCGCCACCACATGGCCGGCCTGACTAAATTGTTCAACCAATATCCTCTGCTCACGTCTCCATTGGCAATTTAAGGTGATCGCCGTGATTTCTCGGTGCTGAGGGCCATGGCGGCCCTCCAAGGTGTCCTGCTCGCTGTCGTCTTGACGGTCGGTGCTGCAGTGTTTGCCGACACAAAAAAGTACGAGCCAACGGAGTCCATACTAGTGAACTGTGGGTCAGAGAAGGACGGCGAGGACAACGTTGAAAGGAAATGGGTCAGTGACAAGGACAGCAAATGGCTCACCGACGGTGGGAAGTCGTCGATCATGGCGACCGCGGACATCCAGGACCCGTCGCTCCCGTCGCCGGTGCCATACATGTCAGCGCGGGTGTTCACCAAAGAGGCTGTGTACAGCTTCCCCGTCGTGGACAAGGACCGGCACTGGGTTAGGCTCCACTTCTACCCAGCATCTTACCACAGCCTCCCGGCCGAGCACTTCTTCTTCTCCGTGTCCACCTCCACCGGCCTCACACTCCTTCGCAACTTCAGCGTTTACATCACCGCCAAGGCGCTCAGCCAGGCGTACATAGTCAAGGAGTTCACGCTTCCGCCATCAACAAGCGACACACTGTCGCTCACCTTCACGCCGACTGCAATGAACAACGCGTCCTACGCCTTCGTCAATGGCATCGAGATCACCTCCATGCCGAATATCTTCACCGACCCAGCTTCATTGGTCGGCCTGGACAGCCAGTCCATGGACACCGCTGCCGGAAGCATGCAGACCATGTACCGGCTCAACGTCGGCGGGTCGTACGTCGCGCCAGCCAATGATTCCGGGCTGTCACGAGAGTGGTTCGATGACACACCATATGTCTACGGTGCTGCTACAGGGGTCACTTTCCAGCCCGACGACAAGTTCCAGATCAAGTGGCCAAGCCCCGAGGCAGATTACATCGCGCCTGCGAGCGTCTACATCAATTGCCGATCAATGGGCCCTGACCCTAAGGTGAACAAGAACAATAATTTGACATGGGTCTTCGAGGTAGACGGTAACTTCACCTACGTCATTAGGCTCCACTTCTGCGAGCTGCGTAACAGCAAGGTGAACCAACAAGTGTTCGACATTTACATCAACAATAGAACAGCCCAGGTTAACGCTGATGTCATCGGCTGGGCATCGGACAAGGGCGTGCCGGTATTCAAGGACTATGCGGTGTTCATGCCAGACGGCCCAGATGACAAGATTCTGTGGGTCGCACTGCACCCTGACACTTCAGGGACGTCACAGTTCCTTGATGCCATCCTTAATGGCCTCGAGATCTTCAAGATGAGCGATGGCTCTGGCAACCTGGCCGGGCCAAACCCTGACCTGTCCAAGATGCTCGTCGACGCGGAGGCCGAGCAGGGGAAGTTCAAGCCCAAGCCGAGTAGCCTCAAGGCGGCGCTGATCGGTGCAGCTGCAGGTGGAGCTGCTTTCGGCATCGTCGTAGCCATTTGCGTCGTGGCATACCAAACGAAGAAGAACAGGGCACTCAGTAGCAGCCCATCGCACTCGTCCGGATGGCTGCCGGTGTACGGAGGCAACTCGCACACGAGTACCAGCAAGTCTTCTGGCGGCAAGAGCACCGCAGTACTCAACCCGAACATCACGGCCATGTGCCGGCACTTCTCTCTCCAAGAGATCAAGTCGGCTACCAAGAATTTCAATGAGTCTCTGGTGATCGGTGTGGGCGGCTTCGGCAAGGTTTACAAAGGCGTGGTCGACGGTGACACTAAAGTGGCCATCAAGCGGAGCAACCCGATGTCGGAGCAGGGCGTGCTCGAGTTCCAGACCGAGATAGAGATGCTTTCCAAGCTCCGGCACAAGCATCTAGTCTCGCTTATCGGTTGCTGCGAGGACGACGGTGAGATGATCCTTGTGTACGACTACATGGCACATGGCACGCTACGCGAGCACCTGTACAAGAGCGGGAAGCCACCGCTGTTGTGGAAGCAGCGCCTCGAGATCGTCATCGGCGCCGCCCGAGGGCTGCACTACCTCCACACTGGAGCCAAGTACACTATCATCCATCGTGACGTCAAAACGACCAACATCCTCGTTGACGAGAAATGGGTCGCCAAGGTCTCCGATTTCGGCCTATCCAAGACCGGCCCGATGGCTACGAACCAAACACACGTCAGCACCATGGTCAAGGGCAGCTTTGGCTACCTCGACCCAGAGTACTTCCGGCGGCAGCAGCTCACAGAGAAGTCCGACGTTTACTCCTTCGGCGTGGTGCTCTTCGAGGTGCTCTGCGCGCGGCCGGCGCTGAACCCAAGCTTACCCAGGGAGCAGGTCAGCCTCGCCGACCACGCCTTGAGCTGCCAAAGGAAAGGAACCCTGCAGGACATCATCGACCCATTATTGAAGGACAAGATCGCGCCGGATTGTCTCAAGAAGTTTGCGGAGACGGCAGAGAAGTGCCTGTCCGATCATGGCGTGGACAGGCCGTCCATGGGTGACGTGCTGTGGAACCTCGAGTTCGCGCTACAAATGCAGGAGACCTTCGAGAACGGGGGCAAACCGGAGGGCGCTGACAGTGTGGGCGGCAGCAGCACCACCTCCGCAGCGGACAGCATGGGCCCCAACTTCGCGGCGCTCTCACTGATCAGTGAGGACATGGATGAGGAGGACATCGCCAACAGTGTCGTGTTCTCGCAGCTTGTGCACCCAACCGGCCGATGAGGTGCATGCATTTGGGGAACTGCCGTGGGGATTGATGGTGAAACAGACCGTGCATACTTTCTGTTGTCGATTGGAACTAACCTAATTGGTGTTTATATGTACATCACATCATAATATGTGTACGTGTGTTGCATTGTTGGTTGACTCTCTGGTTCGGTTCTAGACTTGTAGATGCGTCGTATACAGGTGGGGCTGCCAAAGAGCGAGGAAAAAACTCAATCGATAGTCAAGAGCACCAGATCTTTGTAAAAGTAGAGTAAATCTCAGATTTATATGGTCATAATTGCATAAAACTCGGAGCGTTTTACATGTGGGGCATAACCGCACGTTTTATATTACCTCTGTTCCAAGAGTTTTAGAAAGTATGTAGTCGAACTACTCAAACTGTGATCACTAACTAGCATTTGCGCGGGAAACATTTTTACTTATCTTTATTCTTTTACCCATACGCGTGATATTAGATTAGTACGGGAAATAAAAGTTCAGATCACGAGATTTAGGTACAATTGTGATAATCTATCAGATACGATCTGTTTAGATACAATTATGATGATCTATTGGTTATGATCTGTTTAGATACAGTTATGAAGATTTATCGACTATGATTTATTTAGGTATAGTTATGAAGATCTATCGGCTGTGATCTGTTTAGGTACAGTTATGAAGATCTATCGGCTGTGATCTGTTTACGTACAGTTATGAAGATCTATTGGCTGTAGTCCAATAATAATAAAAGGGTCCACCAAATTAATGATCGGATGTTTTTGCTTTTTTTTAGGAATTTCTAACATCTCTCTATTTTTTCTATTGTATTCTGCTTTTAGTATATAGTAGACTCTCTCTATTTTTTCTATTGTATTCTACTTTTAGTATATAGTAGATACTATAGCTATCACCTCAAATATGGATATGACATTCAAAATATAGATACTATAGCTATTGCAGTATAATCTGATCAGAATCTATAAATTACTCTAGTGTGCAAGGGCGGACGCAACACCCGGCGACCCTGGGCAGCTGCCAGGGCTCGCGGCGTGCTACAACTGGTCAGCGGCAGTTCAGCGGTGACGTATGTATGCAGTTTGCCCAGGTTTGCATTAACAATCCGCAGTTTGCCCAGGCTCCAAATTAATTCTGGCTCCGCTACTGCTAGTGTGGCATACAGAATTAGAGCAGCATATAGACTATTTTTTACTGTCCGAATCCCTTGCTATGGCTCATTTAAACAGGAGACTCGTTAATCCATGCTCTACAATTCAGAAAATACATCACAAATAAATTTTGACACAGGAAAAGGCAAAGCCAAAAACTCAGGACTTGGCCATTATTTCGACGACTGACCGGAAGAAAAAGAAATCTAACGTTAGTTTTGACAACCAACAAAGTATCATCGATTATGGTCCATTGGCTGAATAGGAAGATTCGGCAAATGTTGCTTGCAGTAGTTTCACCTGGCTATACAGTTCTACTAAAATAAAATCTTGAGAAGGCCTGCCTCCCAGAGATATTAGACAAATCGTGAGTTGGTAAAAATAAATAACAATTATCAATGAGCAATCGAACAGAGTGATTAAAAACTGAATTAAATTCACTGGACTAACAAAAGTACTAAGTACTCATTACTGGTCCTTAATATCATGGGTGAATTTGAACTCGAATTTATGTCAGCTATTTCACTGAATAAGATTCTAGCAAGAAATAAGTCTCCGCCTCCACTTCGCTTTGTGTAATAAGTCTACGGGATCAACCAAGCACTCAAGTAAACTGAACTTAAAATGAAATTAACTGAAGCAGAGAATTCAGAACAGAAACTTAATTTGGTTTCTCTTGTAAGGTCCAAGTGAAATATCTGAACATCTTTGACAAACACATATGTAAGTGCGTGAGCAACCAAAAACTTGTTTGCATTTGTATCCAGTTGAGTCGCTGAATTCTTTCCCATGAGGAAGTAGAACAAGAACCATAGTGCATGAATAAGGAGCGAAGTACCTGTTTCCACTAAAACTATCCGTATCATTAACCTGGTAAGCAACCGGGAAGAAAATCAATCGAGCATGAAGAACAAAATAAAAATTGTACATTTCAACAATTATAGCTAAATTTTTATCAGGTTATCTACATGGAGCAGATGCATACCATTTGGAGACGAATAGAACGTGAGTATTATTGTTTCATGGCTAAGGGGAGTGGTGACGCAGCCAGGAAGAAGCAGAGGAGCGGTGGCGCAAGGTCTTAAAAGGTGGGTGACGCTCCCATCTCTGGTGGCTCAACAGAGAAGGGGAAATGCGCATCACATGTTCCCGGGGGCGTGTATTCCATTTACGGCGGCGCTAGAGTCGGTACTAGTCCGGTGAGGGCTAGCGATGGTGGTGCCTATGGTAGCAGGTTGGTGCTCGGCAGCTCAAGCCCAGCTAGCCTTGGATGTTGGCTGCAGAATTGCAGCCATAGGCAGCGGTCCGGACGCCCAGGAGTCGCTGGCTACCCAGGAAAAGACCGCGGACGTGGTTCAAGGCGACGGCAAGCGCTTCGGCCGAGCAGACATTCGGCGACCGGCCGACTTGTTGAGCTGCAGTGCACCCTGTGACGCGGACGTGTTGCATCGGGAAGGCCTAATACGGCACATCAACAGCAGCCGCGTACCTGCAGCGCTGTGGTGATGGCTTGGGGGAGAATGCACTGCAACATTTTGTCGAACAGCTGCTGCGAGTCCTCAGCAGAGCAACGGAGCCGTCGAACTCGAGTTGCCAAGGAGCTGCGGTAGCCACGTGACGGTCGTGCTATCACCTGGGGTGCTAGCAACGCACGTGCGAGCTTCAGCTTGGCAGTGCCTGGCCAGCGAACGCACTGGCGTTCGGCTCGCCACCAGGCGCAACCCTCGTGAGGCGAGACGATCGGGGAGGCGCTCGAGGAATAGAGATGATATAGGAGAGGGGAGGGAGGTGAAGGTAGCAACGGCGTCATGGGGCGTGCGTGGCGACATTCACTGGGCCGTGGCCATCGCGAGGCGAGGTGATGGAAGAGGAGGTAGGGAAGGAGTGGAGGAGGAGGTCAAGGAGTTGGGGCGAGAAGAGAAGGAGAGGGAGGTGATGGTGGCGGCGGCGTTGCGGGGGTGGCCGCGTTAGCGTTGCCACACGAGGTCGATGGGGGAAGGGAGAGGGGAGTTCATGGGAGAGGAGAGGTGAAGAACGTGAACTCGGGAGAGACGGAAGGGCAAGAGGTGTTGATTCAAACATTCTAGAAGGAGCTCGATTGTATTTCGTGGTACGTACGATGATCCTACGGTCACAATAGGCTAACAGCAATATCGGACGGTTCAAAAGATGGCCACGTCGTCAAGAATTAAGTATCGCTGTATTTTGCGGACAAGCCCAATAACTTTATATGTTAACTGAGGTTCCACACTGCCCGGGCTCCATGATTTAAAATTCGCGAATTGAAAGACAAATTTAGGTATGTTTTTTGAAATTTTTAGTTTTGATGTAAGTACACAGTTTCCAAATACTCAAATGAAATGCTTTTTTATGATAAGTCTTAAATAACCCATAGTGAACAGTGATCCGAGAATTAAGACAACTACGAAATAAATTGCATATATAGAATATTAATTAGCCTTGAACTAGTATAAGATCCGAGAAAAGAAGAGTTCATCACTTTCAACACATGGGCACACAGGATTCCTTTTTTCTACCACGATTCATGTTTGATAAATTACCCTTAGATTTGCTAACTGGAAAACTGATAAACTTGATCGAACACCCTGTTCATCATGGATTTTCCATTCTGTTGGATGGCCAAGAATAAATATAAATTCGATCATCAGGCTGGCCAGGACAAAAATTAGCAGCGAAATTTTTTTGAATTAACTGAGGTTCAAAAAGGTAAGAAGGTGATGACATAGCTAGCAAACAGGCCCGGATAAAGAAATGGTGAAATGTAACTGGTAATGCACTTGTGCACTATGACTCCCTGCACTATTCATAGCCTCTCGACTCTCCAGTGCTCAATCTTCATGTGAACTGAGCTCGTATCTCCATGTAGTTTCGAGCCAGTGGCTCAACATGGTGGAGCTACAGCTCCTAGAGGTAAAATTCCATCTCATTATGATAACATAGCAAGTACTCCGTAGAACCATTGGATTGACGGTTAATAGGAGCAACGACATCGTGCTCATAATTCAGCGACCGCACGAAGCAGCTCAGCTGCGAGCAAATGATGATCAGTGGGTCCTAACTGTCACATCAGTTCAGATTTATTTTTGAGCAACTCGTTTCGAGGCAGGAGATCTGCGGTTCACTTTAGTAAGAACGATGTTGTTAGTTCGCACCAGACTGGTTGAATCCCTAAGAGTCCGACTCTGTTTTAGAGACCGAGGAGTCAAACTCTCGTGTGGTGTGCGTGCTGGATCTACGTGATGTGTGCAATTAATCATGGGCATAATAAGCAGTTTTATGTACTCCCTCCGTTCCAAAATATAAGTCACGTACGTATCTCAAGATTTACAATTAGGTTTATAATATGTTAGTTATATGATACAAAAATGATATTATTGGAAAGTATTTTTAAAAACGAATCCAACAATATTATTTTTGTATCACATAATCAAAATATTATAAGTCTAATAGCAAATCTTGGAATACGTGCGCGACTTATATTTTGGAACGGAGGGAGTATTTTACTAAGGACAGAGAAGTCGAGTCAAGTTAGGTCTCAACACCTCTCAAGAATGAAAGAAAAAGAAAGAAAAGAGCTAGTTAAACACCCTGATCCTATAGTCGTCATGTGTGCTCTGCTTGACTGCTCGTCTGCTTTAGCTCAACCGTGGTACTCGCTGCAACTAATTTCACCAAACGAACGGTATTTCTGTAACGATTCCAAGCTTCTTTGCTGACGATTTGAACATATACTCCTATTTCTTCTTTTGAGGCGAAATTAACCGGAAATTTTTGATGGATTTGCATATTCTCAGGCAACAAATGTTTCCCAAAATTTAAGTTGATTCTCTCATCATTAGGTCAATGTGAAGATTTCATGCGCTTCCTCGTCTGCAGGAAAGCCGATGCGCTCGAGCGAACACGTCGGCAAGCAGCACTTCACACCACGTTTCGACAATGCCAGTGTCCGCTGGGTCTGCAGCAAAGCTGATGCGCTCGATGTTGCCGCCGAATGGTCCTTTCTTTTCCTTATATTAATGCAATGCGCTAAAGATGTTACGACCCGTTGTAGGAGATGACCACCGGAGAAAGAAAAGAAGGGTGACGATGCTAGGATAACTGGAGAAAAAAATAAAAACCATGGGGGAGGTGGATGAGGGTCAAGGAAAAGGAGGAGCGCCGGCGACGCTAGTGAATATAGGGAGGTGGCGTGGCTGGTTGGAGGTCATGGTGAGGATGAATGAGAGGTTATCTATGTTATTTTAGAATTTATATGAGTCAAATATTTTAAAATTTGACCAACAATATAGAAAATTTTATCAACATCTACAAAATCAAATTAACAATAACAGATCCATCATGAAATATACTTTTATAATGTATACTTACTTTTATTTGAAGCAACATATTTTCATAGTCAGAGTGTCATTTTAGTGACTATGTAGATATCCAAAACGACATGTATTATAATATTTAGGCTTTATTTGATTGTTGGGGAGATAACACCCAAAGGAGAGAAACCATTGGTGAGATTTTTTGGCACACAGGAATCCATGCGGGAGAAAATCACGGGTGGGACTATTCCCTGTCATCGTTTGGTAAAGAGGTGAGAAAGCCTCTCTAGTCCCAATAAAATTTCAATGGAAACAAAAAGGGAAACCAAAAAAATGGGTGAAGTCGTCTTCACGGCGACAACCCTAAGAGTGCCAGGAAGCCTGCTCTGGCTTGGCGATGTTAGCAGACACCAAGGACACTACCATCGCCGCGTCCAAGCCAGCCATGGCCGACCACCTTTCGCAGGTGCACATGCTCGCTGATGGCTTTGTCAGCGAGAACCGGTTGCACGCGTCCACAACGGGAGCACCGGGATCTCGGCCTCGGCTTCTTCAACTAGATAGCCATGGCCTACTGCCTCGCATAGGCTGATCTCGCCAAGCCGGAGCTGCTGTGGTTGGTCCTCTTCCTTGCCACTCCCGTGATCCAGCTCCTTCTTGCCGCTCTTCTGAGCTAAGGCGCACATTAAGATCTGGAGTACCCTCCCGAGGTGAGGGATCGGCCATGGATGTGTGGCATAGCCGAATATGCTCCTAGAGTTCCGCAGGCAAAGTGCACAGGGAGGGATGGAAGACATACCGGTGCAAGGCCGCGAGTGGAGGTGGAGGAGGTGGCAGGGCGATAGTGCGAGGTGCCCGTGGCATGCGTTACAGACGGGGAATACTTTCACACCTTGTGAGGCAATTTTTTCGTCTCCCAGATATGATAAAAAAGGGTAGGGATTTTTCCTTCCCACGTCTTGCTAAAATGGTCTAGGGCGCAAACCCAAGGGAATTCGCCGTGGGTTGGGAATTCTAGGGAATGGATGGGGATCGCTGTCATTTCCCTAGCTGCCATGAGCCCTTAGATCGGATCTAGATCTAATAATTATATAAAGCGAGTGAGATAGATGAAATTCTCGGTTAACACACTACAACAAGTCTAACGTTACAGGGCATTTTAAATGCCTCAAAGGCCGGAAAAACGCCTCCAACCACCTTCCACGACAGTTTTAAAAACGTTGGGGAAAACCAAGATGGGGAATTTCCTTTCGGGCGATTCTCTAAAACGCTTACAGAGATCTGGCATCTTGCGGCGTTCTCTAAAAAAAGCATCAATGGAATAAGCACAACATAAATATTTGGTTGTAAATATTTTATTGATCTTTTCCCCTCGATCGATTAATCGATCCTGCCACTGGAACCTCCATGCCATGGAAGGCCTCCACCGCCGCTGTTGACGTCCACTGCCGGTAGGCGTCTAGTGCTCCTTTGCCCAGGCAAGGCCAACTACAGATTCACCCTGAAGCCACGGTTTGGGCCAGCAAAAAAGCTCGGAACTCGCGAACTGACTCGGGCTCTCTCGTTAGTGGCTCGGCTCACGCTCAACTCTTGAAATTAATGAGCCGAGCTGAGCTCCCTTTTCAGCTCGTTAATTTAATGAGCCGAGTCGAGCAAGCTCGCGAGCTGCTCATTAGCTCGTTAATGCTCGCTTCAATTGAACTAGAGGCAGCTTAGCCCTCATGCGAGGCATAGAATAAGGTCCTCGTGTTTTTGTTGTGTTCAAGCTAATTTAATTTTAGGAAGTCCATTTACATAGTGTTTCACTTATCTTTGATTTAGCATTGCTATCAAATTGTGAAGAATCGACTCAACTTGATTTGGCTTTGGTCTTGGCTCGGGAGCTGCTCGAGCTCAGCAATGAGACAAGCCGAATTATCATCTGAGCTCGTTAACTTAACAAGCCGAGCTAAGCCAAGCCGCATTCTTAACGAGTATTCACGAGTCAAGCCGAGCCGGACTGGGCCAACTTGGCATCCAGCCCTAGCCGCGGTACATCCATCGCAAATGAGCCGATCACCATGGCTAAGCTCCCTCCATCTCCTATGTTTTATTTTCTCCATCTATCTCTTTCTCTATAAAGTAAGAAGGTGCCCCTTCTCGATTCTTCTCCTCCTCTATTTTTTTTCCTCTACAGAGAAGCAGCCTGTTTGCCTCCACGATACCCACTAGCAATCCCTTCTCCTTTTAGCTTTGTTCATTGCATAGACATGAACCAATCAAGCACTTGACTCTAGCAACGTGTACTGCCACACATGATACCAAGAGTAATAGTGATCGTCGGTCATCAACGATTTCTTCTCCAATGTCAATAATATCATCGCCATCATGTACCCCTACGTAGTCTTTTCCCTCTTATGGCAGTTATCAGACTTTATTTCGTAAACCTTTTGCCTTCATCAAACCCTCATTGATATCGACTTTTGCTGAATAATTATCCATGCCATGCACAGTAAGTTGTTCAAGGATGCCTCCTCCTGGCACGATAATTAAGTTGCGTTTTCAATTTTAATGGCCATAACCCTTGGTTCTCGATATCGATCCTTCATCTTTAGACCCAATCTACTCAATTGATGCCATCTTGATTATAATATAAAATTAATGACTATAATCCCTTGTTGTCATGATCGATCCTTCGATCGTTAACCTATACTATCACTCCTCTCTTACCGGGAGCACCTTCAGATTGATTGTTGCTGTCACCAACCAATGGCTTTGGCATGTGCCTTGCTAGCTTCAGAGGCACCATTGACCATTGGCATGATCATTGGATCATTAGTTGCCGACCCCTTATGCATGATAAGTGTCACCGCCCTTGTCGGAGTATTATTCCGGCAATACTAACTATGGGGCGGCGTGAGCACAGTAAATCAGGATGGGTGCACACGGGAGACAAGATTTAGACAGGTTCAGGCCCTCACGGAGATGTAATACCCTACGTCCTGTGTTTGGTGGCTGGTATTGCTTGTATCCCGAGTGCCGCAAGCCCTAGAGAATCGATCTCGAGGGGGCTTGAGCTATGAAACAATGGAAACTTAGAGATTTCTGCCTGTTACCGATCAGAGGTCCCCTACCGGGCCTTATATAGGCGGCCGGGATAGGGTTGCAGGAGTCTGGATCGGTTAACAGATTGATTTCCTATTCGGTTACAACAGATTCCGGGTAAGCCGGACGGGTATTAGTCCATGTCTTGTACTCCACGTTGATGGGGCACCCCCGTGTAGGAGTCGGACTCCGAGTAGTCGGCCCGGCCTGCCCTGTAGCCAGAGGGCCGGATTTGTCCTCCTTGATGATCCCCGGGTGCCATGTCATCATCAGTAGCCCCCGAGTCCTTCACGATCTTGCTGCTGTCGGTCGGCGCTTCTAATCAAACTTCCCGAGTGACTTCTGCCGGCAGTGAGATCGCGAAGGACTGATTGAACTTCTACGGAAAAGACAACAAGAGCCGAGTAATATTCACCCGTAAGGCAGGAATATTATGGCAGGCGAGTTAATAACGGGTAAACCCTGGTGGCACCCGATCTATCCCTTTGGACAGAGACCGGCTGATAGCCCAGCGTGGAGCGTGCCATGAATCCCGACTAGATTTCCGAGTAGCACCTGGCCTCCCCGAGCAGATTAGAACCAGCTAGTGTCCCCTGAGGGAATGCCTCTAAAACCTTCATCCGGACCAGAGAAAACAAGCCATGGCGTATAGGTTTCTGAGTGATGAAGCCTTACACCGAGTCATTCCACTGAACCCAGAAAGTCCGGGTCCCAGGGCCTCCCGAATAGTGTTCTCGGATGGTCTGGGTGGAGAATTCGGCAGCTCCGAGATGCTCGGCATCCGACTTGTGGCCTGTGGAAGGCATGCCATTACTGCCCCTCACTCGGGTGTACTCAGACGACTACGTTCCTGCTTGAGGCCAGCCGCTGAGACCCTTCATAACCGTAGCGCCCGGTCCCAATCATACCGGTACCCGGCTAGTGGTTTGCGAAAAACACGCTCCGGTTGCTTGTTTAAAGAAGGAATATTCTGATCGGCCATTAATCCTGGAAGGCCAGCCGTCAGATCCTCTTTTCATTAAACCGCACGAATCGCGGCGCAGTTAGATCGTGGGCGCGGGAGAAGCGCGACGTGGCCGCCCAAATCGCGCGGTGGAATCCGAAACAGTGCAATCATGGGCGCGGCGAATCCGGGAACGTGCGGTCGTGGGGAATCCGAACCGCCCAACCCATCCCTTCATATTCTGGGGAGTCTACGGGATTGGCCCACGCCTTCAAACATTCCCACATTCACCTCGCGCCCGTCGCTTCATCTCCCTTCTGCCCCCAAATCGCTCCGCGTGCTCCGCCCCACCAAAAACCCTAATCTCCGCTCTGGCCATCTCGGATGCAAACCTCGGACTGGGAAGCCGATCCAACCGAAGCCGAGGAGGACGCTTTGGTGTGGAAGCTGCTGAGCGAGGAAGAGTCGCCCGCCGAGCCGATGGCCCCTTGGATGAAGTTGACAGCGTCGGAGGCGAAGTTGGTGATCCTTGTGCGGATGGGGTTGCTACCACCGAAGGAACTGATTGAGTGGCGCGCCGCCGTGGGAGAGACCGTCCCCACCCCGAATACCGGCGAGCTGGTCGTCCACAGCTCATTCTTTGAGCGGGGGCTCTCGGTGTCGGTCCACCCATTCTTGCGAGGGCTGCTGTACTACTACGGGTTGGAGCTCCACAACCTCAACCCCAACAGCGTGCTCCATGTCGCGAGCTTCATCACCCTCTGCGAGTGCTATCTCGGCATCCGGCCGCACTTCGCATTGTGGAAGCATCTTTTTATGGTAAAGCCACAGCCGAGCAAGGACAACCCGGCCGTGGTAGGAGGCGTCGGGTTCCAGCTGAGGTCGGGAGCGGCGAAGAGTTACCCGGCTCCTCCAATGCAGTCGTCGAACAAAGGCTGGCATGCCCAGTGGTTCTACTACGCCAACCCCGACCCGGCGCTGCCGGCCTTCTCGGGCCAGCCGCCGGCGGTCAGGCTGAGTTGGTCAGACCCACCCCTCGACCGGGAGCAGGACAGCGTCGCCGTCCTGATGGGACAACTCGACGAGGCGATGAAGTCCGGGGTCACCGGAGCGGTCGTCGTCGCGACCTTCGTCCGGTGGCGGGTGCAGCCGGCCAAGCTTCGAGTGCATCCCATGTACCAGTACTCCGGCGAGGAGGACGCGACCCGGGAGGCCGCCGATGAGTTGTCGGAGGGCGAAGTATAAAGCCGGCTCGAGAAGCTCCTGGCTCAGGGGATGAGCCTGGACTTCTCCGGGCAGCCGCCTCCATTCAGCTGGGCGAACCCGCCGAGTGACGTGAGTGTCTGATATCTTGTTTTTTTCCTTTAGCGTTTGGCCGAGTCTTACTCGGATTTTGTCTTCGTGCCTTTGCAGATTCTTTTCGACTTCTGTTCCAGCACTCCCCTTCCAGAGGACGAGATCTGGAATCAGCCGCGATATGCTGACATCCCGACGGGCGGGCCGCCGCTGCAAGAGGCAGCCGGGGCGTCTTCTTCCGATGCCGGCTCTTCAAAGGGCGCCGGGTCTTCAGAAGGTGCCGGGCCCTCTAAGGCGCCGGCGGCCGCTCCACCCCGTCCTCCCCCGCCGAGCACGCCCACTCAAGAGTTGGAGGAGGACTCGGACGACGCTAGCGCCTTCTGAGTGAAGAGACGGAGGTGGCCGGCGGGCACTACCCAGAGGGGACGAGGCGGCTCCGCCGCCGGCTCGACCTTCATCGTGAGGGGCGCCGCCTCGTCGGGGCGGGGCGGCTCTGCCCCCCGTGCCAGCTCGGCGGCTCCGTCTGCAGCTGGGACTGCGCCGACGGGACAGGAGGGCACCGCTGCTGGTGCTGACCCGGTAGCGCCAGCCGCTACTGAGACTGCCCCGGCGGAGCAGGAGGGCTCCGCTGCTGGCGCTAGTCCGGTGGCGCTGGCCGCTGCAAGAGCCGTACCGGCGGAGCAGGAGGGCTCCGCCGCTGGCGCTGATCCCGTAGCGCCAGCCGCCACGGGGACTACACCGGCGGAGCGGGAGGGCTCTACCGCTGGCGCTGATCCGGTAGTGCCAGCCGCCACGGGGACCACACCGGCGGAGCGGGAGGGCTCCGCCGCTGGCACTGATCCGGTAGCGCCAGCTGCCGCTCCGAGTGAAGCTTCTCGGGTGGCCGAAGATGACGCTCCCCCCCGGCCGGGGGGAGAAGAGAGATGCCGGCGCCGTCTTCGGGGTGCCAGCGGGTCGGGGACCTCGCCGGCCCCGGCTGTTGCCACGCCCGGGCGGCGAGCCGCGGGAGCCAGGAGGCGCATCGCCGTCCCTTGGTCCTCGAAGTAAGTGTCTGGCCGACTACCTACCTGACTTTGTTTCTTTGAATGCTGACGTGGTCGGTCTTGCCTCTGCAGGACGCGGAGGCGGGGGACATCCCGAGGGCGCCCCCGAGTGGCCCGGGGTCCAGCCAAGGCGGAGATGCCCCAGCATCAGACGCCCGGGCCCCATCACCTCCGCCTGCGGCAACTTCTTCGTCTCCCCGGCCGTCGTCGCCTCAACCCGCGGACGCTCCCCGGCTATCCTCCGAGCAGCTCGGCGCGCAGCCCGCCTCGCCAGCCGCTCCTCAGGAGGAATCCTCCCCTGGAGCTTTGGTGCCGGTGGGGTCTGCGGGTGCCAGCCGGGAAGCGGAGATGGCGGAGGGCGCGGGTCCCGAGGCAGCTGGGGCCACCCCGCAGGGACGTGGGGGCGAGCCCGGCCGTGTTCTGAGCTGGTGCGCCGACCTCTCCGAGTCCGGGAAACGGACCCAGGGCAGCCGACTGCGGCGGTGCGGGAGGTCGACGACGTCGAGGAGAAGAAGGAGTGGCAGGCGGCTGCAGACGTCGCTGCTCAAATTGGAGAGATCCTCCCCGCCTTGCTGAAGGCCGCGAAGGAGGGAGCCAACCTGCTGAATGGCAGACTGCGTCCTTTGATGGAGGTAAGTTGTTTGTACCCTTGTAGGAGTATGTCCGTAGGAAGTAGCCCCCGGGCCTCTGCCCGACTAAGTTAGTCGGGCGGAGGGCCCTTTGCCTTTCCCTTGTAGTCTTCACTCTGGGTGCACGAACAGTGCACCCAGAGGGTGTAGCCCCCGAGCCTGCGTTCGACTAGGATAGTCGGGCGGAGGGTGTATGTTGCATATTTTGTAGATCTGGTTCCGGGTGCATGAACAGTGCACCCGGAGGGTGTAGCCCCCGAGCCTCGCTGGGTCCTTGGGACCGAGTGGAGGGTTTTGATGCCTTTGCCAGGTGGCCTGGTTTGCAGGCTCTGAACCAGCGGTCGCAGAACAAGACCGCCTTCCTCCAAGACCGGCTGCCCGTCATCGAACGCCTGGAACTGCGGAAGTCCGAGTGGGACAAGATGTCCACGAGTCGGCAGGCGGCGGAGGATGTGGCCCGCAAGCGCGGGGCGGAAGTTATCTCTCTAAAGGCGGGCATTTCGCAGGAGATCGCCAAAACCCGAGGTGAGTGAACCGAGTGATTTGTTGCCTCCCCTTGTCGCGTTTTGTCTTGCTGATGCGTTGTCTCTTGCAGCCGCCGAAGAAGAAGTTGCAAGGCTGAGGGCGGAGCTCGAGGCGATGAAGACCCGCGCCCGGGACCTGGACGCCGCCAAAGAGCAGGCTGGGAAGCTTGAGGAGGCGCTCTTGGCGGAGAAGGCCTGTGCGGAGCAGCTCGGGCGCGAGGCCGAGTCGGCGGCCAAGAAGGCCGCTGACTCGGAGGCGGCCGCCGGGGCCGTGAAGAAAGCTGCCGCAGAAGCGGAGTCCGGTGAGTGCTATTTCTGACTTCGGTTTGTCCCGGCCCGCTGGTCATATTGCTCATGCTTGTTTTTTGTTGTTGCAGAGTGGAAGACGCGTCTTGAGAAGTCCCGTGGGATGATTGAGTCGCTGCTGAAGGCGGGGCAGGTAGCGTGTGGCGCCGTCTGGCCGGACGAAACGGCCCCGGATTCCGTCGCGGCGGTCGCCGAGCGTCTGGACCAAGTGCCCGATCAAGTGGCGAACATCGAGGCGGAGGGCGCGCGGACGGGGGCCAGCATAGTCCTGGCGGTGGCGCGGTCCCACTACCCGTTGCTAGATATGCAGGCAATCGGGGAGGGGTATGCCGCTGATTTCCCAGAAGAAGACATTCCAGAGATGATGCGGTCCGTTGAGTCCACCGTCGATTCCCTTATAAAAACGGTCGGGCCTGTAGAAAATAGGGATAGTTGTAAACTGCTCGGGCTAGCCGAGTAAAGTTTGTAAAGGACTCGGGGATGCCGAGTGAATTTTGTGTGCACTCGGGGTGCCGAGTGACTTAGCTGTGCACTCGGGGATGCCGAGTGACTTATGTATATACTATCCGATTAACAAGTAATTTTTAATTTGATCGTGAAAAGACTTGTGTTCCTGTGTATTTGAGTTTGTTCGTTTTTGCTCTTCGCCAACCCGTTGTAGCCTCCTTTGCGTAGGGATTAACCGTTGGCGTGTGTCTCGTGCAGCGTAAGGGTGCGGCGTAAACCGGCGATTGGAGTCAAAGAGTTAACGTTAGACTTTATACACAGTACTTAAGTATTTCGCGGGGGAGGGCAAAGCCGTGCATGTGCCGAGTACCCGCTACGAGCGGGCGTAGCAGGTCAGTCGGGAAAAAGAAAGGCTTGCTTTAAAATGGAGCAAAAGAAGGCTCTTTATTCATGTTTCCAAGACACTCATAAAAAGAATTTAAGCGTAGAAACGACGTAGCTGTTCTATGTTCCATGCGTTGGTGAAGACATTTCTGTCGCTGTCCCTCAGTCGGTAAGCCCCCGGGTGTAGTACTTCGACGACGATGTACGGACCCTCCCATGGCGGGGAAAGTTTGTGCTGCTCTTTGTTGGTCTGCACCCGGCGTAGAACCAAGTCGCCGACGTAGAACGAGCGGCCCCGTACGTGTCGGCTGTGATAACGCCGCAGACCCTGCTGATACTTAGCTGACCGGAGGAGCGCAACCTCGCGTGCTTCTTCGAGTTGGTCGAGAGCGTCTTGCCGTGCCTCTTCTGACTCGGCCTGGTTGAAGGCACGGGTTCTCGGGGAGCCGTATTCCAAGTCAGTCGGGAGCACGGCCTCGGCTCCGTAGACCATGAAAAAGGGTGTGTAGCCAGTTGACGGTTGGGCGTGGTGCGTAGGCTCCATACCACTGATGGTAACTCGGCTGCCCACTTGTTTGCAAATTTGTTCAATCGCTGGAAAATCCAAGGCTTGAGGCCTTGCATGATCAGACCGTTGGACCGTTCGACTTGCCCGTTGGTGCGTGGGTGTGCCACAGCGGCGAAGTCGAGGCTGATGTTGTAGTCGTCGCAGAATTGGAGGAAAGCTCGCCCAGTGAACTGGGTGCCGTTATCTGTGATAATGCTGTTGGGCACGCCGAAACGGAAGACAATGTCCCGAACGAACTCGACGGCCTTTTCGACAGTTATCGTGGCGACCGGCTTGGCTTCTATCCACTTGGTGAATTTGTCGACCGCGACGAACAGATGTGTGTAGCCCCCGAGAGCCTTCTTGAGGGGACCAACCATGTCCAGACCCCAGACCGCAAAGGGCCAGGTGATCGGGATAGTTTGGAGCGCCTGAGCCGGCAAATGTGTCTGCCGGGCGAAGTATTGGCATCCCTCGCATGTTCGGACGATGTGATCGGCATCCGATACGGCAGTCGGCCAGTAGAAACCTTGCCGGAAGATTTTCCCGACTAGCGACTTGGGCGCCACATGGTGGCCGCATACGCCCGAGTGGATATCGGACAACAGCTGTTATCCTTGCTCTTGAGGTATGCACCGTTGGAGGACGCCGGAGGTACTCTTCTTGTACAGCTCGTCGTTGATGACAACGAAGGACTTGGCGCGTCGCGCAATGCGGCGCGCCTCAGTTTTGTCTGGCGGGAGGACGTCCCATAGCAGATGATCTAGGAAGGGCGCTGTCCAGTCGGGAGTGACGGCCAGGACCTCTGGAGAGGGCTGCTGAATAGCGTCGCCTTCCGGGACCTACTGTTCTTCGGTCTTGGGTGTTGTTTCGGCTTTGATAGAGGGGGTATGCAACTCGTGAAGAAAAACTCTAGTCGGAACGACGTCCCGATTGGATCCCAGCTTGGCGAGTGCGTCCGCAACCTCGCTGTCTCGGCGTAGAACATGGGTAATTTCAAGACCGTCGAACTTGGCTTCAAGCTTGCGCACTTCTTGGCAGTAGGCTTCCATGGATGGGTCTCTGCACGACCAGTCCTTCATGACCTGCCGGACCACCAGTTCAGAGTCTCCGCGTGCCAGGAGCCGGCGGATCCCGAGTGAGGCAGCAAGTCGAAGACCATGAAGTAAAGCTTCGTACTCGGCAACATTGTTGGATGCCGGGAAGTGGATCTGTAATGCGTACTTGGAGCGCTCGCCTTTGGGAGAGATGAGCACGACACCAGCCCCCGCGCCCTGGAGCATCAGAGAACCGTCAAAATAGAGTGTCTAGTGCTCGAGGTCGACGACGGAGGGCGGGGACTGGACTTCTGTCCACTCGGCCATGAAGTCGGCGAGAGCCTGGGACTTGATGGCTGTGCGGGGGGGCGTAGACTATGCTGAAAGCCATTAGTTCCATCGCCCACTTGGCAATCCTGCCCGTGGCATCGCGATTGTTGATGACATCGGCGATTGGGAAGGAGTTGACCACCGTAATGGGGTGTCCCTGGAAGTAGTGGACTAACTTCCGTGACGTTATGAACACCACATAGATGATCTTCTGGATCTGAGGGTACCGCGCCTTGGACTCGGAAAGGACTTCACTGATGAAGTACACCGGGCGCTGGACCTTCTGAATATGACCGGGGTCGGAGCGTTCCACGACCAAGACCGTACTGACTACCTGACTAGTTACTGCGACATAAAGGAGCAGTGGCTCGTTGGGCATTGGAGATGCCAGCACCGGGGGAGTGGATAAGAACTTCCTCAAGCCGTCAAGGGCGTCCTGGGCCTCGGATGTCCAGGTGAAGGACTCCGACTTCTTCATGAGTTTGTAGAGGGGCATGGCTTTCTTGCCGAGTCGGGAGATAAAACGACTGAGAGCTGCCATGCACCCGGTCAGCCGTTGGATGTCCTTGAGGTTCTTGGGAGGGCCCATCTTGACGATGGTGTCGATCTTCTCCGGGTTGACTTCGATCCCTCGTTCGGAAAACGATGAAACCGAGTAGCTTGCCCGAAGGGACCCCGAACACACATTTTTCGGGGTTGAGCTTCATGCTGAATTTTCCGAAGGTTGGAGAAAGTTTCTTCCAGGTCACTTAGGAGGTCTTCTCTTTTCTGGGACTTGATCACCACATCGTCGACATAGGCTTGTACGTTCCGACCGATCTGCGACTGAAGGCAGCACTGTATGCACCGTTGGTACGTAGCACCCGCGTTCTTTCAGGCCGAAGGGCATGGAAACATAGCAGAAGGCGCCAAAAGGAGTGATGAAAGATGTCTTGATCTTGTCATCCTCCTTCATCTTGATCTGGTGATAGCCCGAGTAAGCATCGAGAAAACACAACATCTCGCACCCTGCCGTGGAGTCAATCACTTGGTCGATGCAGGGAGAGTGAAAGGGTCTTTGGGGCACGCCTTGTTAAGGCTAGTATAATCGACACACATCCTCCACTTTCCATTCTTTTTGTGAACAAGAACTGGGTTCGCTAACCAGTCGGGATGATACACTTCTTTAATAAAACCAGCTGCTAGAAGCTTGGCTATTTCTTCTCCTATGGCCTGACGTCTATCCTCAGCGAATCGGCATAAGCACTGTTTGACTGGCTTGGCATCCGGTCGAACGTTGAGAGAGTGCTCGGCAGCCTCCCTTGGAACCCCGGGCATGTCGGAGGATGTCCATGCAAAGATGTCCCGGTTACCCTGGAGGAAGCTGACGAGTACGCTTTCCTATTTGTCGCTGAGTGCAGTCCCGATCTGGGTCGTCTTGGAGGAGTCTTCAGGGTCGAGTTGGATCGACATGGTGTCCCGCGCCGACTGGAACGATGTTGACGCTGAAGCTTTTTTAGTCGGGGGTGCTTCCTCGACCACGGCCGACTTGAGGTCGCATAACTCGGCCTCAGCGATCTGAGCCGCGGCAAGGTTACAATTTTCCAGGTCGCACGTGTATGCATGCTGGAAACTGCTTTACACCGTGATTACCCCGCGAGGGCCCGACATCTTGAGCTTCAGGTAGACATAGCTAGGGACAGCCATGAATATGGCGTAGCAGGGACGCCCCAAGATGGCATGGTACGATCCTGGGAAGTCAACGACCTCGAAGGTGAGGGTCTCGGTCCGGAAGTTGTCGGGAGTGCCGAAGGTAACGGGCAGGCTGACCTGCCCGAGTGGACTTGCCATCTTGCCGGGTACTACCCCATGTAAGGGGGCACCAGTCGGCTTGATCTCGGAACGAGATATCTTCATGTCATCAAGAGTCTTGACGTAGAGGATGTTGAGACCACTCCCGCCGTCCATGAGGACCTTGGTGAGGCGGACGCCGCAAACGATTGGGTCTACCACCAAGGGGAATCGTCCCGGATGGGGGATGTAGTCGGGGTGATCCGAGCGGCCGAAGGAAATCACGGACTCGGACCATCGCAGGTACTTGGGCACGGCCGGTTCCACTGCGTTGACCTCTCGGTCAATAATCTTTTGGCGACGTTTGGACTCGTAACCGTTTGGTCCGCCAAAGATCATCAAGCAAGCGGTCTCTTTCGGGAATTCATCACCCTCGTCCTGAGGGGGCTCCTTTTTGCCCTTATTGGGGACGTAGGGCTTGTTCAAATTCTTCAAGAGGTTGCAGTCGCACGTCAGATGATTGGACTTAGGTCCATGGAAGTGACACGGCTGACTCATCATCTCTTCGAAGGTCGCGTTGGTGCGCTGAGGACGGCGCGGCGGGGCGCGCTCAGTCGCAGCAACGAGATCTCCGCTTTTACGCTTTCGGTGCTTCCTCCTGGATGACTCGGGATGGTCGTCCCGAGTGGATGACTCGGGCACCGTACTCTTGCTTCTTCCCTTGTCATCCCGAGTAGCACTGCGGACAGCCTCTTCGCCGATGGCAAAGTTATTGGCTATATCGAAGAGTTCGCGCGTGGTTTGGGGATTCTTGCGTGCTATCTTGTGGATGAGGTCGGTACTTCAAACTCCCTTAGAGAAAGCGGTGATGATGTCACCCTCTCGGACCTCGGGCAAGGAGTTCTTCTTCTTGGAGAAGCGCTGGATGTACTCACGGAGAGTCTCATCCGCCTCTTGTGTACAACTGTGGAGATCCACGCGTTCCCGGGCCGGTTGTAAGTGCCCTGGAAGTTGTTCACAAAGAGGGTTTCAAGGTCGCTCCATGTCTGGATGCAACCCGGAGGTAAGCTGGTGAGCCAGGCTCGTGCTGAGTCGGCTAGAAACAGCGGCAAATAGTGGATCACGACGTAGTCGTTCCCGCCATTGGTTCTGCACGCCGTGTGATAGTCGGCCAGCCAGATGTTCGGCCAGGTCTCACCCGTGTACTTGTCGATGCCGGTGACTCGGAATCGTGACGGGAAGATTACGCTGCGGATACGGGGACCGAATGCTTTCGGACCCGAATATCCCATGCCGGAGGAAGTCGGAGAACGTCCCCGGCTGGTGGCGCCGCTATCGTCGCGGTGGCTGCCACAATCGTCTCTCCTGGAACCGTGAAGAGCGCTTCTTTCTGCGTCTGCGAGGTTCCTTGGTCCGAGTCGATCACGGACCGGTGCAGCTTGACGAGCGTTTTTGTCCACGTCCTGTCGGGCGCGGTTTCTGGCGGCTATGGTGCCTCGGGCGTCTCGATTAGGACCAAGTCGCTCACGAACCACTCCGGCCGGCTGAAGTCGGTCGGGGCTTGCTCGTCTTCCACCCATGGTTGGTGGGCTTTTTGGAGGGGTAGAGCGCCGACTCCTTGCACCTGCTGAGGAGCCGGTGCGACCTTCTGAAACTTCGGCCTGCTGGAGGGCGGTTTCCTCCAGCAGAACGTGGAGTCGCCAAAGTTCGTCGTGTCCCGGGTTGCCCTCGGGGATTTCAATAGCACGTGCCGCCATTGTGGCCGCAATGATGTTGTGACTCGGGAGCGGGAATATTGGGACCCCGTCCCTTTCGCGCATGCGGAGCTCATTATGGACTTGGCGTCCTCGAGCCCTCATGTCGTCATTGCGGCGTTGTTCATCGCGCTGGCGAGCGAGCCGAGTCTGTTGCTCGACCAACTCTTCCTCCTTGGCGAGGAGTCGGAGTCGGGTGGCTTCAAGCTCAGCCGGCGTTTGTTCCACGATGGGGACCGCTCGGCCATCGCCGTCATCTGGCGAATTGGCGTTGGCCATGAAGACTTCCCGGGACGGATGGTGGCTACCAGAGCTCTCGTAATCATCCGAGTCATACTCGAGGACGGGGAGGAGAGAGTCAATAGCCCCCACCAGTCGGGATCCGAGTACGAACTCGTGCGCAGCAAACGGATCCGGCTTCGGCATAGCCTCTTCCCTGGGGAGAGGGACCGAAGGCGCGGACTCAGGGGAAGGCCCGTGTTGAAAAGCTGATGGAGCCTCTGCCGATCGGGACGTCGCCGAGTAGCAGAGGTGGAGCTGGCCGATCTTGTCGGCGATGAAGTTCAACTTTCCGAATCGGAAAAGTTGGCCGGGGTCCGGGACAGCGTTCACGAGGGCGAATCTCATGATGCTTCCCGGGACGATGACGTTGTTGCTGTTGATGAAACCCATCCAGATTCGTGCAGATGGATCTATGCGCACCTCCCCTACCTGGCGCGCCAACTGTCGGAGTATTATTCTGGCAATACTAACTATGGGGCGGCGTGAGCACAGCAAATCAGGATGGGTGCACACGGGAGACAGGATTTAGACAGGTTCAGGCCCTCACGGAGAGGTAATACCCTACGTCCTGTGTTTGGTGGCTGGTATTGCTTGTATCCCGAGTGCCGCAAGCCCTAGAGAATCGATCTCGAGGGGGCTTGAGCTATGAAACAATGGAAACTTAGAGATTTCTGCCTGTTACCGATCAGAGGTCCCCTACCGGGCCTTATATAGGCGGCCGGGATAGGGTTACAGGAGTCCGGATCGGTTAATAGATTGATTTCCTATTCGGTTACAACAGATTCCGGGTAAGCCGGACGGGTATTAGTCCATGTCTTGTACTCCACGTTGATGGGGCAACCCTGTGTAGGAGTCGGACTCCGAGTAGTCGGCCCGGCCTGCCCTGTAGCCAGAGGGCCGGATTTGTCCTCCTTGATGATCCCCGGGTGCCATGTCATCATCAGCCCTCGACAGCACATGTCTGACATAAAACCCCTCAACCCTAAAGACATCGTCGAACCATCGATGTTATTAGCAGGTCATTCATCGTTTCATCCTACCAAATCCAAACCCTAGAACATCGTGTGCTCTTAGTAGGCTCCGCCATGTCCGTGCACATTTTTGGGGACATCTTTCATCCTTTATCGATGTTGCCACAATAGTACCCAAGTCTGTTGCGACAACATGGAAGTCTGTCGTGACAACTCTCATCCTGTCACCGCAACAATGGTAGCTCTGCTATAGCTCTATTCGTCGCTACCCAAACACTATCATCTATAGCTCTTTGCCACGTCTTGCTGCCATAGAAGTTGCTCTGTCTCGACAACTCATGTATCCTGCCATGTCCTACCATGACAAAGGTCACTTCATCACGACAAGTCATTTGTCCTTTTGTGTCCTGCCACGATAGCTATATACTATCGTGACAAGGGTGCCACTATAACCTTCAAACTTATCTCCCTTCCAATGACTTACCATCACTCAAGGTCATGACTATCCTATGTCTTGTGACCTAATCTTCTCTTATATACCTTTGCCACAACAACATCATGACTTGTCGTATCCTTGATTCCTTGACCTTGAATCTGAACCTTGGGTACAAGGTTAGAGAATCATTGTAACACTAACCATCATCTGTCCTATGAGCCCCATTTACTGGTCAACTTACATTGACATGTGGACCCCACCATCCATAAACCTATCTAACCTCAGTACAGCCAATCCTACGATGTCGTGTCGATCGACAAACCAAACCCTGTGTTTATGCTGACAGCCTACATCCAAAACACAATTCTATTCTCACCCCTTATGGGTCCCATGTATTGATCACTGGCATGCTACTGATCAATAGACCATATTGTGCATATCTGCTCTTAAATCCTATCAAGGTTCTAAGTAATGGTTCCCTATGCCGGCTGAAGCACGCAGCAACATGTGGGCCCCATTCCCCATATTCTTTCAATACCCTCATTCAATCATGTTCATTGCACCATGTAATGTAATAATGATCCTCCGCCAGAGATCAATCTCTTGATCGATATTAGTTGTTGACATGATTATTCGATCTTGCCATGAAGTCCAAAATTCTATTTTTGGACAATGGCATACCCCAGTTCAATAGGATGCCTCAACATATTTATTTGTATCTATACAATTAGTTGTTTTTCTCCTTTGGGATCAAACCCTAGTTGGTCCTAATCACGTACCATATTATGATATTGTGGCATTGCCATGTTTGTTGAGAATCCCTCTACACCTTCTGTCTGTAGCCTTTGATCAAGCTATAGAGGTGACTTTGTTAGACTCTATCCTTTCTTATGTACATGTGGTCCCCGCATGTAGTTCCTTGTCTCTTGAAACCATAACCATTGACATATGCTTCTCACTTGTCAATCAATTGTAATCATGCAATGTTTCTGTTCTAAAGCCTCTAATCTATGTGGACTAGGTCCATTGGCAAGTTCAAGGAGGAGAAGTGGAGGAATACGTTAATGAAGGCATATGCCCCCTTGTTCTTGATCAGGTTGATCCCATATGTTTAAAATCATTATATTTTGTGTCGATTATGAACATGCATGTTATTTTATTGTTTAGCAAATGTTTAGAGTTAGTTCCAACTGAACCATGATCTATGTTGTCATACCTTGTTTTATCTAGAGTAATTATTCAATTATTTTCAGATGTACTAATGCTTAGCCCTGCAAAGTTTAGTAAAATCTTTTTTATGCCTCAACAGAGGTTTACACATATCTTGAATCGTAAATTGTTATCACATGGTGATATGTTGGGCTTGTTGAGCATTTACCCTCAATTTCTACTTCTGTCTAAAATCTACTCTGGGTGAAAACTTACCATTAAGGTGTGGTTGACAAGTTGATTGATATGGTGAATGATTAAAAAAAATATATTTGGATTTTGATGGTTAGTGCTGGAGTTGCCTACACCATAAGAAACTGAATTGTGAACTTATGCAATTGTGAACCAAGTGCAACCTCAAGTCTATTATGTGCATGACTTGGCCAATTAATTTGTTGAAAGTTAGGGTGACACTATGGAGGGGAACAAAGGAAGGGATACGCCTTGTGAGGCAACTACTAGTGATAGTTATCCTAGAGTTGGTCTGATAGGTAGCGCCAACTATGGGACAACATTATAAAGGCCTTGTTATAAGAGCCTAGTCACATTCCTCGGAAGATTGTGAAGCTCCAAGTTAATCTTACATTTTGTGAGTAAAGTGCACAACCTCTACAGAATGTAAAACTAATCAATTAGTCATGTCCATGGTTAATGTTTTTCCCTCTCGCTCATTCATATCCCTTCTTGGATTGAGTATAGGTGGTTAGAACCTATTGTCTGGATTAAAGTACAGATCTTACTCAGCCAATGTTGGTGCTTAGAACCTGTACTAGGAACCCCAGTATTAAATTTGTTTTGATCTTAAATAAATGTTTTGAGCTAAAAAACTTACTTATAAAATTATTGTAGTACTTCAAATAAAAATATCATGTATGCAAAAGAGCCATAATGCCATTTCTTTATTGAAGCCTGCATGCAGTAGTGGGTTTTCCTAAAAAGGGGCACGCTGGATACTCATTGAGTATGTTGTTTGTTGGACATGTTAGTAGATTTCCCTAAAAAGGGACACGCGAGCACACGGGGTGCTCATCGAGCATGTTTTTTGTTGAACGTGCTCAGATAACTATGAGGATGATGGCAATGACTATGAGAATTATTACGTCGTCCTAAGTACTTTATATGGCCATACAACTGCTTTTATTCAAATGTTCTCTAATAAATTTTGTGATGTGTACGGTGGTGTTTTCTAATAAACTCGTGATGTGTATAGTGGTATCAACTTTGTGATATGTGAAGTGGTGTCAATTCGTCTGTATTCATAGTGTAATTTAGAACTAATAATTGAATTGTTATGCGTGCGGTGCTATTTTTTAATAAACTTTTTAATGTGTACAGTGACTAATTCGTCGGTATTCAACAATTTAATCTAAAACTGATGAGGTTATAGAAAAGAGGTATAGAAGTTAGTTCCACGCGCGAAAGCGGAATTTAAAAAAATTGCTGCACGACAAGGTTCGATCCTTTGACTGCCCCATCAGGACAAGCAGACATTCTACCATTGTAGCATAGTGAGAAAGTACTCCCTCTGTTTCATAATGTAGGTTCATCTAGCTTTTTTCACACCAAACAAAAGAAGGGTGGAATTGTCATCTCTGCTCCTATTAACTGCAGCATTGGAAAAATCAAAAAGAGGGAGGCGTAACTATATATGGCTATTTAATAAAGGGTATGACTGGAAAAAATAGATATAAATGTGCATTGAGAGTGTAAATGAACTTACATTTTGATAAAAATAAAGAGGGCTAAATGAACCTACATTGTGAAACGGAGGGAGTAGCTGATAGTGAACGGGACTAGTAATAAGAAAAGTCTCGGCCGATCAATACGTTTTTTGGAGATTTTTTAGAAACGCTTCGAAATGCATTACGATTTTGAGGCAAGTTTGAGAAACGCCTCAAAATCACCATCAATTTTGAGGCGAATTTGAAACGCTTCAAAAATCCCATCTATTTTGAGGAAAGATTGAAAACCGTCTAGAAACTCTATCAATTTTGCGGTAAATCTTAAAAGTGCCTTAAAACTCCATCAATTTTGAGTTGTTTTATTAAAATTGTCTTTTAAAAAATCATACTTGAGGGATTTTCTAAAAAGGCCTTTACGAGGCGGCCTCTAAATCTGGTACGTGGTATAGTGACAAATACCACGAAGTTTAATGAGAAGGAATACGAATAAGAATCAAACAAAATTCCAGGCTACCAGAATAGATGGGATTTTTGAAGCGTGTCCAATGTCCAATTCTTAAAAAAGAAACAAGTCCAATTTCCTTTTCCCGAAAGTCTAATTATTTAATGTGCGGTCTCCACGTGTCTGGACAGGATTTGCTGTAGAGTACATCTCGTGTACAGATTTGATCAAGCTCTTACAAGCTGCCAAATGTCCATTTTATCCTTTTATTAAAACGCTGTTCTAAACATTGCGCGTACGTGTCTCTCTGTTGCAGATTAATGCAATATTTAAAGAAAATATAGTGCAATGTTTGTAAAGCAGAGCAGAGCAATTGGAAGGTTCCGGGAATAACAGTCAGGCAGCCGCGGCGTGACGAGGGTGATACGATACGCACCGCATAAGTTAGATGAGTTTGGCGACCAAACAATTTGTTCAGCTATCCATCCACACAGGCTGCAGGAGAGACCATGCATGCTAAGTTAGCCTCTTTACCATACCGTCCGCACTTTGTCCTCTCATTTTCCTTTGAGAGTCTTTTTCCCCTAGAACCCACCTTCTCCTCTTCAATGCTGATAGTGATAACACAGATCCTACCGTGTTTTATTGGCTATTGCTTGTTTCCTACAATAACAGGCAGGAAAACTATCTTGGTCTAGCGTCATGTGGACGAAACGCTCGGACCACTGCGCGGCGGTCAATGCTGCATTTCATCTAACGGTTTCTGTGATTTTCTCCTTTTTTCTATCTAATTTCCAGAAATTATGGCACATTGTCATTTTCTCATCCCAACATCTTCTCATAGTAACATTGATTGCACAACTGCATCGATGATGCTGTAATCACGCTAAAAATTTGTTTCAGCAATATAATGATTTTGTTACACCAACTTTCCGGTCTTGTTGCGTGCCCTAATCTAATTTGTGTCTACAAAATTATATCTCGACCAAATTTATTTCTATTGTATAATGAGTATGTTTCGTGAGAAAAATGTATCTTTCTCACTAAATAATGTTTCCATGACAATAAAAATGTTAAATAACATGAAAACAAACCAAGAGTGATTTACGTGATTTATAAATGGTCAAATCATGACTCACAGGATTATTTACTAAAATTCCAGGATTTATTTCCTTAAAAACTGGATGCACACTGTCTGTTGCATGCAATTCATTGTTGCATTGGTTTTATAAATTTATTACATAGGTATGAATCATATGTTTTTGTCACACAAAAAATGTTTCCATGATCGTCCGATCTTGTACTAGGATCGGACGTCCGATTCCTAGTTGCCTCCTAATAGGGAGGTGCCTTTTATGTTCCTAATGAATTGACTAGTAATTACTTTTTGTTTCAAGAATAGGGTGGGCATAGTAAAAACATATGTTAGCACCAAAAATACATTCTCCCACCTAGTAGATCCGTTGATCATGCTTCAAGATTCATGCACATGTATAGAAAAATTTGCATGGCAGTACCTTCAAAACAATAGGTTAGAAGGAAAATTGTTCATAAAGTGCCATACGATTTTTTTTATAAAGGAGGAACTTTATTATTCAAATATTGATGCAACAAGATGATTCACCCAACTACAAGAGCATCTCCCAGCCTCTGCATGGACCCATGCATATAGCCACAACCTTATTACAAGGTTTGCAGAATCCCCCTCGAACATAAAACACAGGGAACGGAAAACAAGCTATGTAGGCCAAATAACCAGCAATCTGCACATAGCCTGGACCTAAAATGCCATATGTGTCGTGTGAAGATCTCCCTGGCCACCATCTCCAAGGAGCTGCATGCCTACACGAAAAATTCCTGCCCTCCGTGCACTGCAAGGCCGATAAAGGTTGAAACTAGTGTGTACATAAATAGATAACATGCATGAAATTATAAACTTTTTATTATAAAAAAATAACATCATTCCAGCATAGTCACAAAGACCAATAGAACGTAGCCGCCACAACCAAAATGATATAATGAAGCTTATGCCCAACCCAAAGAACTAATCCCGAACATATGGGTAATGCTAGTTGGTGGTGACAATCTTGAAGCCGCTTGTATGGTTCACCATGCAGAGCTCACAGCGGGGCATTGGAAGAAAAGATGATGTATGGTCTCTTTTGAATCACATAAACAACAATTTGTACTTCCCATCCAGTTTCTCCAACTAAGGTTATCTTTGGTTAGGATTATGCCTCGATGTAGGTACCATAAGAATATTTTGATTTTTAACGGAATCTTTAACTTTCAAATTATTTGGAGCACATTAATCCAAATACAATGACCTGACAGAGAATTCCCCATTTTAATGAAAGGACCGAACAAAGCTATCCCTCTCATGTGAGATGAATATGTGACACACGAATAACCAAATCCTGGAGGTGTGTAAGTTCTGACCCATGATGCCCCGCCGCAAGGACATGTTAATCGGGTTAGTACTCAGCACCTCTGCAACGGTTGCATGTCTTTTCGGGACAATATGGAAGAGTCGAGGGTATTAGGTCGAAAGGGGGTTGGTCCCAAGCTAAACATCTTCCCAAAATCGTGTTTGGGACCTATCATGAAGGATGAGCTTCCCAAATCAAAATAGATGGTGTTTGACTCTCGTAAGGCTTGCCTAATATTGGGAATCTCCATGTTTTCCTTCAACCTATGAAGGTGTTTATTTTTTACTTTCGTCGAAGCAAGGATTGCCACACCCGTCGTCATTAAGTAATTTGAAAATTCATTTACAAAGAAGGCTAACATTTTTAATGTTGAGATCTTGGATGCCTAGACCAGCCTAATCTCGAGGTCGATAGAGAATGCTCTACTTAGATATTGTCTATACGTTCCTTTTATCATTAGATTACCAATAAAATCTAGATCAGAAATAGTCAAGCCTCAGCACAATAGCTACGTGACCGGTCACGAGTCCCTAAATTGTTGCATTAGAATATTCAAATTTTTAACAAGTGAGTTCCTGATACTTAATGCGTTCGATGGTTTTCTTACAATCAAGACACCTTATATTCCTCCCTCCCATCACCATGTGACCTGCACGTACGCGCTCCTTCCTCCCACCTTCCTCGTTGGTGGAACAGGTGATGCTCCACAAAACCTTATGCCGGTGGAGTCTTTAAGGATGCATACGGATGTCATGGCCTCATCAAGGACGTAAAGGATTGCATCGCTCGAGTGATGGAAGAAGAAGCGATGCATTTGGCACTCAAATTGGATATTATCTAGGCATCCAATAGCTAAAGGGGAACCTAAGCTTGATCGGATGGTCGTGAATGGATAAATAGCAAAATTACTTTAATAGAACTATTCCATCTTCAAAATGATTGTACAACGAGTTCTTGTGTACTGCCCGATCTTCAAAGCAAATTGAGAGAATGGTTTACAACTAACTTCCGCAGACATATTTCAACATTTGTGATAGATTTTAGTCGTAAAATTCTCACTATCAGAAAAAGGAAACAAATTCCAGTCACGAAAAGCCTATTCCTGACGGCCTTTTGGAATGTGCCGTCACTGCTAGGGTGTCAGGAATAGCCAATGTTTCCTGACGGCACTTCCTGATGGGTGCCAGCTGACTGGTCAATCCAGTTTGCTGACGCAGAACCGGGATTTTCTGTCAGGAAATCAGCCTTCAGGGAAGATTTTTGTCAGGAAAACAGTACTGACAGTTAAAAAAACGTAGGAAGATGGTATCATACCGTCAGGAAAAGGTAGTCAGCCGTCAGGAACTATTTTAACCATTATTAAGCAGTGTACCTAATTAGTATTAGGTTAATCAAATGTTTCATCACCGCATCATTCAACAATATCCATCCATGCATGCATGAACACATTCAACAAAATAAGCATTCGTCTTGGTTTGAGGAGGGCGTCAGGAATACCTCCACTTTTCCTGATGGATGGCATGGATTGTCACGAATTCATGGTCCCGTCAGGAATGCTCCAATTTTCATAGTTGTCGTGGATAGTAAAAGTAGTAAATTTCTATATCACTACTACAGAATACATCATCGAAGACCTATATTACAGGCGGTTCCTGAAAACCCGCCTCTAGTGTAGTACATCAGAGGTGGTCCAAAAGAAGCTCCACCTGGGTTTACGCCGAGACACGAGAGCCGTCTGCGATGACAAAATATCGCAGGCGGTTTTCCACTAAAACCACCTACAATACTGGACTACGTATCACAGGTAGTTCTTAATATGTGTATTATCACAGGCGGTTTTGCACATAAATTGCCTATGATAAGATTCCCATTTAATTAGGTCCTGACAGATCCGAGTTTGTCTTAAATCTCATAGTTATTATACATGTTGCTAACTATATTATATGAGCACGTTGGTAACTATAACTTGAGGTATATAATTGGTTGTGAAAAATGATAGATTAACTAAGGATGACTTACAATTATGAAAGAGATCAGAGATGCTTAGTATATATAGCTTATATGAGTAATTTATCATTTTAGAATAGATTTCATGAAAGTATATATAATACATATGCATAAATAGATATTGCAATTGTAGGAAGATTCCATAAAATGAAAATTGGAGAATATTTTGATCTAGTAAATACCCACATATTAATGACATGATTCATTAAAATTTTATTTATTAGTTAAGTACATTTTATATTAAGTCAAACTTGTCGTAAATAAATTTGTAATTATTGGTAGATTTTATGTTCATGAATTAAATAGAAAATTGGTAATTATTCTTAAAATGTAGTCAAAACCGACGTTGTGGTCTTTGCAGCAGCGACCGGAGGACAACAAAAGGATAGTGGCGGGTGGCGACAGTATGGAGGCAATTGCCAGGGAATTTATGTCACAACATGAATATGGCGGTTGCGTGATAGATTTAGTAGTTCTTGAGATCGGAATGATTGGAGAGTCCTATGTAATCTTCTTTTTTTAGCATCTCGGTGGACACATTTTTCTATGACTTTGTATACTTTCGTGACTATGTGTTCTTTGAACATAGAGACCGGGAGATAACAAAGTTCTTCCTTTATTAAAAAGTAATATTTGAGAGAGCATTCAATGCTGCTTCAGCCATCTATGCTGAAATGACAATCAAATAAGTCCATTAGAACGATAGACCAGAGCTAAATTAAATCCCACTATTCGGTGTAAATGACAAGGTACAAACCCTAATTCTAAAAAAAGATAAAAATAAATAGGAAAAATGGATATCGCAGATGAGACATCACAGGCGGTTTGTAAACAAAACCGTCTGCAAAGACGAGACATCACAGGCGGTTCTGCTTAATAACCGCCTGCGATAAGGCCCCTTTATATACGTGAATCGTTTTGGAATCAAATCCTTCGTGAAAACCTTAGTCTAGACTCCAGTACTTCGTCTTCCACCGCCTGCGAGCTTGACGCTGCCGCCTTCCATCACGTTGGCAGGCTGCCCCCGTCACCTCCGAGCCTGACGCCGCCGGCGCCGCCTCCGAGCTTGACGCTGTCCCCTGTCTCAAGGCCGACGCCGCTGCCCCCGAGGAATCGAGCCCGACGCTGCGGGCCACGCCTCCAGTCACACCCCGCCTCTGACCCCCACGCCGCCGGCCCCGCCTCCAAGGCCGACGCCGCCGCCACCGCCTCCGAGCCCCATTCCGCCGGCCCCACCTCCAAGCAGCCCGACGTCGCCACCACCGCTTCCGATCCCGACGCTGTTGTTTGGTATGGTTATTCTGAACGCATTTGTTTGGATTTGGCATTTGTGCTTTTCTTTAATCTCACTGAAACCATACCACTAATTTTGTTGGACATCATGTACTTTTGCATATTCTTGTTTCTTAACCATAAGTGAAATCAATAGTTGCAATGGATGCTCATGCCTAGTTCTAGTTGACGAATGACAAGCAGAACCTATGACACTTTTACTAGGTTCCATCATTAGGGGGTCTTGTTGATTAACTACTTTTGAAGGCATACTTAGTAGAAGTTTTGCAGCTCTATTAGCGTCAAACTAGAATGCACTGGTATTCTGGCGTTATGCTTTGCTTAGGGTTAAGATCCTGCATGCCAAGTATTATAATCAGCTGCATGTATTAATCTCCTTGGCCTTGAGATGCTTCAAATGTTGAGATTCATGTGGTGCTAATGTTCATGCACCAGAGATAGTTTCAGTATTTTGTTCTTTTAGATTATAATATGTGGTGCTGATGTTCATGCACCAGAGATAGTTTCAGTATTTTGTTCTTTAGATTATAATGTTAGTGTAGTACATCCTATAAATGATGGTAAAAATAAAGGTCTTCAAAGAATTTTACTAAATAAACCACATGACGACATGAGCTTACGAAGATTCTACCATTCTAGATTTCTCATATATAGTCAGCTATACACAAACCAATGTCATAATATGAGTACTAATGTGATTAGGATGATTTTTTTCTCTTCCATCATCTAAGAAAGTATTAATAAGATTGATCAAGCAATTGATTTTTTAAACGTGCTAAAAAATAGCTTGAGTAGTAATGTGGCCACCCCCTCTCTCCCTCCCCTTGGCCACCCCCTTCTAATACTTGTTAGTTTAAAGGATCATTTAGAAGATGTCGAGTCCTGATCAAGCGGCTTCCCCATCCGCTTCCGGCGACCATTCAGACACATCGGAGAACACAACAAAGTAGAGACGAGCTCCTAGAGGACCTAGTCAAAGGCCGAAGAGCCAATTTCCCATAACGGAGTTAGGTCCGTCAGGGGCACCGATCGCACTGGAACAAAACATGGCGAAATGGAGAACTACATGCGGCATCGTCACACGTACATGGGTGCCTTTGACACTGAAATCTTGGAAGAAGGTAGGCAGAGATCTTCGTGCAACACTGGTCCAAGATATCAACACTCACTTTGTCATCCCAGAAGAGCTATAGGCCCGTGCTAATAAAGCTGCCCTCAAAGTGGCTAATAAAGCTTGGAAAGAGTTCAAAATTTTATTTTATGACGGGACTTCATCGAAAAGGATGAGGACCCGTTCACCGTCCACAAATGGATGGATCGACAGATGTGGGCTCAAGGAGTCGAGGAAAACAGAAGAATTCAAAACGAAGAGTGCAGCGGCCAGTGCGCTCGTGGCCAAGAACACCCACCATCACAGGCTGGGTATTTCTGGGTATGTGCCCAAAGTTAGGAAATGGATGGACGAGGAGGAGATGGCATGTCTTAATGACCTGGCCCCGCCATTTCCCAACGTAGAATCACGGCGCGCACGCAATTGGTTGTACGCGAGGAGAAATCCAGGTGTGACGTCTTCGGACGCCCAATCCTTCGCGAGTGAAGCAACCCGGGAGGTCTACACTAGATTGGTACGATGCCGTTTAAAATACCTGCCTCTCAGTATATCCATCGCCTCAATACTAGGCTTAGTAACCTGTTCTTCTATTACAGGAAAACCTTTCAACACAATCCTCCCCTTGCGAATTCCAAAAGGAGAAATATATTCTTACACAGGCCATCGGCACCAAGGAGCAACCAAGTCGCACGAGGGGTACTGGTGTTTACGCTACTTGGAGAGATGGATTCCTCGATGATTTGCATTGGTACAGGAATAAGAGCTTGGCCAAAGCCGAACGCGAAGCAAGAGAAAGAGCCGCTCTTACAGAAGAAATCACGGCCATGGTGGAAATGAGGGTCGATGCTCGTTTAAAAGCTCTTGAAGATATGGTGGGCATGGCCTGTGGCACCCCGGCCTCTCACCCGGACCGGCGGTCGTTACGCTTGGCTATCACCTGGGATCTAGACTTAACTTTCAGACCCTCCCTGTGTATCTCCTTATTAGTCTAAGATCAATCTGATGAACACAGGTGAATTGATACCACTGCACACCTCATGAAACATTTTAGAAACATAAACAATTGAGTTATAGCAGTGATATGACTAAATAAAGTAACTAGGACTTATGTCCCTTACCATTCAGAAACACAGCGGAAAATAAAGCGTAGATGTCTTCATCTCAATCACAGGCAGTCGACGGAGGCCACGTGACCTAAATCTCAGCATTGACATAGAAGATACCTCATAGTCTTCGTCATCCTCATAGATATCTGAACACGTCCAACAAACAACATGCTCGATGAGTACTTCACGTACTCAGCAAGCCACCTGGTGGCAGATGGTCCTATCATACTACATGCAAGGATCCAAAGGAAGGCTTTATGGTTTATTTGCGTAAAGCAATCTCTTAATTGAATTACTTATAGTAGATTCGAAGGTAGCATTTTGATGTAAATCAGTTTTAATATCAGGGGTGTTTTCAACAGGTGTGGTCCACGACCAACACAGTCGAGCAAGGACTCCTGCCTTAGCTCGACCATAGGATTCATCAGCAAAGGGGTAGAGGGAAATAGCAAGGGGGAGAGGGACAGGTCCTTTTCATCAAGAATGAGGCATGTGCTGTCCATGACCGTGGATACGGCTAATTGATTAGTTTTAACTCTGCAGAATGTGTACACTTTACCCACACGACACAATCTCGTCTTGTTGCCACTGGCCGTCGCCAGCATAGTACACACCCATCGGTGTACCGGCAGGGAGATTGTGATGAGGTCTTTTAGCTAGATCCCCCTCTGATGTGACATGCCCACCAGGTCTGGCTCGGAGTTGAGAGTACGTCCCCACCCTCCGATCCCCTCATCTGTGCCGAGGGTCCTCGTAGCTACGTCTACCCCTTCTGCGGTACGGCAACATCGACACCAAAGGCTGACTAACCTACTTGACCAAGCCAGTGCCCATATAGCATGTGGTTGTACTGTTGACACAATTCTCTAATTACGTGACTTCGGCCTTATGCGGTACGGACGACAAATGGTTTCTTTAAACCGGCCTTCTGCGGGTAGGCAACCATATGCTCCTTCAACACTAATTCAGCTGCCGCCCGCACCATATTAGATGGTAAGTTTCACCCAGAGTAAAATAGGAAGAACAGAGAGAGAGGGAAACATCGAGCATCCGGCCCTAGCTCAGCGAGCTCAACAGATTCCAACAAGGATCATCGATCCGAAATTCATTTCTCCGTAGAGGCAATTCAAAACAACCTAAGGATATATTTTAAACATGGCTAAGCATTCTCTACTCTATTCAGAATAAAATCTACTAATCTACTCAGGGTATCAAGTAAACATAGCGACAAGCGGAAAGGTAAAGGTGTGTCAATCGACACGCTAGCTACTGGATTAAAATAACATGCATGTTTATAAACATTAAAATATAATGACTTTGAAAATATAGGATCAACATGATCAACAAAAAGGGGCATGCCTTCGTTGACGAGTTGGTCTTCTTCTGCAGGAACTTGACCTTACCCAACTTCGCTACTTCCTATTCGTCGCAACAGCAATAAAGTGCAAGGCAAATAAATATAAATCCAAATTAAATATCAAATGAAAATACCAGAAGAATAGGGCTAGCAGAGTTGGATAGGTGTCAAAGGACAAAGGTGAAGGGATAGGATTGTCGAAAGACAACTAGGAAAGTGTGAGATTATATATCTCAACCGGATAGAGTACATGTACTCGAAAGATGGTCTTCCGGATCAGATCATTCTAGAAAAAGGATAGATTTATGGAGGATAGAATTTACATGTAAAAGGACTAAAGTTAATCCACATGCGAGATAGGGATAGATATGCGACTGGGAACAATATATGGTTGATGACAACAATAGCACAATTATATGATTAAACATGGAAACCCGACATACTAGTAAAATGAGCATAACCTATCGTACTAGTACACAAGCAAGGTCCTGGCATGCTAGTCGGTTAGAAATGATAATAGACGACATGACAATCTATATGAACTACCATGTAACATGTAATTAGACATCATGTAACAAACTAGATAGACTAGGCATGAAATTGAAATTAGGCAAGGCATAGCTTAGCACCAAACATATAATCGTGCAGTTATAATCTAATAACAATCATTGATAATGCAAACGGTGATTAAAATATATGGCCAAATAATAACTAGCATCGATATGACATGCACCAAACATACATGCAATCTATGGCATAACATTAACTCTACTAATACTATTGTGTGTATACAATGTAGCAATCAACCTACACATACTACACATAACAATAACAATATTTTAGTAAAGAATAATTACTAGCAACATATATGCATATATTATAATCGACACCTAAATGTTAACCATGTATGTGTGAGTATACACCACCTTATGGAAGTGTAACATAAGATATCAAGCTATGCATACTAGTACATACATATTATATGCCCATCAACTAACATATGATATGATTAAATAATAATAACTCAGTAAGGGATTATTATTCCAACATGTAGATTGTTAACAATATTAAGTCTAATTATATATATATATCTCTCTATATGCAACTACATGATTATGCAACATAAAGTCATATTGAACATGTGCAACTTAATCATGTTTAAACAAATAATTAAATTATACACATGAGTAAAACAATGTGTCAACCATTGCATGACGGATTATTATCTAAAACATGGATTAGCCTATGTATATATGCATAAATATATACACATAGCTGCATATGTAAACCACATGAAATGCATCGAACAAATATGAGACATGTGTGTGATCTTAACCATATTATACACAGAGGTTAATAACATGACAAACTATTATGTAACAATCCTTAAATAAATATGAATTAAACTATAGGTGCGTCTAAGATGCGCACGAACATATGCACATTCCACGATACAATATACATCATGCAACAATCAATATTAAAGATAGACATAGGCTAAGCATGTGCAATCCTAACTATGTTTAACTAATAATTAAAATACAAATAGAGTTTACTTAATGTGCTAACCAAGTCATATCAAACTATTATTTAAACACGGGCAATATATACATGTAACATATATACATGACCATATATACAAACTATATGAAGCGTAATATGTGAATATAAACTATGCGTGTAATCTTAATCATACTATAAACAAAGGTTACCATTATGGCTAAATATTTTACAACACCATTAGTTAAAACAAGAAGCATCTATATATATAATAACTTTATATTTTGCATAACATCATGTCATACTTCCATTAAAATCTACACATATATATCTTATCATATTATCTACACATGGTGTTATAGGTTATATGCAATATTAGGTTCGGTTATATATTGTATAACATAATATATGTGAACATACATAAGATCATACAATATGAATCTTATTAAGTATGAACAAATTTATCCGCAATAAAAACAAGATTGAACTAACATATGGAACTACCTCATGTCTACTAACTATTAAAACCGAATTATATTGTATATGCGTATGTTATATTCAACTATACAAACATGCAACATGTAGCTATATGGATGAATAAACCTAGTATTGAACTAAACATGATTGATCACATGATGAATTCTAAGCATGAATATTACATAAATAGAAGCAATGACTATATAAGAACTAAGCATATAAATATATGAAATTATAGTCTAACATAACATTCAATTTAATTTGGTGATCAAACAATAATGAAGAACATTATAGATGAACATAGGGTGATGCGAGTGATTTCAAACAAGGGTTAATGGTGTAAAATAATACCATGATGCACCACAAGATGATAGGAGATTAACTATATGGGTGGGGGCGACGTTCGCAACACGAAACGGTTGGAACTGGACATAGATCGGTTCTGGACAGATCGGAGGATTTTGGACGCTGCACGATGCTCGCTCAACGAAATCGCAATCCACAAATTGGGTTAGAAACTAGACACACAGAGGTACAATCCTACCAAAGGGTTTTGGAGAATTCTTACCGAGTTAACGGGAAACGATCAGACAAGATAGACATTCTGCAGATTGAATTTGGACATCCGCGAAAAGCATGTCGGAGATGGATCAATTCCTGCCAAATGGCTACATGGATCAAGATAAAAATTTATAGAGGTGTTCATAGATATCTAATTCACAACTTCACCAAAGGGATTCTTCAAAGACTCAATAAATCAATAGGAAAGAGGTGATAACACCGCTGTACCGTTCACATAGTCAAATCTGCACATGAACAGCAGCATGAAGAAACTTGATTTTCTAGAGATTGGACCGTTGGATTGTCTTTAAATTTTGTAGAGATGATCTTGACAACATTATTCAGGATTCCACCGAATGGATCTTGAAAAGGAGGTCCGAACTGATGAGGGTGTCATTCCAATCTAGATGCACGTGCAGAAAATCTGGGTGCAAACAGCACGTTAGTATTTGGAGATTTTCCGATGATTGCACCGTTGGATGTTCACCAAATTTTGCAGAGAGGTAGAGGGAAAGGTTAAGAACAATCGCACTGAAGGGATTTTCCAAAATATATTCGAGGCGACGAGAATTGGGAAAACACTGAGGCGATATGTGCTGTTTAGAAACTGCACTGAGGCAAAGAGGGGGGTGGCGGCTGTTTGGGGGGTTTGGGGGCTAGGGTTTCATGGGAAAAGAGTGTGGGAGAGTGGGAAAAGGTGGGAGGGGTGTGGGGTATTTATAGGAAGGTTAGAGGAAAGAGATTTAGGTCAAACCCTATTGGAAAAGAGGTGGCGACGCATGCTGCGCTATGCAGCACTTGCCGGGGTGGCTGTTCAAGGGAGGAATGAGACGGCGGGATGCCGGGTGGGGATGAGCCGGGATGGCGGCCATAAAGGAAAGGAGGAAAGAAAAGGAAAAAACCAAAATAAAAATAAAGAACAGTAGAGCGAGATTGAATATCAAACGAACTCCGAAAATTCTGAGAAAAAACTCTGGAGACATATTCCATGTTTGAAAACAACTCAAACTCAAGTTGCATTAACTCAAATGAACTCCGGTCTAATTTGTGAAATTCCAATTAGCTTTAATTAATTAGAGAATAAATAACGAAATTTTCTGGCTCTAATTTTTAAATAAAAGATTTTGAAAACTCTGAAAATCAGGATGTTACATGGCCTCACAAGGGTATGTTCAAATGCAAATCAGCCCTGCTGGTAATCGAAAGAGTAGTCAAGCCTCCATCCCCGGTGGTGAAGCTGATCACGCCATCTCGTATCCAGTCGATGAGATCCTGGTAATTTTGACTTTAATCTCAAGTTCCGCTTCAAATTCTGTTGCAAGCCATATGTAGCTAATTATTCTATCTTCTACCACGTTTTACCTTCAAGGATATGACGCAGTGCAAGTTGTTAGTGCGGCTTCTTGACGATGAGCCTTTAGAGGTTGCAACAGGGATGGCATGTCCATCCAATGAAGGTGATCTTATCCACCGTGTGCCGATGGCGCGTGGGAATGCGAAGGTTAGTGTGGATTGTGTCTACGACACATGCAAGTCCATTAAGCTGAAATTTCTGCCAAATGATGAGATTACGAGATTGGGCCAAGCTGAAGGGACTTTCATCCAATGGCCCAAGAGGGATGTAGTATTGGAAGACTGGCACCCTCCGTGTATCGACCAAGTTGAATCACGGGAGGTAGACCTACCCGTGATCCTGGAGCCTTATATTGCATGTAATGATGACACCTCAATTGCTACGGTGCCGGTGGAGACCACCTTGGCCCTGAGCTCCCAACAAGGGCCCATTCGTCGCCCGCCAAGTCGTTGAACCCGATCGTTAAAAGAAAGCGAGAAACTAAGTCAAAGGCGAATGTGCTGAAGGAACCACATCTTTACATTGAAGAAGAGTTTCCCTTCGTGCCATTGGCTGATAAATATGTTGAGGGAGAGCCATGGTTCAAATCATCAGAGGCGCTCAATGCCCTCAGAAAATATATCCACGAGTTGCACGAGTACTACCTCAAGGAAGTCAAGAAGCCAAAGAATCAACGGACCATAAATTTGAAGGTAGATTTTAGTAGGGGACATTTCCACCATAACGTCGAGAACTGTCAGTTCTTTATGAATTTAGTGGACTTGTGGGAACTCTACAACTTCCAGTCCCTCAAAGTCTCTCTCATCAGATGCTACACACTATAAGTGTTCACAATCACAGTCAACATTCGTGTTATACGTACTATATCCACATATATGTAACCCATATCTTCTTTATGTGTAGGATGATGATTGAACAATGCAGAAGGAAACACGTAAAAGTAGGGTTCCTCAACCCATACATTGTCTCCGCGCGGATGATCACAGATGCGGAAGACTTTGTTGCCGAGTATGTGCTAAACGTCTTGCTTGCTCAACAAAATAAGGAATTCATACTTTTTCCGTACAACCAGGCGTAAGTGTCACATTACCTACTTCACCATCTCAGGCTATTGGTAATTTCACCAAAATAACGTGAATTTACTAACCATTGAGACTAAATGTAGAGAACATTGGATTCTTGCTGTCCTTATACCACACCATCCAAGGCTCATGTTTATGGATTCGTTAAAACGAGCAAACTTTAACATCGAAATACTTGAAAGATTTATGAGCAAGTAAGCATATTTCCAACATATACAAACCTACCGTTCACTACTTTAGTGTTGCAATGCCGAAGACAAACCATTTCAATTCACGTAGGGTGTGGAAGAGCTATCTCAAGAACGGAGGATAAGGCGCCAATCAGCCCCTTTTAAATGACAAGGGCTTTAATGTATCTTTCTATACTCAATGCAAAATTTTATAAATTATCGTAATGATGATCTCCAATTACTAACCAATTTTATATATTACTAGTGCCACCAACAACAAGGAGGAACAAGCGTTTGTGGCTTCTACGTTTGCCACAATATGAAAATCATGCTTACTAACATTAGCAAAAATGAAATCTAGGTTTAACGCTATTGCGATAAGTATTATCATATTTCTCTTCATTATAAGTACATGGTTTTAATATACATTTTTATCAACAACAGAAAGGCATTCTCAAGATGTCATTGGATTCATCTCAACTGGACTGGATAAGAGAACACATCGCCGCGTTCCTTATTAGAGACGTTATCGATCCTTATGGCCAATTCCATACCTATGACATGGAGGAAGGCGAGTTTGTCTTAGTTAAGAAGTGATATGTATTTCTTTGTGAACTTTTATATGGATGCCGAATTTACTAAGAGTTAAATTACTTTGTGACATGAGGTGGATGAAATTGAGAGTTAATTACTTTGTTTGGTGATGTTGATGAGTTTGATGAGAGTTCATTTTGTGACTCAATTTATGTGTATATTTTAAGTTTCTGTTATTTCATATGATTCAATTCTGATTACTGTGAATGAATGAGATATGTGTATGTATTGTGTGTTTTGTTTCCTGCCGCTACGCAACAATCTGAAATAATTAGGTGTACTGTTACGATGATCACAAACGGTTCTTATGGGGAACCGCCTATGGTGACACACCCATCACATGCGGATCTCTACAAGAACCGCCTGAGATGAGGGGGTGATGACCCCCTCATCTCAGGCGGTTCTTGTAGAGATCCAACTGTGATAACCCCCTCATCACAGGCGGTTCTGTAACTACCTGTGATGGGGAGGGGGGGTCATTACAGGCCTTTGCTTACAGGCGGTTTGGAAAACCGTCGCCTGTGATGAGGGGGAGGGGGGTCATCACAGACCCTTACTTACAGGGGGAGGGGGGTTTTTGAACCGCCTATAATAAGCTATTCTGTAGTAGTGTATGAGACGTCGTAAATATTGGATCATAAATTTTTATATAGATATATAGTATACAAAAGGTCGTAAAACCTAAGGATGTAAAATAAGTCATTCTACTCTTGCGAGTAGCATAGCACAACTGCATTTGGAGTTTATTTTATAGAGCAAAAGAAGTCACTGTGATTATGTTTTACGTTTGATCCACCACTTTTAGAAGATTGTGTTCTTAAGGCATGTCGGCCAAGAAGGCGTAGAGCTCTTATATCATATGATGATTAATTCAAAAGTTGATTACATTTTTCACCAAAGAATAGAGAATACCCTATATAGAAATGACAAAGAAACCCTTGGAATCTTCTGATCCCGCTATCTTCACGTGAGAAGACGAGGATAGTCTTGAGGCCGCACGGGCCGGGGACCAGTGGTGATGGCTGCGGTTGCTTCCTGCTGTAAAATGTGGTAGAAAAGAAAACTTCTCCACAGTGCAAACATGTCCGTATTTTGAAGGAAATTTCTAAGAAGTACTCGAGCGTTTCTTCTCTTTGGGAGTACTCGTTATTTTGAAATACAAAATCACCTGCGCACATCGGTTTGTGACATTGAAATGTCCTGCATGCGATGCTCTTTTCTGGACAAGTATGCCATGTCTGCACATGTAAACACGGACACGGCTCAAGCATTCTCCTACCTGTGCCCCTAACCCCACCCAACAAAGACTGGTCAAACTTCAAATGCTTCTGGCAGCTGAGTACTTGCATAGTCGCGTTCCCTATAAGTACCCACCAGCCCGTACTGGAGGCTTCACAAACAAAACCAGCACGACATCAAACACACATCACGTAGAAGCCAGCATGGTGCAGAAGCCATCTCCCTTCCACAAGTCCTTTGTCCCCATTCGCCGCCTCCTCCGGCGAACCCTCTCAGGCCGGCACCACCGCCGCTCAACGACGGCAACGGCAAGAACTCCAACAACCGTACCACCAACGGAGAAGTTACAAGGCCAAATTGTGATGGTCGACGTGGAGGCGTGGCTCCTAAGGTCACCGCTATCTGCCTTCCCTTACTTCATGCTTGTCGCCGTCGAGGCCGGCAGCTTCCTTCGCGGCCTCCTTCTCCTGCTCGCCTATCCTCTCCTGTGCCTTGTCAGCCATGACATGCGTCTCAAGGCTATGGTCATGGTGTCCTTCTTGGGCCTGCGTGAGAAGGAGGTGGTTAGGGTTTGCAAGGCAGTTCTGCCAAAGTTCTTCTTGGAAGAGATGGCCATGGAAGGTCTGGAGGCCATGAAGAAGGCGAGGACGGTGATCGTGGTGAGTACCTCGTTTCCGAGGGTGATGGTCGAGGGGTTCTTGAAGGAATACCTTGGCGTGGACACTGTCGTTGGAAGGGAGGTCGTGATGGTGTCCGGGCGTTACGTTGGACTTCTCGAAGACGAAGTTGTGGCCGTGCAGAGGAATGGAGGTCAGATTGGGGATGAAATAGAGGAGATGGACAAGGGCAAGGGTGATGGAGCTGTCGGGCTTGTCGGAATGGGCAGCACGATGAACCATCTATTTTCTCATTATTGCAAGGTGAGTTTTAGATTATAATTAGAGACACGAGCAAGAAATCTGTTATTTCATTCACAAGGTTAAAATTATAAAATGAATAATCAGTTATATGTGTAGGAGATCTAAATACTCTATGTATAAGAAAGGACAAAAGGAGTACACAAAATTTACCTTGAGATGGAGTATTTGAAATTTCATATTTTTTAAGATGTAGAGTGTGAATGTCTATTTGATGGATATCTACGGGATGGGAATATGAGTTACTTGTGTATGCAACGCATGATATATCTGTTTTGCTGATAAGGTTATAATATTCAGATAGTAAACTTCTTTACACGTAGAAAGACAACCAAATGATATTACTTGGTGAGACAAAAGGTCATCGTAACGAACCATGCATGGTTAATTTGGTCAATTTGGTAACGTTAGGTAGGAATTTTCACAACAAACCACTGTTCACAATAGAAGCTAGGATGCATGCATCCATATATATGTGAAAGTTAGCTAGATTAGATCAACTATCCTGTTGGAATGATCAAATTTAATTCGCTTAAATGGAATAAAGGGATTTTAAATTAAAGCTATATATATATATTGCAATATCTTCTTTTTTTTGGCGAGGTGAATGCATATTGCAATATTTATGCACATGTTTCTAGATGAAAATGTTCCATGTCATCACCTCTTAAGTACGTAGTTCAATCAAATATCCGGATCATGGAAGCACGTCTATGAACTAGCACCGGCATATAACACCTACGTACGCACGTACCGGCATATAACTAGCACCTCTTATGTGAGCTCTTTCAATTATTTCTCGTGACTCGTGTGTATGGTTGTCATACATTAGAGTACATGCATGTAAGTACGTAAGTACAATTATATGTTGAGTCAAAAGCATATATGACACGTATGGTCGAACGTAGAAGAAAACATAAATAAATCAAACTGCATGTCGCCAATATTTGGACTTTGGAGATGACTTGTATAAACGAATGAGTAGGCGGTGTTTGGTGTGAAACTTGAGGCATGGGAGCATATTTCGAGCTCCAAATATGAGACATGTATATCCTCCTGTTAGTTGAAGTTTGGTGGCAACGAATACCTACCTAGGTGTCGTGCGGAGTAAATGTTAGTTTGGTTCTTAAGCAAGAATATTATAAGTTGCCGGTAAACCTGGAATTTAAATGAAATAAATGTTGCCGGCTATTTGCATGTCATAGTTGAAGCAGTTGGAGCCAAAACTATGGTAATATATTCACGATGATAAATAGATAAATATTATCTCATGTGGCGAGTGTAGGTTCACTTGTGTAGGTTGACATCTATTTTATTAGATGTCCCGGAAGACATAAAATAACGCCTATTTAGAAATAGAGGAAATAAAATCCAACATACGCTTTCAAATAGAAACTAGAGATGCATGTTTTAGCCTTGTCGGATCTTTCTTACAAGCCTATATATGTAGCCAGGCGCAATCTATACGGTTCATACCGAGAGAAACAAATAACTGTATAAGAACCCTTCAAATGTGGACAGTGCGCTAACAGTATATTCGTGCTGCAGGAAACGTATGCTGTGAGTGAAGCCGACAAGACGGCATGGCAGCCATTGCCGAGGGACAAGTACCCCAAACCCTTGGTTTTCCACGACGGCCGCCTCGCTTTCACGCCGACGTTCTCCGCCGCGATCGCTATGTACACCTATCTTCCGTTTGGGATCTTCCTCGCCATTTTCCGCAGCGTCGCGTACAGCCTCCTCCCCTACCGTGTCTCTGTCCCGCTCGGTGCGCTCACCGGCATGCGCTCCCGCATCATCGCCGGCCCGTCGCCTGACACCACCCAGAAAAACCAGGCAGGCGGCCGCCTCTATGTATGCAACCACCGCACACTCCTGGACCCGATCACTGTTGCGGCTGGGCTTAACAAGCCCGTGACCGCCGTCACGTACAGCGTGAGCCCCGTCTCTGAGCTGATCGCACCCATCCGCACGGCGAGGCTGACCCGAGACCGGGACGAGGACCGACGGCGTATGGCAGAGCTGCTGGCGCGTGGCGACCTTGTGGTGTGCCCCGAGGGCACGACCTGCCGGGAGCCGTACTTGCTCCGGTTCAGCCCGCTGTTCGCCGAGCTCACCGGTGAGGTTACCCCCGTCGCTCTCGAGACGCGCGTCGACATGTTCTACGGCACGTCCACAAAGCCAGCGTCCAAAGTCCTCGACCCGTTGTACTTCATGATGAATCCGCGGCCGGAATACCGTGTCGAATTCTTGGAGCGCGTCGTCACCACGACAATGGACGGCGAGGAGGGCGGCCACGGCCACAGCCACAGCATCGACGCCGCGAACCGAGTGCAGCGTGTGCTCGGCGAGGCGCTTGCGTTCGAGCCCACCGGGCTGACGAGGAAGCACAAATACATGATGCTGGCAGGGAACGAAGGGATTGTGAAAGGTGAGGCGAAGAAGTAGTTGTGTAAGTGTGCTACTGTGCAGTTAGTTTTTGATGTATGTGTGATGTATTCTTTATTGTTTTAATTTCTTTTCACTACTTATTTGCAAACGGATTAATTGTTGGTCGTATGCACATCTACATATCCCTATGTCTTCTTGTTCTGATATGTGTGAAAATTCATGTACATGCTGAAGAATAATAAGAGAGAATTTTACTTCAGTGTTCCGGATCTTTAGGTTTGCTTTGAGATGTGTGTATCGCTAGTTCTCGTTTTCGTTCAATTGTTTGAAATTCAGAAATATAAGGTGCAGTTTGCAGTTGCTAAATTGTGTTGCATGAACTTATTTCATAGTCTGCCACGAAAAAATAAACACGAAAATAAGAAAAAGTTGGTTAAAAAAGGGTAAAATATGCAAAAATTGATTAGACGAACAAAATTACCGTAATCCACCGTAATATCAAACGGAGCCGCAGCATTCTATTTGTTGTTTAACCTACAACGTTTCAGCTATGTTTGACATTCAAATCTTGAGTGAAGTTTTAACGATTGTCCTAGAGGCAACTGTGTAAAAACAGATGTATTCTTAAGTCCGGAGCAACTTGTATAGGATCGGACCATTGGATCAAGAGTGAGCTGTCCAGATCTACCAAGGTGGTCAGCATGTTGACATCTTGCGAAAGACCCCCTCCTTTCATCTCACAATGTTGCACCGAGCCCCTCTCATTCCACGTGTACCCGCCCTGAATCATAATCCCCACTACTGCAGACAAGCCCATTAATTATAGATAGGTCAAAATCCTCATCCTAGATAGTTTTCCATGTTGGAAGTATGCCCTAGAGGCAATAATAAAGTTGTTATTATTCTATTTTCATGTTCATGATTAAGTTTATGTTCTATGCTAGAATTGCATTGGTCCTTGAATATGAGATTCAGAGGAAAACCTAATTGCATGTGTGGAATAATAAACACCATTCAGATCCCTAGTCAGGCCTCTAGACTAGCTCATGTATTGTTGATGGTCTTATTTTCCTGATCATGGGCATTGTTAATGTAACAAGGATACCGGCAATAATGGGAACACATTGTTAGGGTAACAATGGTGTTGGATAGACCCCCTTATGAGATACTGTGAGATCACTTCGTCAATATGTTGTCAGTATCTTCTCATTATGAGGGATATTGGTTTTAGTGAGAGCTTACTCTAATTAAGTGTTAATTTGAGTTGCTTTAATCATGAACAATGTCTAAAGTGTATTTGTTTTTAAGTTGTAGATCTATGGCACCCGTAACCACCTTTCCACTATGCGCGTTGCTTGAGAAAGAAAAACTGAATTCATCTGGGAATAACTTTACGGACTGGTACCGTAATCTGAGGATTGTCCTCAAGAGTGCCAAGAAGGACTATGTCCTATCGCAAACTCTCGGTGAACTCCCCGTTAACGCTACGGATGATGAGACTCGTATCTATCAATCTAAGAGCGATGATTCCATTGCAGTACAGTGCGTCATACTTGCCTCCATGGAACCTGATCTTCAAAAGCGTTTTGAGAATTGGGCTGCTTATGAGTTAATTTAGGAGCTGAAAGTTTTGTTTCAGAAGCAAGCAAGGACTGAAAGATATGAGATATTCAAAGCCTTGTTTGAATGCAAGATGGCTGAGGGCAGCTCAGTGAGTCAGCACGTACTCAGATTGTCTGGGTACGCGCAAAGGTTAGATGCGCTAGGTTTTCCAATCTCCCAAGAGTTGGGCACTGATCTTCTTCTTGCTTTCCTCCCTCCGAGCTATAGTAGCTTCATCATGAACTACAACATGAATGGGATGGAAAAGAGTATGGGTGAATTATTCACTATGCTTAAAACTGCTGAGAATGGAATCCAGAAGGACGCCTGTCGGCGTAGAGACGCCTCTAGCGATGGTCCGGTTGGACCCCCTTTGGGATTCGGCCGGGGGTGCAGTAGGAGTTCTCTTGTGAGCCGGTTACGATTTTTGGAGAGTTGGATCTAATGCAGGAGACGCAAAGATTTATCTAGGTTCAGGCCACCTCGGAGGTGTAAAACCCTACGTCCTGCTTTTGTGTGTGTGTATTGGTGATTATCAGAAATTACAAAGCCCTTGTCTGCTCCAGGGGAGCTCTTCTCCAAGAGATCTAACCCTAGAGTTCTTCAACCTAAGAAAAGATCAAACCACCCCTTGCATGGCCTCGACTCTCCCCTTATATACCTGGGGGTTTACCACAGTGGCCGGAGGGTACTGCGTACCAGCACTGCTGAATACGTGGGCACTACAGGGCTGCCCATGCCTTACACTTAATGCGCAGTGCGGACTTCCGTGCCGGACGTCTCCCTGCTGCGCCTTGGAACTGTGACTCTGACACCTTTATGCCCGACGGGTCCCGCGAACGGAGACTTACCGGGCTTCTTCTGACAGAGTTGGTGAGACACCCGCTCCTGGGCCCCAAGCGTCAGTGACCAAACCCGCGCAACGGAGCGCGCGGCGACGCGTCCCAAGGGGCAAAAATGTTGACAGCGACAGGGGCGTGCGGTGCGGCGCGCCCGGTCGGTCAACAGACCTGTCAGTCGGGCCCACCTCTCGGCAGGGACGATAGCCAACGGGGCTTTCGCCTGAGCGGGTGGGGCCCGGCCTGACCGTCATCATGCCCTCACAGGGCTTAGGGTTTCTTGTCAGAATGACGGGTATTAAATGCCTCTACCAGGGCTGAGGCTTGTTGGAGAAGCTAGCCACTCGATGACGTGCCCAGAGGAGGGCCCCATGGGGGGACACGACAAACCCCGAGCACTTCGGCTCCGAGCAGCTCCTTCAACTGGGAGGGGCGCCAGCTGTTTCAGGCTGCCCCCGGGCGACCTCGAGCGCTCGGGAAGCACTTGTTGGAGGGCTGCTCGGGGCCCCTTTCGGGGGGGGAGCTCCAGGAGGAGTGCTCGGGGGGATATCCCGAGCACTCTCCTGGGCCCCACACCTCCCGGGACGTCGGGCGCTCGGGTAAGGGGCCCCGAGCGCTCCCTTGATTCCTGAGCCTTAAACTCTCGGGAGCCCAAGGCCTTTTCTGGTTACTCGCGCGGATGCGATGCCCGAGGAAGGCTCCCGAGCACTTAGGCTTGACCGCCGGATTCACTTGACAGCCGGGGCGGGGGCCCATGACCACACCGACCCGGCCGCCACGTGTCTCGCTCCGTGGCATCTGATTGGCCTCCGCCGGCGGTTCGGGGGATCCTGGGCCCCATCCCGCCGACAGTAGCCCCGGCCTTGTCCCCCAGCGACGGCCTGAGGGGCCGCGACTGGGGATAAGACCTTTCCTCCTTGGGCCAAGCAAAGATGCCGGCCCATCTTCATGCGCCCTGCGGAGGGGTGCTTTAATGCGCGCGGGAAAAACGCGCTGCTTTTCGCACTGCACGCAGACGGTTGCGTGCTCCGGGTTTCGCGCGGCCACGATTTTACTGCCAACGGCAGTAAATTGGCAGCCTATGATTACGCGAAACCGCTGGGTGCGGGCGGTTGATCTTCTGCGGTTTTCTCCTTTAAAGAGAACGACCCCACACCTTTTCAACTTCCGAATCTTGCGCAAACGCCCTGCCTCCAAAGGTCTTGCGCTTGCTTCATCTTCTTCCTCTCGCCGCCTCCTTCTTCGCCTCCGGAAAGCTCTCTCCACCGCCACTCCGCCGCCGCCTTGACCCGCCGCAAGAGTCGCCGCACCTCCTCGACCCCGGACCCGCCCGCCGTGCTTCCCAGGTCCCGCTTCCTCAATGAGGAGGCGATGGACAAGATCCGGATGCTGACGTTGCCAGAGGGCCGTCCGGACCCGACGGTGGTGCGGCCGGCGACGCATCCGCCGGAGTCGCGGCCGAATGAAACGGTGATCTTCACCAGTTTCATTACGGCCGGGCTTCTTTCACCCTTCTCGCCATTCTTCATAGCGGTTTTGGCGGAGTACGGGATCCACCTTCTGCATCTCACCCCAAACTCCGTCGTGGTGCTAGCGATCTTCGCCCACCTCTGCGAGATGTTCGTGGGGGTAATGCCGTCGATGGCCTTATTCCGCCATTACTTCGTCCTTCGTTCGTCGGGAAGAGCCGGGGCTCCGCCCGAGTGGAGATCAGTGGCAGCGCCAACTTCCAACTCCGAGGGAAGGCCGCTTCGCATACATTTCGCAAGATTTGCGGAACAAGTGGGACGACTGGCGCCAGCATCTGGTGTTACATCAACACCGATCCGGCGGAGTCGCTCCTTATCCTCGAAGCGCCGGCGGAGCACCGGCGGTCGTGGGAGTATCTTGCCGGCGACGGACAGCGATCTATGGATGATGGTGGAGCGCATCTCCCAACTCCGGGAGTTGGGTCTGACCGCCACCATGGTCGTCGGTGACTTTTTGCGCCGCGGCTGCGCCGCTGCGGCAACGCAGGCGGCCGGCGTGGATGTATACCGGGGACTAGACTTTGGCCGGACGGTGACCGGCGCTGAAAGCAACTTGGACCCCGAGGCGTTGGCGACGATCCTGAGGATGTTGCTCGGGGTCCAGGACGCCTCGCTCGCCGAGATGCCGCGGCCGGACTTGCCGCTCTGCTTCCACGTGGACCGCAAGCATTCTGGACATGATGCTGGTGTGCGATGTCTAGGGGCATCGAACGTCCGCCGAAGGACGACGACCGCAGGCCGGCCGGGTCCATCCGGATTGCCGCGGACGAGGAGGCGGCGCAGGCTGCCAGGGCAACGAGCCCCTCGCTCGTCGTCGAAGATCCCGACGACCCGAAGGGCAAGGGCGAGCCCCCACTCCTCCGCCCCCGCCACCGCGGCCACGAGCGTCGAAGCCGTAAGCCGCAAGCATGTCGACACGGGGCAGCAAGCGGCGGGAGCTCGGGGAGGGCTCTGGCCAGAGCGGCCCCGAGGTCCTGCCTCCGCCACCTCCTCCGCCGCAGGCCAACTGGCGCGAGGCCGGAGGCAGCGGTTCGGGCAAAGGGCCCTCCGGCGCCCAGCTCCGGACCGCGCCTCAGCCGCCTCCTCCGTCCGCACCACGCGCCTCTGGGGCGCCGGGGATTGGATGGCGGCAGTTCTGGGCGAGGGCCTTCCGGAACTGCGCGGCGGAGGATCATCGGCTGCGCGGACGCCGCCCGGACACGAAAAAAGAAAGGTCCCGCCGGCGCCCCCCTGGTTCGGATTCGAGGTCCGAGGGGCATAGTGGCGGTAAGCGAAAACTCTCTTTTTCTGGCTAAGTGTTGCGCTCGAGAGCTGATCGAGCTTGATTGTGTAATCTTTTCAGGGAGACCAAGAGGCATCGGCAGTCCCGAGCTCTGCCTCCGCCCCGAGGGCTCCATCTACCCCGAGCGTGGCGCGGACCGAGAACGATGCGGCTCCGAGTGCGGCTACGGTTCCGAGCACGGCTGCCGCTCCGGCGGTCTTCCGGCCCCGAGCGAGCCGGTGGACCCGACCCGAGCGCGCCTTCCGCCCCGAGGCGCAAACCCAACCCCGAGCGCGGGTGCCAGCCCCGAGAGCTGAAGCCGCCTTGCGGGAAGAGTGTTGCCCTGAGCGCGGAAATAGCGCGACGAGGTGAGGAGGCACGAAGGTGACGAAGAGCGCCGTCCCTGAGGAGGAGGAGCCGTCGTGCCGCTCCGCCCGAGGAGCAGGCGGCGTGTACTTGGGCAAGAAGCAGCACCCGATGCAGGGACCGCAGGAGCACCGTCACCGAGGGACAGTAGGCCTGGCGGCATCGATCATCGCCGAGCGCCCCGAGCCCCAGTAGGAGGAGCTGCGTTGCTTCAGACCTTGCTTTATCGCTCTGTCCCATGTGCGTAGTCACGCTGCGCGCGCGGCGAGACATCTGGGCGCGGATCCGCACTGACCAATGTTGAACGCCGCGCGCGCACACTGCGATCGAGCAAGGTCCAGGAGGATCTGCATCTCTTAAGGACTAATCCTGTATGAGGATCGCGGAGGCCGCGCTCGTTGCGGAGGACGGCGGAGTCTGTTCTTTAGCTCGTTCTCGCATCGCCAAGCGGGAGTACTAGAGGAGGCGACACCGCCGAGATCCAGTCCGGAGCGTGATGTCGTGGATCAGCTGAGCAGATAGAGCTTCTTGAGAAAGAGAATGACTCTCATGACGCGGATGCCTCGCAGCTTGCCCCATGCTGCACCGTAGGACTTAGCGGAGGCGTGAGGAGCGCGGCACGCCCAGCGCGAGTGAGAGGACGCAGCTGGACACAGCGCGCCGCACCGACAACGCCGCGCCGCACGAAGAGTAGTGCACTTCTCGCTGAAGGGAAGCTGAGACGAAGTGCTGCGAACTCAGCGAGTGCGAGTGCGAGAAAGCCCTTGTGAAGAGTTGGACTACTCACCCCACTCGCTGCTGGAAGCTGAATTCAAGCGCCGCCTCAATGCTGGCGTGCGGGGAGTCTCGTCACCAAGGAGATGGCAGTGTCTTTGCTGACTCGGAAACATTACCAGCGGGTCGAGGAGCGCTCGAGGACTCGCGCAGTGTCCAGTGCAACCTCCAGCCAAACCTCCAAGAAGTGAGTGAGGCGCAGAGGTGGAGGAAGAACTTGACACTCATCCACTCGCGTCGGAGCTGTAGATGACGATGATGTGAGGGACACTCTTCCTCCCGTGCAAAAAGCTGCCGTTCGGTGTGGATGCTGACTTGGTTAGCTCCTTGACCCGATCAGCGGAGTGCATGAACGTCGCGCTGGTCTCCAGGACTCTATCACCGAGCGCCTCACGCTGTCGTGTGCGAAGCACAGACAAGCGCTGCAGGTCTCGAGGAGAAGCCGGGAGGCTGGCTCGGCCGTGGCATGGCGTGAGCACACCGTTTGACGTGCTACGTCACGCGACGCGCCAGGACTTCCCACCTGGACCAGTCCGCGCCAGAATCGACGGAACGGACACGGCATGAGGCAGAAGCATCGGAGGTGCAGGGACGCGTGGCCAAGAATCGCCCACAGACGTTTTGCCCTCGGGAAGGCCCCATCGGCGAGTGACGACGGCATATGCGACCGAGTGATGAGTTTGCTCCTCCTCTTATCTCTTTTTTGCTGTTCTAAGTACAGAGGCGTGGATAAGCGCTTTGTATAGAGACTTGTGTGTTGATTTGTGCTATGCAAGAACTCTGGCCCGAGGCCTTTTGTCCTGCTTGCCCTAATCTTCTTCTTGCGCTGGTGTGGAACTGGAGCTGGTGTGCCACACGCCTCAAGAGGAGTTTCATTTCCTTGCTCAGCTTCTGGGCGAACGCGTCATGGCTCTGTTCGGTAGAGGAACGGAAACTGGTCCTCGGTCCACCTCGACGAGGCCCGCCGCCCCGAGATGCTGACGCCGCGGCGAAGCTAGGAAGACGCCCTGCCTCAGGGACACAGGGTGTTCCGAGCCGAGCGCACCTCCTACCTCCTGTTGTTTTTCCTGCGAAAATTGTCCACAGTCTTATGCTATCGAGCGACATTGCTTGGAACAAGTCGTGTGTTATTAATAATAGTACGTACTATCGCTTGCTCATTATATTATTTTTCTTCTTTTGACGAGCTCTCATTTATCGCGCGTCATAGTTTCCTTATGTCTCTGCGAAGCGCTACTACTGAAAACCAGCCCGGCGCGCGACAAAACGTGTCGTAGGGTACTCAGGCGGCTTATTTGCCAGGCTGGTAGTCCGGGGTATTATATGAAACCTGAGCAGGACACCAGGGCCTTGAGCAGACAACCCACAGTATAGCCACTCCCGTGACTCCACGCCTGCGACTTCAGTGCAACCCCGCCGTGAAGACACAGTCAGATGACTTGGAAAATTGGTCGTAGTAAACTATTTGCATGCATCATGTAAGCTCGGGACTCTGTTAAAAACATAGAGGCATGATTGAAAACGTTAGCTTGGAGTAATCTAGGCACATGGTCATATTGGCACCACTGAGACTTAGCGTTGACCAGTCGGGAGGGGTA
>JAGXJF010000446.1:0-46863 GCA_019208055.1 Stipa capillata
AATAAACCCACACAAGCGAGTGACCGAAGAACCAAAACTTATCTTACCTTCAAAAGGGAGGATCGTGCCGTGTCGCACGCCTGACCCATGGTCAACCCCTGGAACGCGGTCTCCAGATCGGCAACAGCAATCCGCTCGGCGGCCTCCTGGTAGAACTCCGCCTCCACGGCGGTGTCGGTGAAGTGCGAGGGGGTGAGGCGCCCCGCCAAGCGGAGCGTGCTCGCCACCCTTGGTAGAGCGCTATCTCCAGTAGCCGCCAAGAGTGCCACAGGAGACTGCACCGAGTGCGAGACGGAGTTGGGGGCTGGCGACGCCCCCGCTGGCACCGGCTCCTCGTCACTCCCCGGCACTTCGGCCGAGACAGCCACGACGTCGACGACCCGGGGCGAGAGGACGATCAGGTCGTCATCAGAATCAAGGTAGAGCACCCCCGGGGGAGGCGTCGGGACACGCACGTCGCGGCCCCTCAGCGCCGCCTCAAGCTCGCTAGCAAAGACGCCCGCCCCTACGTCAGGCGCGGTCTGCGTCTCCTCCGTGTCACCCGCGTCACCATCATCATCATCGTCCAGCGCGGACTCGCCGTCCCACCCAGTGCGACCAGGGGGGATGGCACCGAAGAGGCCCCTCCCGATCCCGGGCCCCAAGCGAGGAAGAACAAGGATGGCGGCGTCCTCGGGAGCGGCTCCACCTCGCACGATGTCGCCAGGAGCCGTGCCGCCTCGAACTCGCACAGTCGGTGAAGTGGCGGACGAGCCGGACTTGTCCACACGGGAGCCAGACGCTCGCTTCGAGGAAGGGGCCTCCCCCGTGTCGCTGGGCCGGGGACGCTTGGAGCTCCCCACACGCATCTCCTCACTAGTCAGGGGCTTAGGACGCGCAGGCACCTCCAGCTTGTAGTACGCGCACCCCCTGTTCTCCCGACCTTCAGGGAGTGATTGGAGCAGCGTCCACTCCCTCACAATGAGTCACCCCAAGAGCTCCGATGCCGTGTCCTCGGCGTGATGAAGCCCGACACCTGTCACAAGGCGAACGAGGATGAGTAGCCGACGACAATAAGATATATGGAGGGGTGGGGGAGTTGAGTATCGGAAATGAGGCGAGGAAGACATACCCTCTCGGAGAGGACAACGCTGAAAAGCACATCCGCTCGCCCCCACCCTCGAAGGACAAGGCACGAGCTCGAGGTCCCAATCTGTTGAGAGTGGGTCGATCCCCAGCAGGCAGAACTCCTCGACGAGGTCGCGCATCCCAAACCGACGGGACATACGCCCAAGCGCCTTGATCCAGGTCGTCTCCGTGCTGGACAGGTCAGTGGGCACCGCGCCACTCACCTGAAAGGAGTCTGAGGCAGGGGCGAACCTCTTCTCGTCATCGCAGAAGAAGAACCACGCCTTCTCCCAATCGCCCCATTGGCCCTTGGACGCCTGGGCCGGGTAGTCAACGGAAAGGCCCTTTCGCGGCGAGCGCTTCCTGAAGCTCACCGCGCCGATGCGGGAGAGAAAGTCGCCGCTCTTCATCTCAAGGAGAGTGGTGGAGACCACAGGCTCGTAGAACCAAGCGAAGAGTCGCGGGGTGGCCTTCATCTGCATGGTCCTCAGCGACCACTCGAAGACCGCTAGCTTCACGAACACCGACGGGTGGAGGTCGGAAACCCTGACTTGGTAGTGCTCCAAGAAGTCGTGGAAGAACTCGCATGCCGGCAGGCAGAGCCCAGCATCGAACTGCGCGGCGAAGACGACGACGCCGCTGCTCTCGTCGCTGACGCGCCTCACGTTCGCTGGGGGGACCACACCGGGGCACTTCTTCTCCTGAGTAGCGGCGGGAAGCTTGCCGGCTCGCACCAGAACGTCGATCAGCTCTTGATCAGCAGTGGAGCGTCCAACCCACGAAGTGTACTTCATCCCCTCGACGGACTTGTCCTTAGCCATCGCTCCCTGCACGCACAAAAAAAATGAGAAGACAGCGCTACCGCGCCGACAGCAACTCCCGAAGACACGGTGCCAAGTGCGTAGTGAAGCAGAAGACGAGGGTGCACGCATGACAAAAGCGTCGATCAACGAGTACCTCGTCGCGCCGCGGTGGGAGCCCGGCGTTTGCCGCGGTGACCGGGTGTCTGGAGCTGCGTGGTACGCTAGGCACGGGAGTCTGGTGTCGAGCCCTCGAGAGTGCCCGTCCAACCACCTCGTGGTCTTGTCGCCGCCTCGCGTCACGGTGGACCTGAACGCGCCTGGCCGCTCCACGGCCTCGACGGAGAAAGCCGCCCCCGTCACGTCTGCTCCTCTGCTGCTCCCTCGGTGGGGACCTCGAAGACTACCCGCGTCGAGCGGGACTACGGCCGACTCGGCGAGCACTGTCACCGTCCTCGCGTCGCGTCACGCCGCTCCTTGCGCCCCGAATAGGAAGCCTCGCCAGCGCGCCCTCCACGTCGCCCCGGAGTGTCACGGGGGTCTTGAGTGAACGGGACCACGGTCGATGCGACGCGGTCGCTGCGATGGGTCCCGTCACTATCTCCTCGCTTGCGCGTCCTCCACGTCGCCCCGGAATGTCACGGGGGTCTTGAGCAAACGAGACCACGATCGATGCGACGCGGTCGCTGCGATGGGTCTCGTCGCTACCTTCTCACCGAGCGATCCCAACGGCCGTGAACTGGACAGGCGTAGAAGCAGCCCAACCTGTGGTGTTCCTGTGTGAACAATAAGACAAGCGCAGCAGTAAGAGGAGTCATCCAGCGGAATGCCTCGCGCCCAGCAACCAAGGCATGCACGAGCACGATGTCGTCGCGGCATGTGCGAGCGTTATACCATCAATCAAACCAAAAGGACGAGGATAACGACGAGAGTACGGCGTGTGTGAGCATGGCATTGACGACTCTCGGTCATTCGAATCAACTCTTACGAACATGGCAGAAAACAGACGAAAGCAACAAACGACTACGCATGCGATGGCAACGCAGTTTTCGAACTCATCTAATGCATTGCAGTAAAAAAAAACATAAGGTGGCAGTACACGGTTCTACGCATGTGCTCGCCTCGCGCCAAGACTACCATCAAAAGCAAGCAAAAACACGTGCCTTGACGACCCCACGTCCACGCACTGTCCGCATACGACGCATAACATAAAGGAATACGGTAGCAGTTTAGTGTACAACGGCAATCCATCTCATACATAAGCATGCGAAAAGAAGAAACCATGTCTACGCACGCAACTACAATTCACCACACCGGCACCCGATCATCTCATACGGCGACAAAGCGGTCGTGCCTGGATCCACCCGAGCTTGCACCGGCGTCCAACCGACATTCGACGAACACACGATCGCGTCCCACGGCTTATTTACCAGAGGAGGACGACGAGGCGCTTGCGAAAAGAAAAAAAGGGGACCCGATCGTCACCCTTGAAGCGAAGCGCGTCGGGGGCGACGCAGCAAGCGCGGCAGCGAGACCAGGGGCGTTCGGGGCAGCCGGGGCGACAAGCGTCCGAGGCCGCCGGCGGCAACCCGAAGCGAGCGGCGCAGCGGTCCGAACGGCGCGGGCGCTCGTGGCGCGTTGCGTCCCGCGCGGCGGCAGCCGGGGCGCCCGAGCGGAGACGGCGCGCGCGGCTCCCGGCGATGGCGGCACCCAAGGCGGCCCGAGCGGAGGCGGCGGCGACCCGGCTCAGGGGGCGACAGGGGCCCCGGCCCACGACCGGGGGCGGCTCCCGAGGGGCGGCCGCCGGCAAGATCCGGCCGGGCGGCTCGGCCGGGGAAGGCGGCGCGGCGGCTCCCGAGGCCGGCCGGGGAAGGCGGCGTGGCGGAGGCCCGGGGCCGGCGGGGTGAGTGCGGCGCGACGGCGTCCCGGGGGTGCGCGGCGACCGGCGCGGCGGAGGCCCGGGGCCGGCGGGGCGAGCGACCGGCGCGGCAGGGGCCTGAGGCTGGCCGGGGAAGGCGGCCGGCGGCGTGGGAGAGCAAGGCGGCGGCGCTAGGTGGCGGGGAAGCACGGCAAGGGGAGATCCCCTGGAGGAGGCGCACGGGGGGCTTTATAGCCCCCTGCCCAGGTGAACTAGCCGGCCCAACAAAGGACCATTAGGGCGGAAAAAAAAAGAAGAGAAGAAAACCAAGGAATGCAGCGGAAAGGCCATCGACAGCATAACACAGTCAGATCGGAGGTTCCGATGTAAAAATATCGGAAGTTCCGACCTTACCGGAGGTTCCGAAGTCACCCCAATTTTGAACGCTCTGAAAAAATCGGAACTTCTGACTTCTGGATCGGAACTTCCGATGTGGATCAGAACTTCCGATGTGGATCGGAACTTCCGACGTGGAACGGGAACGTCGCAGCCATCCTGAGTTCGTTAGTCCGGCCAGCGCGCCGACCCCGCCAGGATCGGTGCGCCGGTCCGGACGGGCACCAAGTGACCGCCCGCACCGGCGAGGGACTATCATGTCCCGGGTCACCCCATGGTACCAAGGGATGAGTTCGACATCCTCCCAAATGAATTGAAGATTCTGCATGAGAACATTCAACAGTTGGATTAGCACCTGATGAAAGTAATGTCTCATATTACACGGTGAAGGTGCCAGAGGGTTTCCATTTCGTCGACGAGTATCCCGCGGACAAATTCTATCTGGACTTTGCGGAGATCTTCGGCATGTTCAACCCTTATAGGCTCGAAGCATCCTTAGTCAAGCTATGGGCGCTGCACCAAGCCAGAGAGACTAGACGCCTAAAGATTGTCGATGTTGGAATAGCAGATCCGTATCACATGCACGAGAACAACGTTCGCTCCGAACAAGGTAGGGAGATTATGAAAAAATACCTCGTGAGTGCGCTGCTAGCGCATAAGGGCAAGGAATACCTACTCGTGCCCTACAATCCCATGTAAGTTCTTCTCTACTTTGTGCTTTCGTAAATTTCTCTTTTGCTTGTGCACCTAGCCAACTTCGTGGGTTAATATTGGTTTGTTCATGTTGGGGAGGGGGTCCCCGCGCTACCCGGTTTCAACGCCTTTTCGTACTTAGAGGAAATCAGCACAACACCAACCCCGCCGCGGCATCAAGACCGCGCGATGCCAACTCCGCGACAACGCCAACCTCGTCGCGGCATCAAGACCGCGCGACGCCAAGACCGCGACGACACCAACCTCGTCGCGACGCCAACACCGCTCAAAGACGAGACCGCGACGGCGACAAGCCCGAGCATGACGGGCGGGACCCCCGGAATATTCCTGGAATATTCTCGAAGGAAAAGACCTACGCGCCCCTAGGGGCGTTAGTACATCTAGGGGTATAATTGTAAAATGCCTGAGGGCATCCCTGTAATCTCCCCTACCCCTCCTTTTTCCCTATAAATAGAGGGACACCCCTCCCATTTGGGGGATCCAGAAATTCAGAAATCACTAGTTGGCTTGCCCCTCCACTTCTTCGGTTTGCAACCTCACGGCGGGTTCGAGCATCTGCGCGTCGGGTAACCCGCGTGTGCGGCAGCGGTGTCTTCACACGACGTAGTTTCCCATGTAACCCTGCGTCGGTCCGTGGAGCCGTACGGGGGTGCCACAAGTTCACTATCTAGCCTCGTTGCTACGACAGTTCACATGTTTGTGCAGCGACCACTGGATCCTCTTAGTACTAGTGCCGAAGGAAAGCAAGGCTTATTACTATGATTCCATGAAAAGGGAGAAGAAAAACTACACCCTACTCAAGAAAGTTCTGGATGATGCTCTCTTCGACTTTGCACACAAGGGAGGAACTGTGGCAAAAAGAAGTGGTGGTCCACGCTTCAAACACGTGACTGATTTCTGGTGCAGACAGCAGCCGGAGAATAGTGTGACGTGTGGCTACTACGTCTGCTCCCACATGGACGACTTTATACAGGCGTGGAACACGTTTTGCAAACCTAAGGACTTACGCAAGTGGAGTAATAACCTCGAGCACAAGCCGTATGACTGGAAGCAAGAGTTTGCACGCTACCAGAATGTGTTTGCGAATATCATCAACAAGGATGTTGTCTTGGATATGGGGCTTTTCTACGCCGGCAATGACCCAAGGGAGGAACATGCCGCTCGCTCAGAGCAGCGAGCTCGCCAAGTCCTGTCCTTGTTCAACACTCGGGAAGACGTAGTCGCCTACATGCAGCTAGGCCCTAGAGGAGGGAAAAAAGCGTCAAGATAGGCCCTAGAGGAGGGAAAAACACTGCATATGTATTGTGTTTGTGGTCGTGTATTGCCAAACTAGTCTACTTTATGCGCTTGTGGATATATTTACGTCTTGTTACTTTCTACATTTGTTATTTTTTTAGTCGATCAGTTTGAGACATCTACATATATGTTGTGTTTGTGGTTTCAAGATGCATGGATAAATACTGTGATATATGTGTGGTGATCTGATGATGATATGAATTGAATTGCTGTGGAATTTGAATTTTTAATTACTGATTATACATATAAACATAGTAATGGGCTGGGCCAGGTCCAAGTACCAGTGACGTGTGGCCTAGAATGATCGTCACTGGTATTCGGCTCATCAGTGACGTGCGCCTCCGCGCGCACATCACTGGAGATGCATTTTCCAGTGACGGGTGTCTAGGCGCGCACGTCACTGGTAAAAACTTACCAGTGACGAGCGGGTGCCCGTCACTGATAACCACTTACCAGTGACGCGCGTGGTGCCTATCACTGGTAACCACTTACTAGTGGCGGATTACCAGTGACGGGCCGGCCCGCTCGTCACTAATGAGTATTTTGGGCCCGTCACTGGTAGCCTTTTCTGCAGTAGTGGATGATGCGTTGGCACTCAGAGGGGCGTAAGGAAGATGGAATAATGAGACACCCTGCAAACGCATGCCAGTGGAGGACTGTCGATAGGGTATTTCTGGAATTCGGTAAGGAGCCGAGGAACATAAGGTTTGGGATGAGTACGGACGGAATCAATCCATTCGGTAACATGAGCAGCCGACACAGCACATGGCCCGTCCTCCTCATTATTTATAACCTTCCTCCATGGCTGTGCATGAAATGTAAGTACATACATCTCTCCGTACTCATTCAAGGGCCTAAGCAACCTGGAAATGACCTTGATGTGTACGTACAACTACTAAAGGAAGATTTAGCGGCACTTTGGCACGACGGGGTGGAAGTCTGGGACGCAGATAAACAAGAGAACTTGAACCTACGTGCCTTGTTGTTCACAACCGTGAATGATTATCCTACTTACGAAAACTCGTTCGGCCAGACTGTGAAAGGACATGAAGCATGTGTTGTGTGCCAAGAACAAACAGTGAGTCAGTACTTGACACACTCGCGTAAAATCGTATATATGGGTCACCGTCGGTTTCCTTCTGAACGATCATATTTGGTGGAAGTGGAAGAAACAGTTCAACGGAGAAGTCGAGATACGGGAGCGCCCCGCACAAAAAAAGGGTGAAGAAATCTGAAGAAAATGTAGCCAGATGGTTGGCAAGAGGACCCATCACGAACATCGTGACATGGCAAGGGTACGAGATCAACAGATATACATTTTACACGGACACCCAAGACCGAAAAAGCACATACTAGAACAGTGGGGTCCGGGTAGAAGCCCGTAGTCCCCGAGGGATTAAGTGCAACTACTACGGCATAATCAAAGAGATTTGGAAACTTGACTACATAGTCACCAAGATCCCCTTGTTTTGATGCCGATGGGTGAATCTCAAAGATGTGACTGTCGAAGATCAGAACTTCACTACCGTGGATCCAGAGAGTTCTGGATCAGTAGAAGAGCCTTTTATCTTCGCTAAATAGGTTTCCCAAGTCTTCTACATAGTCGACCCATCAAATAAGAAGCGCCACATTGTGAGGAATGGAAAAAGGAGTATCGTTGGAGTTGATGGTGTAGTTGATGAAGAAGACTACAACCAATTCGACGATCCGGAGCCCGATTGTGAAGATGAAGAACCAAGTGATGATGTGCCAACGTACGTACGTCGAGATCATAATGAAGGACTAACATATAATGGAAAAAAACCTAGTCGACAACGATGACGACGAATAAATTGTCAACACCTAGTTGTATTATATATTGTTGGACATTTACCTCAATTAAATCATGAAGTACTGTACTTTGTTGTATTAACAGTCCTATATTACTCCAAACATACTAAATCTAGGGTCTAAAATGCAGATTTAGTAAGTTCACTAAGTTTGAACTGCCCTTACTGAGTCTATGGTCTGAAATGCAGATTCAATATGCAGTTCGATTTAGTGTGATAAAATTATTATCACGGACAGGCGAAAAAACTGGAACGTCCGTGATCAATCATCACTAACGAGCCTTGGTTCGACCCATCCGTGATAACTTATTAATCATGGACGGGTCTCATTTGAGCCCGTCAGTGATGAAGTACTTATCACAAACGGGTCGCATCTAAGCCCGTCCGCGATGACCTCTTCTATTTAACCCGTGCCCGCGAGACTTGAAATTTGTCACCGCGCGTCGAACCCTAGACTTGCTCTTCTGTTCTGACCAGCAGCGGCGCCTCGTCGACATAAGAGCATCGTTACGGCCGCCTCCCACCATGAACCCTAGCGACCCCGCCGCCGCCGCAATGGATGCCTCCCCGACTGCTCTCACCGCCGTGGACGCTCCTCTCGTCCCAACAACCGCCGCCGCCGTGGACGCTGCTCTCGTCCCAACCCCCGCCGCCGCCGTGGATGCTGCTCTCGTCCCAACAACCGCCGCCGCCATGGACGCTGCTCTCGTCCCAATAACCACCGCCGCCGTGGACACTTCGCTCCTCCCAACAACCTTTGCCACGGGTTCTCCTCCCGACAGGTACCCCTATAACCACATGTTCTCCTCCCCACAGGTACCCCTATAACCACATGGAAATCTATGGGTTTGTGTGTTGTTAATTTGCTAGGGCATGAGTCTATTCCATATGCTTTTCATGATGCTGGTTCTCCTCCGCACAGGTACCCCTGTAGCTTGTTGTGTTGTGTGCAGAAATACTCACACTAGGGTTAGCGGTTTGCATATTTTTATTGGCTGCAATCATAGCTTTCTCATTAACCTGGGACGTACTATGAGGAGTAGTAGTTTGCTCAACAGTTCATAGTTCACTCATACGTTAGTTTACTTAGCACAATCATGTAATAGGGCTGCAAGCACAATTTTCCAGATTCTTTATATAGCCTCTTATCATATATGGTAGGGTTAGGACACTCAAGTTTCAATTTTCGAAAAGATCACATATTCAATATATATGAATAATATATAAAAGATCAAAGTAATTAGTGAGTTGTTTTTTTTTGCAACAAAGATCGATGACGGCGATGAAAGTAGTGGTTCGTCAGAGCCCCTGGCGGCAATGAAAAGAGTTAGGAAACCGAGAACCGGTAATAAGATGCCTACGCAAAGGCAGGTCATCACGGAGGTAGACCAGATAACAGGGTACCCTTCCCAACCCCAGAAGATGGCATATAAGTTCAACAGCGCGTGTGGTTACCTCGCATGTTAACATATACGTATCACAACACAAGATTGGACTGAAGTGCCCGAGGCCCAAATTGGACGAATCATGCAGGAGCTGTGGAGCAAGTTCAAGATCCCCGAAGGCAACAGGGAGAAAGTAGAACGGGCGGCAAAGGTGACGATGGCTAAGTCCCTCCGGAACATTAGGAGCACGTTGAACAAAGAATATGTGTAGAAAAACCGCTCGCCGTTACAGAGATATCACCAAATAACGGAGGAGGTTTGGGAAGAGTTCGTTCAAATGAAGTCTACGGAAGAGTTCAAGGCAAAGAGTTTGAAGAGCAAAGAACTCCGCTTGAAGAATAAACACCCCCACCGCCTGGGTAGTCGTGGCTACGTTAGGAAGATGGCGGACTGGGGGAAAGAGGACGCCGCACTACGAGAGGGTGGAAAACCAGTTCCTTTCAACGACATCGAGGGTCGCGGACGTGCATGGATCAGGGGCCGCACGAAGACCGACCTAACTACGGGGGCAGTTTCCTTCTCGACCCCCAAAGTTGAGGACGTGTCAAATCGTCTGGTACGAACTTAACCCACTATGTCGATTTCGTTAGTATAACAAATCACTCAATAGTATATCTCGCACTGCTTCTATTGCAGAGGGAGTTGAGCCAGCAGGAATCATCCGTAGAGTCCATTGGGACCGAGAGGTGGCTAGACCCTCTCGCGAAAGCTCTGGGGAACCCTGAGAAATCTGGTTGCGTGCGAGGCCTCGGGGTTGCCACTACATGGAGTGTAGCTTTCCCCCAAACCCGAGAGGAGTCCAGGCAAAGGAAGAGAAGCAGGAAGGAAATGCTTATTGAAGAGATAACGAGGAAGGTACAAGACAACATGGCCGAAGACATGCTTAGGAAGGTGAGAGAGGAGGCACGCAGGGAGGTGGCCTCCTTGTTCGGCGGGCAGCTGCCATCCTTGCCTTCGAACCGCGCCGAGCCTAGCGCCACATACGGATGGAGTAGCTGCGCCTTCGAAAATGCTACTTCCGAAGAGAGAGCTGACGCGCTTCCTATCGACAACATCACTGTAAGTTTTTTAGTTGCACGAATGCTTTGCAATGAGTTTTGTGGACCTATAACTGAACCATAATTGTCCTACAGGCGCCAGCAAGGTGCGACCTGGTGATGATGCTACCTGGTGGTGTGCCCTTGATAGTGGCACAAGGGCTAGCGTATCAACCAACTTTGGGGCAACGCTTGCACAATGTTGAAATACCGTCTACGATGGCGAAGGTACAGGTGGACTTTGTAGTGCCCGCGTACAGTGCCGTACGAGTCCCCGTGCCCCCCGAAAATGATGTGACAACAATAGGTCAGTGCGTCAATTGTTTCATCATGTGGCCGAAAACGGGGATAATTCTCGACGCAAACACTCCAACCTCTCGTCATCTATCTTCGGCCAACCGCACTCCGTCGTGCCATTCGCCGTTGGACTTGAGTGGAATGGTTAAGTTACCGTCATTCTCAATGTGCGAGGGGGACACCGTGCACACTTGCACAGAGGAGGAGGCCCCAGCGGTATTGATGGACAAGCCCGTCAAACCACAAAAAAGAGAATGGCGCTCCAAGAATAAACAGGACCCCCGCCCAGTGGAGGAGGCCCCGACGGCGCTGATGGACGAGGCGGTGACCATCACAGAGCACAATGAGCCCCAGGCGGTAGTGACAGAGGAACCCGTGACCCGGTACAAGGAGCCACTATCGAAGGAGGTCTTGATGGCTGCATTGGAGGGTGTTGCGCCTAAGTGTACCCAACCCCAACCATCTGCACCAGAAGGTGTTACGACCAACAAAACCCAATCAGCTGCACTGGAGGATGTTACGCCGAAGGAAACCGAACCACTCATATCACGGCGTAGCGATCCGAGTCCGGCCAAGCCTCTGAGGAAAACCCGAGGACGACGAGGCCAAGGCGGCAAGAAACAGAAGACTGATAGTGCCAGTAAGGCTTTATCGTATTCATCAGAAAAGTACTATCCTCCTGCGCCTCTAGCCCAAAAATACAAATGGGGTGAGCCACTCCTCCTGGAGCCTCAACTGAATAATATGGCCCAGCATATCAGACTTCTGCATAGTCACTACATGCAAGAATCCACGAAGCCTGGTGCTGAGCAGTACATCACGGTTAGAGTGCCACCTGAGTACAATTTCTTCAACGAAGTTGGGACTGGTACGTTTGACGTCAACTATGAAGACCTATTCAATCTCTATACCTTCGACAAACTCGACGCTAACATCATGAGGGTATGGACGCTCCACATGGTCCAAGAGATCAGGCGCTTGAGTGCAAACGTTGGATTGATCGATCTGTACCTATTCAACTGGAGGGTGATCAACGAGAATGAAGAGATAGCCACGCAGTTCCTTGTGAAACAATGGCTGGCCCAAAAGATCAAGGATTACATAATGTTTGCCTACAACCCACCGTAAGTTCTTTAGTACTATCTAAATCAACAATTTATGCACTTAGCTAGGTGTTTACATCTCACTTTTGACCATGATGTCGTGTATGCAGCGACCACTGGGTACTTGTGGTTATCGTTGCAGCATGGAACAAGGTCTTTTACTTTGATTCCATGATGAGAATGAAAAACTTCTCGATGATACGAAAGTGCATCGATGATGTCTTCGTGATCTATAAGGCATCGGGAGGGGTTAATTATAAGGTAAAGGGAGCAAAAAAGCTCAGCCATAAATTTGATTTCCCGTGCAAACAACAACAACAAGCAATGAACACATGTGGGTTCCACGTTTGCACGCACATGGAGGCGATTGCCCTAGCGTGGAGTGAATGTGGAGTACGTAAGGTATTGATGGATCTAATATCTACATTGACAGTCTATTTAATAGCTACTTTGTTTCCATATGAAATTAATATTGTTATCATTTTTTCACAGGAATTTCATATTAACACGGAAGAGAAATTTGATGCAAGCCAGGACTTTACACGCATATTGGCGCGCTTCGCATATTTCTTCAACAATTTTTATTAAACTCCACTGGTGAATTCTACCCATCTACATGAATTTGCTCGAACTGATTCTCTGTATTTTTCTTTTCTGAAGTTTAGACTTGTCAGATTTGAGATGTTAAACATTTTTGAGATGTGACAAATTGTTTAGCCAATTGTGCGATGTAGAGTAGTGTGTTGTATATTTGAACGGATCGACTTGTCAAAACTGAGAAGTCAAATTCAAATAATTCTTTGATTCCTGTTCTACATTGCATATAAGCTTGTGATATATGTACTGTGCATGCTGGGGCTGTACAGCTGGGGTATATTTTGTTTTTCAGAGGGCATGGCTAGCAAAATGACCTAAGGCTAGCCAGGAAGCAGGAAAACCCTGCCTGGTTGGTACATACCATCGCTGATGGGTTCCTTTACCACCTGTCCGTGATATCTCCACCACAGGATGGGTAAAAAGGGAGTGATGGTAATTATCACTGACGGGTCGGTACTTTACCCGTCCATGATGAGGTTCATCAAGGACGGTTGAAAATAGCACCCATCAGTGATGCTAGCATTATCACTGACGGGTCTACATAGAAACCGTCAGTGATGGAAGAAATATCATTGACGGGTCAATACCCTACCCGTCAGTGATAGAAGAAATATCACGGACGGGTAAGGAAGGCACCCGTCAGTGATGTTCTTCTATCACTGACATGGTGGTATTCCACCTGTCCGTGATGATGCTTTATCACGGACGGGTGGTGTATCAACCCGTCAGTGATGAGAGTGTTATTACTGACGTGTTGTTTTTTGACCCGTCCGTGATGACGTTTATCACTGACGGGAAAATTACCCGTCACTGATAATGCGAGTCAGTACTGACCTTTAGTTGCTGACGGGCCAAAAACCCGTCACTGATGAGGGTTTTGGCCCGTCAATGATGACATGCTCTGTAGTAGTGTATGGTCTACATATACGAGGACAAGTATAGCCACTAGGAACAACCCTTTCAAGCTGTTGTTCGGAGACGAGCCATCGCGCCTTAGGAGATTAAGCTAGCATCCCTTTGCATCTCTGGTTCACCAAGCAACGAGGATCGTGAATTATCCCTGGATGCAGTGGACGCAATGCGAGAACAAGCGGCTCTCACAATTGAGCCGTACCACCTGTCGATGGTGAAGGCCTAACACAAGACCATTGGTGAGAGCACGATTCAAGTGGGCAACTTGGTGCTCAAGCGCAAGGTGAACCCAGAGGTCGACAGCAAGCTCAGCTCCAAGTGGGAAGTCCCCTGTGAGGTCATCAACTGCACCCGCCCGTCATCATTCCACTACGCAGCCTGATGATGCCAACCTCAAGCACAGCTAGAATGTTGACAACCTTCTCAAGTACTACTTGTTAACCTATGTGCACACCAGCCATCATGTCGAAGGGAGAATCTATCAGCCTTTACTTTTCAATGTCTTTACCTTCCACAAAAGGTTGTTGCACAGATCTTTAAATAACTCAAGCATGTAATTCCTATCGAATCACAGTTGCGCCGGTTGACACTAAGTGTTATAACAAACCTATGGACTTTGTGGTGGTGGTAGTCCCTTACTATCGCAATATGCACACTGGTGCTCTCCGCAAATTTGCAAACGCATATTGGGACTGAAAACATAGCGCTTGGTGTAACAACGATGCGCGCACCACCCGCTCTGGGTGGATGCGAAGTGCCATCCTATACCTATGAAAGCCAACCCGACCACCACAGACAGTCGCATGGACAGATCATGTAACAACACATGCGCCACTTGCTCCAAGCAGATGCAAATTGCCAGACCACACCCCCGGAAGCCAACAACCATCCTAGACAGTAGTGTGTTAACATCCAGCGACAACGTGCGCCCCCTTCGCTCCGGGCAAATGAGAAGTGCCATACTGCACCCCCAAAAGCCAACAACCACCGCGGAAAATCGAGTGGTAACATCCAACGATGAAGTGTGCCCCCTTTGCTCCGGGCGGATGCAAATTGCCATCTTGCACCCTTGGAACCCAACCCGTACATACAATCGTGTGGTAACATCCAGCAATGATGCATGCCCCTTTTGCTCCGGGCAGATGTGAATTGCCATCTCGCACGCCTGGAAGCCAACAACCACCAGGATAGTTGTGTGGTAACATCTAGTGACAAACTTTGCTTTGGGCAGATGTGAAATGCCATAATGCACCCTCGAAAGAAAACAACTGCCGTGGACAGTCACGTTGTAACATGTAACATCCCCATTTTGGCTATCAATATAATAGTTGTTGTTGTGCATCATGAGCATCTCATGACATCATTCATGTTAAATTGAATTTGAGGCGAATTTAAGACCTCAAGAATTGATGAAAATGCCACTTAAAACCTTAGAAATAATAGATATCCTTCACAATTTCTTTAATGAATCTTGATAGTCCTTCTATAATTTAGAATGGATCCTGAAAATTTATAACAATCATGGTGGCATTTAAAATATCAAAGAATATGGAAAACACTACATTAATAAAGAGAGTAGATCGAAGATCTATTACGGATAGGGCTTTTCCAATGTTGGAATCTCTTCAAAATCTATGCATAAGCTCAATATAATATTTCTGAGCCAATGAAATTTCCCCTATTTCTGGGATAACATACTTGTAATTCAAACCCAAAAAGGGGTCAAAACTGAAATAAAATATTAACTGAAGAAAATAGTTGATAAAGTGGCCCTGGGAATACTTTTACATGGTTCTAAATATTCCTAGTTGCCCCTATATTCCTCTAACAGCTGCGTGGAGCGCACATGACGGTCGCACGCCACCTCCTGCTTCCAACCGGGAAACATCTCGGCACCTCTGCTAGCTCACCAGCATGGACGACACCCCATGCTACGCTCATCCTTACCCTTAGTGGCGTGATTTGTGTGCCGATGGCGATGAAATCATCGTGGGAAGGCATCCTGGCTGTCTGCCCCTTTTTCAATTTCAGCAGCCATGGCCATCCTTTTCTCCGATTGACCACACAGATAGAATCACCGTGCTCTCCTTTTCATACCACGCAAGAGTCACCTTCCATCTTGTCCTCTTTCACTTGGAATGCAAGTGACATCCAGAGTGTCACAGCAAGCATCTCGACATTAAATACATAGCCACTGACCCTCCTCTCTGTGTGCCACCTTGCCAAGAAGCTTCGTGTCTTCAAGAAGGATCTTCTGACTGAAGGAATCAGTCAGAGTACCAAGAATTAGTCGATCCACTGTCGTCTTTCCCAACTCTAGCCATGATCCTCAGCTCCTTCCTCTGCTCTCCTTCTCTTTATTTCACTTTGCTGCGACGTGTCTCACCTTTTCATGGTGTTTTGTTCACCACAAGAGCCCCGCCGCCAAGGACTTGTTCCACTGTCCGCTGCCATCGCCGACGACAACATTACAGAGCCCCTTAGCCATCTCCAAGCACTCCATTGAGTTCATGATGACTCTTGATTGTTTTGCATGTGTTATTTACCGCACGCGCATCCTCCACCAGCCTTCGCACCGAGCACCAAAATCAGCCTCTGCCTCGGGTCACCGCATGCGATAACCATTACAAAACTAATACCTATTCTGTTTAGTACTTTAGGATGCTCAAGTGAACCTAGGGCACCACACCAGTACCCTCAGACATGGTGTCGTCAGGACAACTGAACATGCTCATGCGTACATCATTGCACACACTGCAGTGCTAGGTTCGAGATCGTCGGAGCTTTGTCACGCGCTTACGATGTTAAAATGTAGGTGGAGTCGTTGGTCAATGTCGCCGACCTATCAGGACAGATAAACTGTTAAGCTGATAGGTTTAACCACTAATCAATCAGTGACACGCTAGACCTGTCATTTTAAATCTTTTAAGCTGGTAACTTAACCCCCAATGTCACTAACATGCATGCCCGGATGAAAAAACACGTGGTTAAATCACTGAAGTGAAGATAATTCACTGACATGTGGGTCTAGTGGGTAGTTTGACCAATCAGAGACGACCTGGTCTCCTTTGACCCCTGCCCCACCTGCCATTGACTGTGGCTGGTATTCCATTGAGTAATAAAAGTAAATGCTTGTAATAAAATTGACATCAATTACCTGGCTTTACAAAAATCCTTTTAAAATGTTCTCATCTTAGATAATTCATAAGTAATTCATATTAAGTTAGAAAAATATGAATAAAATATAAAAACATTAAAAGAATGAATACTACCTATTTGTGCTATATTCATGCATGTTTCCATGATAGCAAAAATAAAAATCACTAAAAAGGTGAATCTAGTTATTTCTCTCTTGCCGGAGATTCTTCAGAATGCTATATCTTAAGCATCCGAACTCCAATTAAGTTGATTGGACCTGCATTAGTCTTCATCTAGCAATACTATGCCATGCCATGCATCTCATATCATAATTATGATGATGAATTTTAGTAGTAGTAATTACCATTATCCTTTTCGGTCTTTCTGCTACTTCACGGTAGAGCAGGAAGGTCATGAAGTAAGTGACCAAGACTATGAGTAGTACCCCGCTCCCAAGCAACAAGGCAAGCAACACCTCCTTTAACCATGTTCACAATCCTAATATTTCCAAACTTCCTATTTTTGTTCATCTTGGTTATTTCATGAAATCAGATACTATTGTACTGGTAGTTAGCTATAATCCTATCATGTGCATGATCCTTCCTTATAAAATAAATACCATGTCAATTACTTCCAACCTAGCTTGATTAAGTGTTGGTTTATTTTGTATCAACCCATGATTCTACCTTATTATCTTATGCTTAGCCATGCTTACAGTTGTCACGTCATGATCCTTTAGATGGTCCGATGAATTAGGGTGAGTGTAAGTGAATCACATGTAGTTATAGTTGTAGATTCCAAGGAAATAATTAAAGAACTTAACTAATAATCATTGGGCTTAAATGAGAGGCCATGATTGAGAACTTGACTGGTTGTCTCGTTTTCCCACAAGCCTGGTTTCTAGTGTACTTTGACTCAATATTTGCGTACTTCTACACATGTAGTATAATGAAACCAGTCGTGACTTACTAATTTTCCTAGATTTAGCATATGATCTGTGTAGTTCACCATTTTCATTTGTCATGTGTGTAAAATGAAGTGATGTGGTGGTCTCAATTTAGGAGTAAAGGGACACACAATCTTGAGAAGGCTAGGGATGTACCACCTGCTACAACTTATGGGACCATATCAGAGTTAACGGGTGGACTATTATACATGGACTAGCTCATATGGTTGTCTCATAACTAAGTCGAAAGCATTGTAACGGTCATGTTTGATCACCCTCCGCCATTACACCTTGAGAAGTGTACTAATTGGAAGGCATTAGGAGTCAATCAATAAGTGTAGGTAAAGATGTACCCCTTAAAGGGATAAAAATATTCGAATAGCCGTGCCCATATTTATGGACAACTTGGTGATTAACTACATTGAATTATACAACTTCAATGTTAAACTAAAACGGCCAACCTTGGCTTACTAAAGTTGGTGACGGTTGAGTTGAGGGTGAAATGAGGCAAGGTCGAGTAATAGTCATACATGTTGATGATAGAAGTAACAATTCAAGTTGAAGAGCGCTTGCTTATCCTGTTATAAAACTGATCTAGTAGACTGTTTACATCTAATTAAAGCAATAAAGGTAAAAAATTAGATTTATGCAAAAAGACTCCACAACTAGCCCTTCTTCACACCTGAAGCATCTATTCTAGTGTTATATAAGTCTTTTGGAGTGCTTTTGTACTCACCTTGCATAGTTGATATTTTTGCAGATGAGATCGCCCCTTTTGAGGGTGGTTTCTACATAGAGATCGAGGTTGACAACAAGTACTCTCTAGGGATCCTAGGTAGTGACTCGAACCAGGGTTATGGTAGCATTTGCTTTGTTCTGCTACCATCTTTTGGCTCAACTATCTTGTCGTACCTGGTCATGTGACCATTTGTGTGAATAAGTTATTAAACTTACTCGGTTAAGAGCGGTATGTATTATTGTAGCTTCTGTCATAGTGTTGCTGATGTGACACCTCCTTGTTCCGACATACTTCATGTGTTATGTGTGTATGATTATAAGCACATAGAGTATATAAGGTTTCAAAATTCAAAATATGGAATTGTCAAGTGTGATAATCACTGTGAAGCGAATCTTTCACTGAGATCTTAGGAGCTATATCACTATTCCAGTTGTGCATTAAGTTGTTGGGACGAGTTCGGGGTTGATGTTTCGGCTCAGTGAGAAAGAGTAAGGAGACTATATATCACTCTACTCGATCTGATGTATTCAATTGCGGGATTTGAGGTTGGGGTTGATGTCTCAGGCTATTCAAGGCCATATCACTACTCCAATCGGGGTATTAATATCTCGATGATTGAGGTCGGGGTTGACATATCGACTTATGTGGTGATTCCATATGCAATTCTATATCGCAGATTCTGGATCCTAACAGCATCCAGCGACGACCTATGCGCTGTTCGCTCTGGGTGGATCCAAAGTGCCATCCCGGACCCTCGGAAGCCAACAACCGCCACGGATAGTCGTGTGGAAACAGCCAGCGACGACCGTGCCATCATTCGGTCCGGGCGGCTGCAAAGCACCATCCTGCACCTCCGAAGTCAACAACAGTTGCGGATAGCCGTGTGGTAACATCCTGCGACGACGTGTGTGCCACTTGCTCTGAGCAGATGTAGAGTACTATCCAGCACCCCTTGAAGTCAACAACCGCCATGGCTATTGCGAGGTAGCACCCCACGATGATGCACGGTGCTTGCTCTAGGGCGGGCATGACACAGGCGACCAACATTAAGCCCCAAAAAATGGCGGAATGATAGTTCCCCAATGCGATGGTACACAGAATGAAGAAATCGAATAACAACTGTGCAAATATACGCATGTTGATAAATTGTACAACAATACTCTCATTAGATCACAACATCAAATAAGCAACAGCAGCGACCTTAGCTATATTATGGTCGCTAAGCTTTTTCATTGGGAGCATGGTGCATCGATCACACCACTACACCGTATTACAAGCAAGGCCCATCGCATTGCTACACCCTATTACATAGAGAAAGCGCAGCATATACACTTTGCAAGATTACAGCGAGCCTCACAAATACGAGTGGTGAAGGGAGTGCACAACAAACACTAGGAGGGATAGTGTGCCATCGTTCATCACTTTCATCGCTCGGTACCGCGCCTCTGCCGAGATGCAATGTTTATCCAACATTAGGACAGGGCTGGATTCCATAGCGCCCCACTAACAAATTATATCTCATAACAAACCCCTGCAACCAATACAAGAAGGATGAAATCCATGACAAGACGACATACAAAACGGGTAAAACCCACAAGTCCCACATACGATCACAAATAACAAATGACAATCTCACAAATATCAACAACAAGTAACTACCTAAAAAGCCTGTTAAGAAGGAAAGGAGTCAATGTAGTGACTGAATAACATGGAGAGCAAAAGTCACAACAGTTCGACGATCAAGTAAAATTCAAAAGCACTCAATTGATATCCCAGTGTGCCTAGCGTAGACCAAAAAGCTACGACCCTAGAGGTAAATCAGCCTCACACCTTGTGTCCACCAATGGGTCCATTGCCCCTCTCGGTGTCATCATCCGAGGGAGCATTGTCCACCAGTATGTACTCACAGAGAGCCTTCATGTAGTGCATCCCTACCTTGCGTCGCATCCACACCTACAACATGAAGACCCTAGAGTCAAACTTGATCTCCTCGCGAGCGGCACCAATCTCCACGTCGCTTAGAGGAACATAACCCTCACCGGCCAGAGCACCTCGAATGTTGCACTTAGCCAAGTGCAAGCAGGAGAATGACATCTCCATAGCTGCCTGCGCACAAGCCCCACGAAGAAAAAGACAAGGCAGTTACTAGGACCAAACCTTAAGGATAAAGGTGTATGAAAAGAAAGCCCATAAACAAGAAGCAAATGTCTGGACCCGGAGTTACACCTAACAGGAATGATGCATTCCTAAAGATTGAGAAACCACCCAACGTATCATACACTCAACGCATGTCGTATACATAAACCATTGGGTAGTCTGACACCGGACCAACATGTCATACGATTACCACAAGTCATTTGCATTCGCCATTGGTCAAGCCGGCTAGAAGCAGACATCATTTAGTAAGCCAAATACAATTCGAAAACACCTCATAGAGCTTTGACATCCATCTCCTGCAACGATCACCATAACCACTTAGAGGAGCCCGACACCTGTGACCACACCCTAACCTAGCTGGGCGAAGTGCAAGATAGCGGGTCGCTTGAGAGCCCAACACATGTATCCACACCCTGCCTAGCCAGCAATCGTATCACAGTTAGCGGGTCACTCAACTAAGGTCCTTACCATGTTTGCACAAAATACCAGCTCCGACTCTCTACTGTCTCCCGCATACACTTCAAATTGTACACAAGTGGTGTATGGAGGGACGTATCAACAACTTGATAATCACACCAAACTCTAAAGAGAGTTTTACAAAGATAATAGTTCACATCTCTTAGATTTGGATAATTACATATATTACAATCAAAAGACTTGAAGGTCGGATGTACCAACTAAACAGATTAAAGTAAGAATGGAAACATGAAAGCATCAACCCATGGATACAAGTTTGAAAAAGCCAACAGGGTAACCATTCAAGCATCACCCCTGAAGTATTCATTTATGGAGGATCATATGTTCCTATGCATACAAGAAAACTACAAATGAGTACAAATGTACTCACAAGTCTAAGTAGTGTCCGTGACATAAAAGTAGCATGCCATCATCAAAATGTAGAATAGTATAATCATTAACAGTGTGGTGTAACATTCATTAATAACATATGAACGTCAATAGTAACATGTGGGTAAGGATCATATTTCATCAGCTCAATCTAGCGTCATCATTTATCCGTCTGCTCGTGGATATAAACATTTATAGGCTATAAGAATAGCCAACAAGCATTTCTAGCACCGTTGCCGGGGAAGCAACTTGAGCTAGAATATTAGTTATCTCTATACCTATATATTATTCCTCTTTCCTGAACACCCCGTATCCTCTTCTCCTCTGTCAAAGGGTGCACAATAGATTGAGCTTTTGACCTAAAAAAAGGGACTGTCCGGAAGGTACCCTAAATTATCTTCCCTTTTCAAAATTATTTTTGTTCTTCCCTAATTAATTAAAATATGATCAAATTATGCTTTGCTTCAATTAAAATCTAGAAAAAAACCACACAAATTGTTTACTTTTTTTAATCAAAACAAAAACAATATATTTCCCTCAAAGTAAAATTAGTTAATCATCCCTAAAATTCCAAGATGAAAAAAAGGTCCCACCTAACATGAAAAAATAGTAATGAATAAAAAGAATTCTTGTCCAAATTCCATTCACATGTTTGAAAAGGTTTTTTCCAATAAAAAAACCCAAAAAAGATATATTTCCATTGTTCTCTGAGTGACTTCCTTCTTTCTTTTCGACGCATTCCTTCTTCCTCTAGATATGCTCCCATAATCTAATGAGTACTCTCTCTCCTTCGTTGAGATCTGAGTGCATTATCTCTTCTCTCTCTAATGCATTCCCTCACCTAATTGTCTCTGTTCACTTCATGCTCCATTTGCATTCTTTCTTTCTCTTGCATGCATTATCTCCCTCACTTTCGGAGCCTCTTCTATTTGTCTCTCCCTATTGGGACTAATAGCCGGATAGCCACTCGAACCAGAACACACCCAGGGTTGCCTGTTACCATGTCCACCTACTCTCGATATGGAGGTACCCTGAATTATCTTTTACATTTATTTATATTATTCTTTATTTTTGAAAGAAAAAAGAAGAAGAATTTAGTTGAATACTCTAAAAAAAAATTCCTTCCTTTTACCCTTCAAAACAAGTCGGTTTTTAAAATAAAAAGGACAAGAAACAAAAGAAAAAGAAAGCCTTTTTACAATAAACCACTGGGGATGTTTTAGAGGTATTAATTTGCGAGATCGCTGTAACACCCAATTTGAACGATTAGGGTTTTGATCGGCATTCATGCATGCATGGCATCATCATCACCACACCTTATTTAAACTTAGTTGTATATCGATTTAACTTTATAGAATATGTTAATATTTCATCCTCGGTGGATAATTGTTGCAAACACCAATCAATTTATTTGAAGTATTCGAATTAACAAAATCGTCGTCAAGGGTGGTGGAAGTCATCGAACCCTTCAAAGAATCTCCGTCCCTAACCCTAAAACCCTAACGGTGTCAAACTAGGGTTTCGTCGACAGAATAGTTCCCCAGTGGTGCAATCCTCCCAAACTTCATAAATAGTTTCAAAAGGAGTAACCTTAACCCCTGACCAATTTTCAAAACCCTTGGACATCACTAGAACTCAATTCTATCTCAAATCCCCATTTCAAACCCTAAATTGAAATTGAATGGGAACCTAGGTCAAATCAGGCCCAAATTGGTTCAAATTCCTCCAGTAGCTCAAGAATAATATCAGAAAGCTCCTGTAAAAATTTCAACTTATTTGGAGTTAATTTGACGCATAAAATGAAAAAGGGGAGGGTTCTGCAAATAGGAAATAAAAAGAAAAAGAAAATAAACAAACCCTAAACCAACCCGGGCCGGGAGCCACTCGGCGGCCCACTCGGCCGGCCCGTTAACACCCCGGTTCCCGAACCCGCCTCCCACTTCCCCATTTTCCACCTTCCCCTCTCGGTCGCGCCTGCTCCCGGGCGCGCTTTCCCCCGCTCCCCTGTCAGACGCCCCGGGCCCGCTTGTCATCCCTCCCGCGCCATGTCCCCGCCGCTCGTTGGCCTCGGTGGCCGGTGCGCCGCTCCGACAAGCCACCTTCCGAGGCCGCCGCCGCCCTATAAAGCCACCTTTCCGACAGCCCTCCTCTTTTCCCCGTTCTCCACAAAACCCTAGCCCCTTTTCGCTCGGTGCCGAAGCCTCCCCGCCGTGTTCTTCCCCGAGTCCGGCCAGCCTTCCGACGAGAAATTCTGAGTGTCCCGGTGAGCTATTCCCCTCCTTTTCTTGCGCTTGAGCCTCCTTAGTTCCTGCCTCACCTCCCTCCCTCATCCATTTTCCAGAACGGTCCCGAGCACCGCCGCGCTGTCCTCGTCTTCCCCACCTCCGGTCAAGGACTCCGGTGAGCTATCCTGCTCTTTCCAGTAAGCCCCGAGTCCCATTTCTTCCTCCTCGAGCCCCCTTTCTCCTCCCCTCACCTCCCCGTCGTTTTCTTTCCACAGATCCGCCCTCGGAGACCATCCATCACCGGCGACCGAGCCACCTCGACGACCCTCGCCGGCGCTAGCCTCCTCCAGCTTTCCCCGAGACCTACTCGTGCGCGCATTCGTCTTAGGGTGAGCTCCGGGTCCCTTGGCCATCTTCCCCGAGCTCGGGCCGGTAGCCCAACACCCTCCGGCGAGCTCGGGTGCCGCTCCGGCCGAGCGCCGCCGCCTAGATCCGCCGCCGGCCTCGGTACAGAGAGGGGAGAGAAGAGAGAAGTGAGGGAGAGAGAGATCCGGCCGCGTGGCCTTTTCTGATTGGGCCACGTGTGCTCGGGTTGGTCCCGCTAGTCAGTAGGTGCGGTTATGAGGGTAGAGTAAGGGGTGTGTTCTCGGGTGGGTTTAGCATGCGAGTCCCGTAGCACAGAGAGAGAGGGGGATTATTTCGGGTACGTTTAGCATTTAGGGATTCGTATGTTAGGGTTAGATTTCATCCAAAATTTCAAGCAACCATATCTTTCAAAATACAGCTCCAAATTTGACAAATTTTATATGGTTGGAAAGCTGGTGAAATTCTCTACAACTTGGACGCATCAAAAGTTCATTTTGACTACATGCACAGTAGGTTATCTAGGGTTTAATCAATTGTCCCGGCTAGTTTCGAAATACGATAACTTGCGATCCATAGCTCGGATTTTAGCAAACTTGATATCGTTGAAAAGCTTATGAAGATTCCTACGACTTGGCTGAAACAAAAAGTAATTTTAGTCACATGCACAGTACTGTACTTAGGATTGTTACTTTGCCCTGTCGCGACTCGGTAAAACCCTAGCTTTGCGAGTTAAGCTCCGATTCGCACGATTCCAAGTACCCCAAACTCCCAATGAATAACTTAACCTAATATTGACCTATTACATACCTTTCCAAGGTTTCACCACTGTAGTCGCAACCCTAACTCATCGGAGCATTTTAAATCGCCATGCATGCATTTTAGATATCGCATGTCTCCGATGACCTAATATGAATCCATGAAGATCATTCCGGCTCTTCGACACCCACTACACATCTAGTCTCATGTAGCTCACATCATTCATACATGCATACATGCCGTCTTCTTATTTCTTCCTCGTTTGTTTCCGGTGTCGTCATTACTCGCAACAGAGCCCGAAGAAGGTGACCACCAGGCTCACTGCTCCCCGCAAGACCAGGAACAAACCGAATCAGGCAAGCAGAGCTTGTTGCATCTCTACCTTTCGTACTCTCGTGTATGCCCTGTTATATGTGCTATGTGTATGATTGTTATCGTTGAATCGTTGCAAAGTGCGTACACTAGCATGTGTAGGATGTGTCTTACGTCGAGAACATCTTATAGCTCTTCAACTAAATTGTTAAGTGAGTTGGGAGAGCCGAGGGCGTGCACAATGGGTACGGTTGGTGTGAATTGATGCATGACGGCGACCCAGGTGTACGAAGGTTTTGTCGCCATACCAACCCAATTTCCAGAGTGTCACCATCCCTTATCACACGTGAACGCTAGCGAGAACCCACACTGAGGATAGTTGGGATAGGCCTCCATGCACTTTGTGAGGCTCGCTACCTCCAAACTGTTATGCACTCACTATGCCTGCAGGGGTTGGCTTGTCGGTAGTGGTTCGAGAGATTAAAATAAATATGTGTGGATCTGATCAATTTGGAATTGACTTATATATATGGATTGGATCAACTGGGACTTAACTTAGGGGTTGCCCTAAATGAATTGGATGATGTTTATTGAATTGATTCGGATTGGACTCATGAGCTGCCCCAATGGATTCGGATTTGATGATTGACCTCGTGGTAAACTGGTTGTGATATGTTGTGTCCTGAGTTAACCTGTTGTTTAGTCTGTCTTTACTTCACCTTATTAATGTTATGTTCTTAACTTGTATATTGTTACTCTGAGAAGCATCCATGTTTAATTGTTGTTATACTAGTATGAGTAGGACATTTAATCAAGCACGAATAAGCCTTGCGAGTACGTTCGTACTCACCCAGGTTATTCCTGGAGCTTGCAGGTGAGCTAGTCGATCTATGGGATAGGTCATAGCTTTTGTTCAGCGGTCACCATACCGCTGTGGGACTCACTTATTTTGCTTCCGCTGTTGTTAAATTTCTCCGTACTCGGATATGTTTCCGGTGATAACCGACTGATGTAATATGTTGTCCCATCGTGGACTGTTATTAAGTAATATCGTATTGTAGAGCTTTGTGATGATATCCGAGTTGTTAATCCAGGCTGCCCCTGCACAATGCGTGAATGATATGAAGTGTATGGGTATGCCGTGAAGGATCGAGGCCGAACCATTTTCTACTAAGTCGAGCAGGTGTGGGTTGAGTGACCCGCTGGCTGAGATGCAGTGCCGGCCAGGCAGGGTGTGGGCGTTCTACCGGGCTTTCGAGCGACCCACTAGCTTCCGAGCTAGGTTAGGGTGTGGGTAGAATCGCCGGGCTCCTCCGACCTTGCTTGTCGTGGTAGGATTCGGGAACGACTCTGACTCTTCACCGGATTACGGAATCGTATGTGGTTTTGGGAAGAGTGGTCGCTTCCGGCCGGCTCGCACATGGCGGGTGTCGGATCGCTCTACCTTGGTGCGTACGGCGCAGGTACCGTGCCACCGGGTTGGCGAGTCCTTCGGTCCTTGGCGACTTCGCGTTCCCCTAATCATATGCTATTCCGGGTCCGTGACAATCGCTTTCCTAATCAGGTGTTTTTTCCGAACCCTAGTTTTTGCCAGTTCTCTCTCTCTTTTATTTATTTATTTTCCTAGTTTCACAAATATATCTCAAGACATGGTTCAACAACCCTGATTCTCCCTGAAGGTTTCTCTAGACTTTTCCTTCTTCTCCTAAACCTTGCAGGAAACCTAGAAAAAAATTCAGGAGAGGGCCAGTCGACTACCCTAATTCGGACAACCCAACCAATCCATCATAGGGACAGCGTCCTGCCACTTTCTATATGTCACAGAAAGGAAAACCCTTTGAGTTTGACCGCTCCTTATAAAAAGATTCCAATTCTGCCACCAACCTTTTTAAAATTGAGCCACTTAGAATTAATACTGCTCTTAATCCTAGTGAGTTCAATCAAGACGGTATTCACTCTATGGTTTGGTCCTGAGAGTCTGGCCATTTTCCTTTTTTCGTGCTCCTCTTGCTAGTCTTCTCAAACCTAGTACTGGGAAAACACCATATCTATGACATGGAAATCCTTACTTTTTTTTCATTTCCACCCAACAAATTCCACAGCTCCAAACATAAACACCACCTCTTGGTCTAGGTCTTCACCTAAAAACTCTACACAATGCCCTAGCAATCCCACAATAAACTCTTCCCATCACAAGGGGCTCAATCTTTTGAGTAAAAAAATTAAAAATATTTTAGAATTAGGAACAACAGAGCCTTCCTTCATTAAAAAGGGATCAAATAAAATTGCCATGCGTAATCCATCAAGGAAGAATTTGAAGGACCTAGACTTTTCCACCTCCTACAATTCCTAAAAATCTTTCTTCAAACATTGTAGAGTGAGTTCATCCCTTCACCACCTCTTCTCAACTCGCAATTCCACCACATACTTGACCAGATTCCTATGTTCTAAAACCATTGTTTGAACACTCTCTTGATTGAACAACAACTAGGTTATAGAAGTAAAAATTCTTTATCCTACCTTGTAGAAGTAGGATTTGTGTGACCTTCCCTAGCCTTGTGAGGAAAACAAACACTTTTGAGTGATTGAGAGTTTCCTTGGAGAAAAATAAGGAAAGGTCAATACTCAGTGTGGGAAACATTCCTAAGTCTTTTAAATTGGCACTAGAACTCTCGAGGACAAAACCCAAAGGGAAATTATGACCTCACCATCAATACATCGTTGGTCCTTGCCTAAACTTTCATGAAGAAGAGTCTAAATTTGACATGACAAGAGCCCCTCGGGTAAACGGAGCCAACAACCAAGCATATATTTGAGTTAGGATATTCTAACTCTATTTTTGTACATAGTGCTTGGTTGTTATCTGCATCCTTATAGGGGAGATCTCTCATTGAAGAAACTCCTTATTCGACTCAGCTTTGTTGAGGATGAGCAAAGGTCTAAGCGTGGGGGTGTGTTGACGTGCGATATTTCTAATATTTAACCCCCGAGATTTCCGTAAAAGTCAATGTATTGTGGTCATTTTATATGAATTAGTGTCTATACTAATCTATGTCCACAAGTTTTGGTGCATCAACTTGTTTTGTAGGAAGTAAATAATTTCTCTAGAAAACACTAAAAATATAATAAAGAAGATAATTATTGTTCGGAGGACCTTTTCCGGACCCACCGATCAGCGCCGAACATTATTCGCAAAGCTTCATCGACCCATGGTTGGACGTGCGGAAATGGGGAGGCACCGATCACTCTTTTGGGTAGGTCGATCGGCCCAACCCCTCGAGCCAGGTCAGAGGGCCAGCCGGCCCACAAAATACACTCGGGGTACTGACCTGGTCGCTCGGCGGACTTCGTGCATGCCAAGAAGCCCCGCGGAAGATCCAATCACGCCTTTATCCTTCGCGCCACCTGCGTACCAAGCTCCATCATTGATTGAGGATCAGCTGACTCTAGGCCACCAAACTAGGTTTGCCGACCCCTCCGACCTACCTTAGGTCGGTTGGCCCTGTCGCAACAGTTGCCAGGTGGAAGGGGGTCTACCGACCTACCCAAGGTCGGTTGGCCTATATAAACCCCCTGCCACTCCTTGACTCAATCATCACCAAACATCACTGTTCTCCTCTTCAACCTATAGTAGAGTAGTGTAGACGACACTAGAGTCGCAAATGTAGTATAAGATGAAGAGTAGGCTTGGGAGCCAAAGTTCTGAGAAAATCCTCTTCAGTATCTCGGGAGAGAAAAAGAGTGACAAACATATATGAAGGAGAAGTCATTCTCCAAGGAGGCCAGCTTGTCGGTACTTCTCAAGATATCTTCGAGGATGTTCGTCCACTCTATGGAAAAAAGACCATTTTTTCCTTTATGTCAGTAATCCTAATATGATTTCTTTGAATTTTGTATTTATTGTTCTGGTTTGAGCTATTTATCGTTAAGTGTTTCCAGCTGTACGTAGTATCAACTAGAGGTGATGATCGTAGTCGGTAGTGGGTTCTTCCTTCAGCGTGGTGCTTAGGTTCGTAAGTTCCTAGAAGGACTAAGTGCTTGTGTGAGATTTCAATTTGGTGATGGATAGTGACACTAGGAGTAATTCCTTTAGGTGAAACCATGGCATGCCCATAGCGTTAGTGGAAGCAGATCCCAAGTTTAGATAAAACTCCGAACTAGGTTATATAAATCAGAATAGAACCCGAGACATAAGGAGAGCACTCTACTCGATGCTTCCTTGCTAAAATCTTATTTACGTACTATAGACTCCTGTTAGCTAGTTACCAATTAGTCGTTACTTGTGTTGGTTGGCAACCCTCCTTATTTGGTGGTCATTCCCTATTCTATTATCTTATTACCTAGAACCATCCCTTCTTAAGGACCTGGAGGTTGGATACATATATACGATATATTGATAATCTGATATCTCTACTTAAACATACTTGCTTCCCATGGATTGATAACCTTGGAATACTTCTGAGGTGAAATGCTACAACTGGTTTTCCTGTGTGCTTGTGAATATAAATATCCATCGGCCATAAGCCAATAGTGGCCTTGTTCTTCTTCTGGAGAGGTGAGGCTGATTGTTGCAAGAACGCCTTGTGTGGAGTATTAATAGGTGGATCCAAAAACTCTTTAGTGGGCACAGCTTGCTTGGTTCCTCTCCTTGAATTGACCTAAACGGTCTCTTTGGTGATGCCAAAATCTTCCTCGTCATCATCACTTGTTCACTTCCTCTACATATATACGATATATTGATAATCTGATATCCCTACTCAAACATACTTGCTTCCCATGGATTGATAACCTTGGAATACTTCTGAGGTGAAATGCTACAACTGGTTTTCTGGTGTGCTTGTGAGTATAAATATCCATAGGCCATAAGCCAATAGTGGCCTTATTCTTCTTCTGGAGAGGTGAGGCTGATTGCTGCAAGAACGCCTTGTGTGGAGTATTAATAGGTGGATCCAAAAACTCTTTAGTGGGCACAGCCTGCTTGGTTCCTCTCCTTGAATTGACCTAAACGGTCTCTTTGGTGACGCCAAAATCTTCCTCATCGTCATCACTTGTTCGCTTCCTCTACATATATACGATATATTGATAATCTGATATCCCTACTCAAACATACTTGCTTCCCATGGATTCATAATCTTGGAATACTTCTGAGGTGAAATGCTACAACTGGTTTTCTGGTGTGCTTGTGAGTATAAATATCCATAGGCCATAAGCCAATAGTGGCCCTGTTCTTCTTCTGGAGAGGTGAGGCTGATTGCTGCAAGAAGGCCTTGTGTGGAGTATTAATAGGTGGATCCAAAAACTCTTTAGTGGGCACAGCCTGCTTGGTTCCTCTCCTTGAATTGACCTAAACGGCCTCTTTGGTGATGCTGAAATCTTCCTCCTCGTCATCACTTGTTCGCTTCCTCTACATATATACGGTATATTGATAATCTGATATCCCTACTCAAACATACTTGCTTCCCATGGATTGATAACCTTGGAATACTTCTGAGGTGAAATGCTACAACTAGTTTTCCGGTGTGCTTGTGAATATAAATATCCATAGGCCATAAGCCAATAGTGGCCTTGTTCTTCTTCTGGAGAGGTGAGGCTGATTGCTGCAAGAAGGCCTTGTGTGGAGTATTAATAGGTAGATCCAAAGACTCTTTAGTGGGCACAGCCTGCTTGGTTCCTCTCCTTGAATTGACCTAAATGGTCTCTTTGGTGATGCCAAAATCTTCCTCGTCATCATCACTTGTTCGCTTCCTCTTCCACCTGATTCAAATCTACAGATTTTCAACAAATTCGATATGGATTTGAGGGAGAAACACTAGTGTACCACTAATGTTGAACTCCCGATGAGGAATTGGATGGGAATGCACTTGGGGATTGCTTGCCCTAACTTAGTAGAGAGATGAATCTGTGGTGACATGCAGTGGATAGGATTTCTAACGATGGTGTGAGCTCCGGTCGGCTGAAGGAGATGGTGGCAAGGTCACGGAGTGACGGCAGCAGCAAATGGTGGCTTTGCATCCGCATGGTGAGAATCTTTTAGTGATAAACGGTTTGCTCACCATTTGGAATGTCTGGGCAAAGATCGTTCGAAAGTTCCAAGCAAACACTTTGATGAGATAGATATAGATAGCATCTATAAAATCTATTTACATCCAAGTAGTTAACAACCAAACAATCAAAATAGCACTTCTAAATGACAAGATCAACTTAAAGTCTAGATAAAATGTGCATAGGTGCAACAACTACATAGACTATTGAGAGAAAAAAGACCTATGTAGAACCAAACATGATGATTTTGAATGGTGTTTCCATCATATATGAGTTAAGTTGCACTATTACCTCTATGCATGTAAGCATGTGGTCCTATGATTTAAAGACTCACATTTTGCATATACATCACTCTACACAAAATTATTATTTTGTTCACACCTTATAGGATATGGTGTTCATTCAGAGAACAACACTCCCCCTTGATGTGTTCATCATCTTAATATCCAAAAATGAAAGAAAAACATTCAAACACATGTCCAAGACTTCAAATAATATTATGATCTAGGATATTTAACCCATTCCTCAACTCACAAAACCAATGCTGTTCCGCTAATTGTTTTTTTGTCTTTACATGGCTCAATGTTATATCTCCTTTAGTCACATGATCCCTAAGAAAATGGCGTCGGATATCTATGTTCTTGGTTCAGAATGTTGGATGGGGTTGTTGGCTATCTTTATTGCACTTTCATTATCACCTAGAAGAGGCACTTCTTTCAAATCGACTTCATAGTCCTTCAAAGTTTTCCTCATCCAAAGTAGTTGAGTGCAACAACTACCTGTGGAGATATACTCTGCATCAACGGTTGATACGGCTATGGAGTTTTGCTTCTTGGAGGATCAATTGAAAGGATCTACCTAGGAATTGGCATATCCTAGAGGTATTCTTCCTATCTACCTTGCATCCCACATAATCCAAATCTGAATATGCAACAAGATTAAATCTAGCACCCTTGGGATAACATAAACCTAGGTTGGGTTTATGAACTAGATATCTCAAGATTCTCTTATAAACCACAAGATGGCACTCCTTATAAGTGGCCTAAAATATTGCACACATGCACACACTTAGCATGATATTAGGCCTAAATGCACAAAAGTAAAGTAATGAGCCCATCGCTGGATCCATATACCTTTCGATCCACGGGTTATGGAAATTTAATCCAAATCCACAAGATTTCTCCCTCTCAAAGTTTCTCACAAGAAGGCAAGAGAGAAGAGAGCAAAAATGCAACTAGGGATTTGGGACGCAAAGGGTTCTCTTTGTCCAAGAGTGGTGGTAAAGGATCAAGATGTTGGTCTAGAGGGGAGAGGTGAATAGGCGACTAAACAAATTTAGTACAATGTTGATCAAATCTTTCACTTTTGTGGAATTAAGCTTGATTGATTAGCAAAGATGACTATATTTAATATGAGTAATCAAATATACTAAGCAAGATAAATATGAGCAATATAAAGGTACTTGCAAAGTAAGCGCGGAATTGAATGAGCAAGAGAGACAATGATTTGTTGCTGAAGTTCAAATTCTTGGGGGAATCCTACGTCTCCGTTTGGGAAGCTCGATCACACGTGATCAAGATCTGGCTTCCTCTCAAGCCTTTATCCCTCGAGGACGCTCTTGCATCTCCTCGACTTCTTCTTGGTGATTCTTTCCTCGTGAAGGCGAATCTCGGCCTTCACAAAAACTTTGAGGCTCACCACAAAGATGGGAGCTCTCAAGGACTCCTAGCCGTCTAGGAGACCCCAATCTCCAAGAGAAATGAGCTTGATGAACACTTGGAGATGAACTCAACACGTCGCTTGGATTGATTCTCAACTCACTCAACTCTTTCTCTTCCTCTCAAAGTCTTTCTCTTGGTTCTTGGAGGAGTGGAGAAATGCTCTAGAGGGTGCAGGAAATGAAGTGGACAAAGATTTCCCCTTGCTTTGAGCAAGGGGGCTTATATAGAGGCTCCCTCAAAAACTAGCCGTTTGAGGGAATCTGCCAAAATCCGGACTGTCCGGACACTCCGGATTTTCAAATCCAATGGCTATTGATCAAGGTGGCAGAGGCTCGGACTGTCCGAATTTTGTCCGGGCCCTCCGGCCACCCGGATTGTCCGGGCAGTCCAGTACTGATCCGGACTCTCAGCCTGACTGTCCGGGCTGAGGTCTGGGCAGTCCAATACTGATCCGGACTCTCTGGGCTGAGGTCCAGGCAGTCCAGTACTGATCCGGACTCGGCCGGACTGTCCGGGCTGAGGTCCGAATTTCCTCTGGACTGGCTGGACCCCCAGCCGGACTGTCTACTGAGGTCCGAATTTCGCCAGGAGGTAGGGTTAGGGTTTTTCTAGGAGTTTCTTTCTTTTGGCGACAAAGGCTCTCCTCGACCATGTTCATCAAGCCCCTCTTAATAGTACGGTGTTCCTAGACTCAATGTTATTTTCGTCACTTAAATAATAAAATCTACATCTAGGAGATTTACCACCTTCTTCTTCTCCCTTTTTCTTTTGAGGGGTCGCCGATACTCCTTTATTTCATCCGTTGAGGATTAAACCTATTTACATGCTTACAAGCAGTCATTAGTTCTCTAATCATTTGTCATTAACCACCAAAACACATTTAGGAGCCTAGATGCACTTTCAATCTCCCCCTTTTTGGTGGTTGATGAAAACACGATTAGCAACGTAGATGCATATATAGGAATAAAGCTTTTAAATGCTCAGATATGATTAGCTCCCCCTTTTTGTATGCACATAGAAATATTCAAAGAAGTGTAACATGCATATATTGGTTGAAGAACATGAGAGTGATTTGCTTTTGCAAGAATATTTGACTACAAATAGTCTAGGCCATGATATAAGGTTGAAGGATATGTCGACGATCGGTAAACCGCCTATCTTACGGTATTCATGGAACGGTGATACTTGGGGGTAGGGACCTCTAGGGCACAAGGCCAAGAGATCTAACGGCAAGGAAGACGCCCTTTTTATACAGGTTCAGGCCTCCGTCAGGATAATAACCCTACGTCCTGTTCGTATATATTGATCAGAAAATGTCTTTACAAGGGATGTATATGTCAGTGGCTATCCTAGGCCTAATTGGAGACTACGATGACTAGTTCCATTGGTCTCAACTTCTTCGAGGTGGCGGGTCTTCTCGTGGGAATCGCTAGGATCTCTCTTCCTTCGAAGGCCTGTTGGATCTAACTTTCTCCTCCTCCTCCCCTATAGGATTGCTGATCCTTTTATAGGGGGCTCCCTGAGTCATACCGGACCTGGACTTATGCCCGAGTAGGACTCTGACTTCCTTAAATGTCAGGATTGCCTTCCTAGTTTAAGGGATGTCCTTCCTCCTTACGGAGGGCTACCTTATCTCCTGGGATCCTTACCAGACACGTATTGTACTCTGGTAACCCAGAGAATCATATACGGATACTTTCTTATATACGAGATACTGTACTATACATCGTCAAGCCCCCCATCAGTATGTGAAGTGAAGTCATGACTATTCTGTATGAAATCTGCCCTTGTCGGGAAGCATCTCCAAGTAGGCGAAACCGAGTACTTTATCGATAAGATTTCCGAGTAGGGACTAATCTCTACTAGGTATTCGTGCCATCCTGGTCGGAGTAAATCTCCGAGTTCTCCAGGGAATTTTCTGAGTTTTAACTTACCCAGAAAGCTTTTCTCTTGTTTTCATCTGATCCGTTGATCACGGACACGCGTTCGCCTGGTAGATTTCTGGGAGACCGAACTGTCGTGGCGGAAATTTCCTCCTGGTGCTCCAGTTCTACGGGATCGAGTTGATACATCTCAACCCGAACTTGGTCCTGATGCTGGCGGTATTCGCACACCTGTGCGAAACATACCTTGGCATCAGGCCGAGCCTGGAGCTCTGGAAGTATTTATACAACCTCCGCCGGATGAAGGCCGGCGGCGGAGGTGTCGTCGGCGGCACCGGATTTTGACTTCGGGATGGGAAGAAGGACACTTACATTTCCTCTTCCCGGAAATCGTTGTGGTCAGGCTGGCACTTGAGGTGGTTCTACTGCCAGCCCCCGCCTTCCTCCGAGATCCACTACCGAGGCTTGGCTTCGTCGGGCGGAGGCTCCGAAGGAGACCAAGTCGCTTAAGGCCCTCGTTGGCGACATTGCCACCCTTGCCGCAAGAGGATTGTCGGCATGGGACATCGCGGAGGACTTCCTTCGGCGCAGAATCAGCCCTCTTCGGTCGAGAATTCAGTCTACCTGGGTGGTCCCGGAAGGCCAAGATCAGACAAGGGGCTTTGACACGGGTGAGTATCCGAACCTTTCTTTCTCATTCTTGGTCAGAAGAATTTTTGTCTCCCCACTAATTCATTCTTGACTGGCTATGTAGATCTCTCCCCCGAGGAACTTAGAATAGGCTGAACAACCTATTTGAGCAATCTCCTCAGGGCAGGCGGATAAACATGCCCTTGCTGATCATAAAGCTAAGCCCCGAGAAGCAAAGGGAGATCTTCTCGGTGAGTTGATGATTTCTGCCTTGTCTAGCCGTGGTTCGTTCGGGTTGTGCATCTGATGCTATCCGGGCTTCTTCTATGCAGCGAGTAGGCCGCGGGGCTCCCGACTCGGAGGCGGAGCGGGCTGGCGCCCCCGTTCAGGACGAAGAGGTTGAGGTCCTCGGGATGACCCCTTCGGTCCCAAGGATTGGGGATCCATCCGAGGCTGAGGCGGCAGTGGAGATTACCCAAACAGAATCCTCTATTCGGGCCCCTTCTCCTCCGCCAAGCCCCCGGCCTCAGGTGCGAATGCATGTTCGACTAGCTTCCTCCCTTTGACATTTTTTATGATCTTAGTGGTGACGGGAGTGAGTTATCAGACTGTAAGACACGTGTGATCCGCGCCCGAAGGAGTCGACGTCTTTTGCCCCACTCGTTAGCGTAGGGGAGGTCGCGTCGGTGGTGGATCCTCCTGCGGACAAGGGGAAATCGCCGCTGGTACCTGCCGAGAAACGGAGCTCGGAGGTGTTGGTGAATGGAACCTCTCCCCCGGTGAAGCGTCCGCGGTAAGTCTTCTTCTCGGTCTTTTGTTCCAAAATCTTCCTTCCTTTATTCCATGAAGGCTGACGGGCCGCTTTCTCCAATTAGCGTGACTATCCATCCTGTCGGAGCCACGACTGGGGCCGCTGCAGATACATAGCCCCTGGTGGTGAGGCCGGTGCAGCCCCCAGTCGTACGGATTGATCTCCCCGAGCCGGAGATGTCGGCGTTGGAGGAGGATGACATCCACGCCCAACTATAGGTAATTCTAGGAGTTAGTAATTTGACCATCAATTTCCTCGGTACTAACCTTGTTGCTTTGACAGCGCATCCTTCTTCAGCTTCTTCGGCTCTAGAAGGCGAAGGACGAGCTAGAGGCACACCGGGCGGAGAACGAAGAGCTGAAGAAGCATCTTGCGGAGTCCGAGGCCAAGCTTCGGGATGTGAAGGTCCGCCTCTCTGAGGCGGAGTCTTCTGATGTGGACATCACCTGCACCATGGGTGAAGACTCTGCAACTCACTCAAGTCCACCTCCAAAACCTAGTGTCCCAATGACAAGAGCTTGAGCTAAGGCTTTACAACATGAGGTGAATCTATTCCTTGATACATCTCCAATTGACTTGAGCTTGACTGGTGTGCTACCTAATGCTTCGACTCTATGCTTGCTCAGGTATGAAGGACCAACCAAGTGGAGCGAAGCCAATTGGAGGAAGGACCGAGTGGCTGCCTGGAATACACATCCGGACATTCCAAAAATTCTAGTCCGGACACTCTGGACTCCACATCCGGACAGTCCAGAGGTCCTGGCCCGGACACTCCGGATGCACAAGCTGAAGAGCCCTTCTCGGGATGGTGTCCGGACATTCCGGCACCAACCCCGGATACTCCGGATGGGTACCCGAGAGCAGCGCGTCCCGACTCCACACCCGGACATTTCGGGCCTCACCCCCGGATTCTCTGGACGCCCTGGAGGTTCAGCTCCAACCCTCCGGACGTCCACTGATCGAGACGTCCGGACATTCCGGAAAATGTACCCCGGAATGTCCGGGCACCACGTCCGGACATTCCGGGCAAGGAACCCCGGAATGTCCAGGCACCCTGCCTGCGGGCAATAACGGGCCGAGGTCCATGTAAAGACTTGGCTTGCTCTACAAGCTTGCGGGTTTAGGACTATAAATACCCGTGCTTAAACCCTAACTAGGGTTTAGACTTGTTTTTAGACTTAAGTAGAGCTTTGCTCCTAATCTAGGTTTTCATCCCTCTGGATTTGGAGTTCCACCCTAGGCCTTTCTTTCCTTTGGATTGAACGGATCGGTGTGTGCCTCCGAGTGGTAAACATGGCATTCAATTGAGAGGTTTGTTGAATTGGTTCCTAGTCTCCAAAGGCTTTCCCATTGGGGTTTGTTGTTGGGTGGGTTTCTTGGCTTGCCTAGTTATCCAATCCAAATCGTGAAGATCGGGAGCCACCGTATCAACTTGGTATTAGAGCTCTAGGTTTCCACGATTTGGATTTGTATCCCCTCTTTCTTCTACCCCCAATTGCTAGCTTTGTTTTGGTTTTTCTTGCCTATTTCGAAAACCCCACAAAAAGAGCCCGATTTGAAATCTTGATGCAATTCGGAGTTTTGGGTGAGCTTTGGTTGGTTTTGATCCATTAGATCGTTGCTATACTTGTTGATCTAACCTCCTATTGTGTTTCCTTGGCCTATTTCTCCAATCTCCGCTCTGATTTGTGGTTTTTCTGTCTGCCCCTGTTCAGATTTGGCATGTTCCAGCACACCCGGAGTATCCGGCCCTCAAGCCCGGAGTCTTTGGCCTGTGACAACTGAGTTTCGCTGCTCTCGGGAGGTAACCCGGAGTATCCGAGAAACTTACCCCAGAATCTCTGGGCCCACCCGGAGTGTCCGGGCAGTCTACCCCGGAATCTCCGGACAGTGCAATTCCAGACTTCAACACGCGAGGTATAACCGTCTATCTTGCCCTCTTTCTTTGTGAGCCAACTTCTTCCTTTGCGACAACTTTGAACCTATGAAGACTAGCTCGTTGATGATTGCTAGGGTCTTGTACACTCGTGCTATTTAGAATACCCTTGTCCCAAGCAATTTGAAAATCATTAGTCTTGTAAGGTCTTGGCACAAAGAAAAAGAGGAAGAAAATTGAGACCAAACAAAAAAGAAAGAAAACAAGCAAGTGCCATGACCATCTTGTAGGAAAATGTGAAGCTTGGAAGAAAACCTAAGGTAGAAGAGTAGCCGAGTGTGCAAATCCTTAACCCCACATTCTGCAATCGAGCTAGCGTCTTTCCTAGTATTTGTGCAACATGAGCCTTTAGTCTTCGTTAGATGAATCTTGTACTAGCTCATTCCTTTGGTTGCACAAATCACATTATCGTTGTGTGTGAGTTGTTGAGCTTCGCTTCTATCCTTTGAGATCAACTCTTATTGCACTGTTTCTATTTTGCAAAATCTCTTTATTCCAATTGCTTAGTGTTTTGTGCTAATCCTTTCCGAGATCCACTAAAAGCTTTGTTTGGGTGAGTACCTTGGGACTTGGAACTTCTTCAACTTGCTCTTGAGGGTCATCTTTACCCTCCGCGGCCCTCCGATCCTTCAATCCAAGGAGGAAGGACTTCGGTGGTAAGTGAGGTGAGAGAATTCCAAAATTCCACATATTTCCACATACATTCACTAGTGCAGAACCCCCTTATAGATGAAAACTTATTAGTGGCGCGCCCCCTAAAAGCCATGCCACTGGTATCTGCTCAGACTATCAGCGGCGTGCTCAAATCATCCCACGCCACTAATAACACATTACCAGTGGCGTGCCGGCCAAAGTGCACGCCACTAGTATGTGAGACCCAATAGTCCGACCCGGCATAAGTTACTAGTGGCGTGTGGGAGAACGGGCCCGCCACTAGTATTTGGGTTACTAGTGGCGTGCCTGTATATACACACGCCACTAGTAACTGGACCATAACCTTTATGCTCAAAAAAAAAGGACCACTTACTAGTGGCGTGTGCGTATACAGGCACACCACTAGTAACAATGTTACTAGTGGCGTGCCTGTATATGCACACGCCACTAGTAATCTCTGCATTATTTAAATATTGATAACTTTTGATTTATAAGTCCAAATTAAGTGATTCTTTTTTCTAAATTTGTAAAATAAATAGATGTATCTTCCCACCCTCACATTCTTCATTAATATCTTTATACATGGAACTTTAAATGGTGGCGTGTGGGCAATCAGGCATGCCACTAATAAGAAAAATACATTTAATTCCCTGAAAATAGCAAACTAACCCTAAAAAATCCCAAAATTTTACTTGGAACTTTAAATGGTGTATATTCAATGTATAAAAAATTTTAAAGTCAAATGAGGAACAAAACTATCAGCTCTCTCTCAAACCTCACACTTTTCCTTCGAAACTATGATTATTCCCCGGATACCCTTCGGTTTCTAAGCAACTTATATCAAAACTTTTTTGTAACTCTCTCAAAATTTAACCACAGCCTCTATAGGTCATATAATGACACCATACCAAGTTTCATATTTTTCAGACCACATTTACATTTTTTTAAAATTCAAAAACCATTTACTACAAGTTAGTGTTTGAATTTTACCATACAGATGTTTGAATTTTCTAATATTTTATTCCATAACACCTAAATATATACTCAAAAACTTAAATATGATTTTTGTACCAACTTGTTGGCATTTTTTAATATACTTGTAGTTCAAATTTAAATTATATCCTTTAAATACCTAGAAATACATTTAATGCCCTAAAAATAGAAAACTAACCCTAAAAAATGCAAACTTTTTACATGAAACTTTAAATGGTCTATATTCAATGTATAAAAAAGTTGGAACATAATCCTACACCTAAAACCCTAAAAATAGCCTAAATACCTTAAAACCCCAAAATATTACTAGTGGCGTGCCTCCACATCAGCACGCCACTAATAACACGTTACTAGTGGTGTGCCCTGTTACCCACACGCCACTAGTAATGTGTTACTAGTGGCGTGCCCTGATACCCACACGCCACTAGTAACATAGGGCATATACATTTCCTCAATTCTCCAATTCTCTCTCAACTCCCTCACTCTTTTCTCTCCACCGCACGCAGTGTTCTTCTTCCCTTGAACACGCCGCCGCCACTCACCATGCCGCCTCCCTCCCGGTCTAGCACCGGTGAGGCCACCTCCAACTCCTTCCTCTCCTCCGTGCGTCGATTCCCCCAGCTCCTCTCCGCTCATGCCGCCTCCTTTGGCCGCGCTGTCGGACCCGCTCCGGTTGCCTCCCTCGGCTTTGCCGCCTCGGGAGGATGTTCCGCCGGCCGCCGTTCAGACGCCTTGCCCCGCTCGAGCCCCCCCTGTAATACCCAAATTTGGCAACTAGGTTTTTGCATTGCATTCATGCATACATGTCATCATCCCCCGCACCACCTTGCATAAACCTAAATTTATAAAAAGTATGTTTTATAGAATACGTACATATCTCATCCTCGGTGGAAATCATTACAACACCAATCAACTTATTTGGGTCAGAAAATACCCGAATTAGCAATAGCAAGTGAGGTGAGTTAGCATTCTCTAGCTAGGACCAACACCTACTTGTTCCTCTTCTGAAGCCGTCCCAAAATTGCTACTAACTGCTAGTCTGATAGGGGCGATCAATCCCGAACCCTAAAAAGTGGAAGGACTAGGGCTGAGAGATTAGGGAAGCTCTGGTGGATGAAAAGTCCCCAAATTTTATAAGTAGTCTCGAGAGCAGAAACCCAAGCTACCTACCAATTTTCAAAATTTTTGGAAGAAAATAAAACCTAGCTGCAATTCAAACTCCATTTTAGGTCAAAACTCGGGATTGAACTAGAAACCAGGTCAAACCAGCTTCAAATCAGTTCAAACGTCCACAGCAGGTCCTACAAATCCATTTGGACATCCTGTAAAAATTTCAGAATTTTTGGAGCAAAATTTGCACATAAAATAACGCAAATACCAATTCTGTAGTTATATAAAAAGAAAAAGCAAAAGAAAACAAAAGGGGAGTGGGCCGAGGCCTGTTCGGCCGGCCCACCAGCCGGCCCGCTCGCCCCTCCCACGCCTCCTCTCTCCCTGCCACGCGGGCCCGGCTCGTCAGCCTCTCCCTCTCTCTCACCCGCTACGTGGGGCCCGCCTGTCATCTCCTCCCCTCCACGTCGCCGCCGTTGGCTGGCCGGGGTGGGTGGTGCCCCCATCCCGACCACCGCTGTCCGAGCCTCCACCGCCCTATAAAAGCCGTCCCAACAGCCCCGCTCCCCTCTCCTCTCATTTCCCTGCTCCTGAAACCCTAGCTCCCCTTGTTCTTGTCGCAGAGCCCACCGCGTTCTTCTTCAACTCCGGTCAACTTTCCGACGAGCAATTCAGCTACGTCCGGTGAGCTTCGGTTTCTCCTGTTTCTTTCCCGAGAATCCCCATCTTCTCCCTCATCTCCTCCTCCCATGCCTCGCAGATCCGTGCCCTAGATCGTCAGCATTGCCGTGTTCTTCCCCGAGTCCGGCCGAAACTCCGGTGAGCTCCCGACCCCGTTTCGGTCCTCCCCTCCTCCCATCCTCTAGCTCCCGAGCTGGCCCTCCTTCTTCCTAACCTCGCCCGCATCCCCTCTTCGCAGATCCGCGCCTGGAACCACCTCACCGACGTCTCCCGAAGCTCGCCGCCGCTCTTGCTCGTCGCCGGCTTGTCGCCGACCGCCTCTGCCTCGCCGCACCCGCGCCTTGGACTTGGGGTGAGCTTCCGGTGCTACCACCCCTTCCCTCCGGCCTAGCCGTGCCCTAGCGGCCGCTCCGGCCTTCTCCGGTGAGCCTCCGGTGAGTGCTCCGCCGTGGAGCCTTTCTCTGCGGCCGAGCCAGCAAGGCAGAGAGGGGGAGTGGAGCGGAGGGCCGCGTGGCCACCTCTGGTTGGCCGCCCTCACCACCTCAGCTGCTGACTGGACCCTTTGGACCGGTCAGCACTGACCAGAGGGCCCCCGCATGTCAGTGGGTGCAGTTATGAGTGGGAGAACGGGGGTAGTTTCTCGGGTAGATTTAGCAAAATTGATTCCCGCAGTTAGGGTTAGCGTTTGGTTAAAAATCCACAAAAATTCAAACTACGATAACTTTTAAACCGTAAGTCCAAAAATTGCAAATTTTATATCGTTGAAAAGCTTATGAAATTTCCTACAACTTGGCTGGAATAAAACTTCAAAATTTGAAATGCAAATCTGAGCCCCATTAAGTGTGAATTAGTTCCTCGCCTTCGGACGATGTTCTCCCAAAATGCGTAACTTGATGAATATAGCTCCAAATTGAACGAATCCAATTGTACTAGTCTCGTATTTCAGAGCACTTTCATACTGTAAATATTCTAGGTTATGACCCATTGCTGGGAGTAGTAATTTCCTAACCTACAACGCACCCAACCCTAACCGGACATGCATGCATGGTTAGAGTTACACTTTATCTCCTATAAGTTTAATTTGAGCTATGCTCGCTGACATAACCTTGTTAACACCAGTAGATCACTTTAGAAATACGCATCGATTATCATTCATCATGCATACATGCTAGGTCTCATTGCTTCTTTTCTCGTTCATTTCCGATATCGCTTGTTGCTCGAAACAGAGTTCGAAGAAGGAGACCACCCGGCTTACGACTCCACGCAAGACCAGGAACAACCTGAGCAAGGCAAGCAGAGCTTATTGCATTTTTGCCTTCCGTACTTATGTGTATGCCCTGTTCATGTGTGCTTATGTGTGGATGTTTGCTTAAAATATCATATGCGAGGTTGAGCAAACTAGCATGTGTAGGATGTATCTTACGTTGAGAACATCTTATGGCCCCTCTCAACCAAATTGTTTAAGTGAGTTGGGAGAGCCGAGGGCGTGCACAATGGGTACGGTTTGGTGTTAATTGCAGTGTGAAGGCGACCCCCGGAGCAAGTAGAGTTTTGTCGTCACACCAACCTTATTTCAGCGTGTCACAATCCCTTATCACCGCGGGAACGTTAGCGGGAACCACCACTGAGGCATAGTTGAGGTAAGTCTCCATGCCCCTTGGAGGCTTGCTACCTCCAAACGGTTATGCACTCACTATACCTGCAATGGTTGGGTTGCCGGTATCGATCCGAGAGATTAAATAAAAATGTGTATGGTGGATCAATTTGGATTTGACATATGGGCTGCCCCAATTGATTTGGAATTGGTTAAATGGATCAATTTGGATTTGATATATGGGCTGCCCCAATTGATTTGGAACTGGTTAAATGGATGTTGTGGTGATTGGACATTGATTTGTATGTAACCTGACTAGCATGTTACCTGCCTTGTCTTTAATTCACACTGTTTATGCTATGTTCGTAATTTTGTATCTTGTTACTTTGAGAAGCATCATGTTTATTTCTACTGTAGTAAATCCATGTGTAGGACATTTAATCAAGCACGAATAAGTCTTGCGAGTACTCTTGTACTCACCTAGGTTATCCCTAGAGCTTGCAGGTGAGCCGGTGGTCGAGGACTTTTTCAACGACGCTTGAAATTGTGGTTTCCTCGGTAGTGTTCGACTCATGGGGTTCTTGTGGGAATGTTTTGGACAGCGGTTGATGCGCCGCTGTGGGTTTCGTTTATTTCATCCGCTGCTACTCGTTTCACCTTATGGATTTGACTAAAACTTTCGGCTATAGCCGAGTGATGTAATCTTTTGTTCACAAGGTGGACAGCTAGTATTATTATCTAATCGTAGTGGTTCGTGTGATGATATGCTTGCTGTCCAACTTATGCCCCCACCTCCCGTCTGTCATGCGTGTATGTTGAAATGGGGAGTGTGGTTGGATGCATATGGAGGAACTTGTTATTTTATTCTGAATCAAGTGAAGTGCAAAGTGAATGTACGGTCTATTGCCAAAGTGAGTCATACACATTGTGGCGTATGTTTTTGGAATCGTGATCCCTCAATCAGGCTGTGGTGAGTCATATGCATTGTGTCGTATGCATGTCGCACTGGGCGGGGGTGGGCCATAGTCCGTCGCAGGTAGCGGCTATGGTCACCGTCTTCACTTGTTGTGAATTCCTTGATTTGGATTAAAATACCGGGTCCCTCACACGAGCCACTGCTCAGTTGAGCCGCTCCTTAGCGTCGCCTCCATCGTTTCCTTCGGCGCTTCTGCCTCGGCCGCCGCCCGGGATGGATGGGACCGGCGTTGTAGCTCCCTCACCGGGGCTCCATCGGCCCGCCTCCCGCCGGTGCCGAGCCGGGGCTCCCCATGCCGTCGGTGCTTCTTCCGGGTAAGTAACCCCTAATCCCCTTTTTCCCCATTCTAATTTAGGGTTCTAGGGTTCCTGAATAGATGATTTGATTTGAGGAATTGAAATCCTACTTCTCAGATTTTTGCTAACTTGACTAGGGTTCTACTGCTATATTAGTTGATCGATGCTCAGCCCACTGATGATTTGCTGGTAATTGGTGTATTCGGTTTGATACATGTATGCTCATGCTTCGCTTGAGTCTATTTAGAATTTATTAGGAAGATTCTGAAGGTCGATGCTTGACCTACATGTGTTAATGTCTTTATGATTAAATCTAGTAATGCCTAATTGTGGCAAGAACAGATGCTGATTTTGTTGTTTCAGTTTTTCTATATACATGTATCAGGTTATTACTCTGAGAAAAAGCAGATGCAAATTTGATTATGGCTTGATGATGCAACTATGATTGTATGTCTAACCTGCTATGAACAGATGCTATGTTAAAGCCTTGCTGGTTAAAGTTAATGCTTGTGCTTGCTTCTATTATGTTTATCTAATTTCTAGCAACTCTATTGTGGTTGTTGCTCAGTTCATAGACATGGTTCCAGATTTTTGAGTATTCTGGTATTGAATACTTAAGTTAGCTTATGGTCTGATGATGCTAGCTATCTTATTTCATTAGTGTGCTCGTTCTAAAACCTGATTTTATTACTATTCGTTTTAGTAGTAGCTCAAGGATATGCTATCCTATCATAGTTTAGTACTTGTCTACGATAGTTAGTTTATTTACTAATTTACTTGCGATTATAATTTGCTAAGTGTTGACTGTTTAGAACGACCATTTATCTAAGGCATTAAATGTTAGAGCTAATCTATAGCACACTCGGGTGTTCAAGAGCACTTAAACTTGAGTTAGTATATATGTGATTAGCTTGGAATACTTTTCTAAAAAGAGTTTGAGAATTGACATACGGATAAACTGCTACACTTGCTAATCTGATTTAGTTAAAGAGTAAGTGTTTATCTCGAGCATTAGCTTCCCTCCATTTCTTACATGTATATACGTAAGAGAGTTTTCTTGTAATCGTCTTACTTCTTTTTTTAAGATGCATAGTGTCTATATTGATACATCAATGTAATGTGCAAACGCTGCCACGGCAGCGAAGAACAGATACTGCCTGATCCTCTCTTTTCTTTCCTTTACTCTCGTTGATCTTATCTGATGGTGGCTCAAAAAGAAGATGAGAAGAGAAGATGAACTAGATAGGTTTAGATTAGGTTTATTTTCCTTTCTTCTTTCTTTTTCTCCTTTGTAATATTCTTTTGTAATCCAACTTACTAGACATGTATTTGGACAAATTGATGATCTGTATAAATTAAATATGATGTATTTTTTTCAAATCCACAATTTTTTTGGACCTGGAAAAGCTACTAGTGGCGTGTGGCTTTCCGGCACGCCACTAGTATATAAGGTTACTAGTGGCGCGCTCACTTTGTGGCACGCCACTAGTATATAAGGTTACTAGTGGCGTGTGGCATTTTCGCACGCCACTAGTATATGGGTTACTAGTGGCGTGCGGGCGGCATGCCACTAATAACCTGTTACCAGTGGTGTGATACTAGTGGCGTGCCGCCCACACGCCACTAATAGCAAAAATGGCACGCCGCTAGTAGGCTTTCCTGTACTAGTGATTGTTGTGTTGCTAATCATGTCCAGTGAAGGATCACACGGAGCGAGTGGTAATGAAGAATGCGTAACTCGAGGACAACACTTGGCCCTCCAGCGGAGCCTCCATGACACTGTGGACAATTTCAGGCACGATATGACCCGACAAATAGAGTCCATGAAGACAAGCATTGTGCAGGAAGTTGTTCAAGCACTTCGGGGCTGAATTCCAGAGGCAGAGATTGATGAAGAAGAACCTCTTGATGAGACCGATGCCGAGATGGCGGCACGGCGTGCTCAAGCTCGAAGGACCGCTAGACACCGAGCACCTCTATCTTCATCACGAGCCCGAGATCCAACTTATGGACCACATAATCAGGGTCGAGCAAGGAGCCACCAAGTATGTGATGAGAATGAGGGGAGTGCATCAGAGGGAGGCTCAAGCTTTCATCAACCTAGTGAACAGAGACATCAAAGACGTCCAGATAGAGACTCAGAGTTCAGAAGGCGGAATTATCATGATGAGGGTACATGACACTGGCAGAGGGATCAACAAGGAGATGGGGAGGAAAAGTTTGGCAAGCTCAAGTTCACAATGCCTAAGTTCTCCGGTGATGCCATGGATCCCGAAGAGTACCTCACATGGGAGCTCAAGGTGAACAAGGTCTTCCGGATGCACAATTACTCTGAAGAGAAGAAGGTCGCCATGGCCTCCCTTGAGTTTGATGGATATGCCCTCATTTGGTGGGAACAAGTGCAGAATCAACGAGACGACTATGGAGAACCACCTATCATGACTTGGACAGAAATGACAAGACAAATGCGGGCCCGTTTCGTGCCCAAGTACTACAAGCGAGATCTCTTCAAGAAACTTCAAGATCTCAAACAAGGCAGTCGGATAGTTGAAGAATACTTCAAGGAGATGGAGACCGCCTTGATTTGAGCAAATGTCCAGGAGACTAAAGAGCAGGCTCGATTCTTGACACTACCTCAGGAAACCCCTTCACTGACGGAC